>CM042013.1:59246993-59846993 GCA_023525715.1 Cichorium intybus
AGAAGGTCATTTCTACGATCGACTGGTACAACAAGGGCACATCCAGACTTTCAAAAAGCAAGTTGTTGCCCTTTTGGATTCAATCAACTATTGGCAGAATCGAGGCATCCCTCGGATAGACGTTGATTTGGAGTTCATCATGGAAACATGGGTGCCTCAACAGTCCGGGCCATTAGGAGATTGTGCTGTTTGGTGTTGTTTATTGTTAGAGTATGCTATATCTGGGGTTCGGGTTCCTGTACAGGGGGACGAAGATTATACTCCCACAGATTACGCAGCTAGGAGGTTTCGTGAACGTATGGGTCGTATTTATTGGGCTTCCCGTTCAAGTTATTATTAGACGGAGTATGTGAAAATAAATTGTAGAGGATTTATTTCAATGTTATGATTTTGAGTATTTATGTCGTTATAAGATTCTAAAAACTTGCATCTACACAACGTTTTAGATAGAATACTCCATTACACACAAAAAAAACATTACAACGTCATGGAAAGTAGCTGACATCCGTCATTTGCTAACGTTCATAAAAACTAAAAATACATATAAAAGACGACCATACCTTAAACATAAACATAGGACTTAGGGAAGAATTTGAGATAGGTGCAAGCGGGCAGTGTCTTTGTGACATTCAAAGAGACTGGTGTACTGTTCAATGAGACAAACTGCATTACGGAGAGTTTCACTTCTTTCTTGTAAAGTAGATTGCTGCCCAGATAATTGATTGATTGTAGACATTGTTGAGATAAAACGTTGAATATCTACAGGCATTTGGATCACAAGCATTTGCAAATTATAATGCGCTACCTTTATACGCTCATCTGGTATCATACGTGTTATTTGGAAATCAAATTCCTCCAATTGATCTTGGACATGGCGAAAAGCCCTGGTCATCAATAACACGTGAGTGTCAACCAATCTATTTATACGTTCGTCGAGATCTGTCAACTCATTATGTAAGACATTATCAGTGGTTGTATCCTGATATCAAAATAGAAAAGCAGTTAAGTGAAAACCAATTTCACATGTTAGAAAATGTAAAGTAATAATCAAAATGAAAATAATTATGATAGCTTACAACTCTGCTTGAGGAACCCCTTTGGTGAGCCATTGAGTAATATGAGTAACTGAATGAATCAAATCGGTTTGAAGTTTCTTTATATAAAGGATAGTAGGAGAAACTCATGTTGACAAGACAATACACTGCTCCCTATTACAGGACACCATAGAGTACCCTATGGAGATGACATTTCACTGCATGGACATTATACGGGCTCCCATGGGCTGCGTTTTCCTCTAGATGGGCTGCGTTTTCCTGTAAATGGGCTGCGTTTTCCGTATGCAGCAAATGTCATTGACAAGACAAGACAGGACACTATAGAGTACGTTGTATGTCATGATGAGTTGTCGTTTCAAGTATTACTGATATGACTGTCATTATCACTGATAACTCAATACTGTACATAGCTTAGCGTGTTGCATCAAAGCTTCAGTTGTCGTTTCAACTTTTTAATATCGCCAGTAATTTATGCAGTCATGTGACAGATGACTATTAAAAATTATATACTTATAATAATAACGTCAAAGGAAGTAAAAGTGAGCATTCAATAGAATAGAAATCAAAGCTGATCCCATGAAACTGGTATTACAACCTAAAAATAACGTAATTGTAAAAACAGTTAAACCCCCATTTAGCTCAAATCCACGGTAGGATAAACAGCTTCACTCTGTGACATGCTACTAGAGTCACCTCTTATGCTCGTTTTCCCTTTATTGTCTGAACCACGACGTTTGCCTGATCCTTCTGGTTTACGGGTTGGAACTAACGCAGGACATGTAGTTCTTGTGTGACCCCTTTGATGGCAACGAGAACATTCTTTTATTATTGGACCCTCACCTTGTGACGGAATACGATCCATATTTCTCGGTCTTCCAGGTAGACGTCTGTCCATGACTGGGGGTAATACAAAAATCAAATCGTCCGGTATCTCCCAATCACAAGGGGTGGGTAGAGGGTTGATAATGGACTCGTAAGTCTTTCTATAAAACACAACCAGATATGCATTGTGCACCCATCCAGTGCAATCTCCATGGTTTAAGCTATTTAAAACTCTTATTAGATGGCCACAAGGTATGCCAGATAGTTGCCACTTTCGACATGAACACGTTGCCTCTGTAAAATCGACAATCGCATCCCTAAGGAAGTCTACAACCTGGAATCTTGTACTTGAAATTGGATGGACTAGCCAGTTGCTGCTTTTAGTCATTCTTTTACGAATCTTTGCTTCCGCCCATGGAGTAAGTGTTGTTTTTATATCATCTAAATAAATATTTCAAGTTATCGGGTCAAAATTTTCAATACAAAGTAAATACGACAACGTTATTAGTGTATCATGAACGATGTAAGTCTTACTTGCACGATTGCGGCGTTCAAAATACCATTGCTGCATTGTTGTTCGAAAAAAGTCAATGAGCATCAAGACTGGCATCTTTCTGGCGTAGCGGGATAGTGCGTTTATGGACTCCGCGCTGTTAGATGTCATCATATTATACCGCATGCCTTCAAATCTAGACCGAGCCCATTTTTCTGGACATGCCCTGTCCAAGTACGCATACAATTCAGGATTATAATTGTTAATCCTTTGCATCCAATCATTAAATTCTTCGATTGTATATGCTTTACACGCCCCCCAAAAGAATGACTTGATGGTTTTCTTGGATCCAAACTTGGTCACTACATTAGAATATAAATGATGACCACAAATTCCATGATGTGAGGTCGGAAAAATGTTTTCAATGGCTGCGGCTATTGCCGCATGCCTATCAGATATGAAACTAAGAGATCCCATGTCGCCAACGCAATCGTGCAGTTTCTCCATGAACCAAGACCATGTTTCCGTGCACTCGCTCTTGCATATTGCATATGCTACCGGTAATATTTGATTATTACCATCCATTGCAACTGCCAATAACATAGTGCCCTTGAAGTCGCCCTTGAGGTGGGCAGCGTCTACCACCAATGTAGGTCTACACCAATTGCGGAAAGCAGTTAACTACAAAAAAGTTTGTTGTGTTATTGATATGGTTACATTCGTATAGTGGTAGTGAAATTTATTAGTTACAACAATACTTACAGCGCAGCCTAATGAAATATATATAAATTGAAATCGATCGTCACCATCTTTTCTGATTGAAGTTACAGTTCCGGGATTATGCTTTTGCAAGTTGTAGCAATACACAGGGAGTCTTGTGAACGATTCCGCTGGATCACCCCTTAACAGATACAATGCATGTTGTTTCGCCCTCCATGCTTGTTTGTAACTAATATCAATTCTGTACTTTGAATTGATATCACGAATTATGTCGTTGCCACGATATACCCTACTTTGGTTGGCAGCCATTACCTCAGACAAAAGATGACCCAATACTTTCTTGTTTGCTTGGCGATGGTTTGGGTTGAGTTGTGAAGACGAGCACGTGTGTTCATCAACAATCTTAGTGCATTGGAATGAGCCGTCACCGCCTTTTTCTGATGTGGCTGTAAAACACCAACTACAGTTATCTTGACAACAAATAGCCTCATACCTTGTTTTTGTTGATCTTCTAACTTTGTATTGAAAGCCTTCGGTCATACTTTTAACACCAAGTGCAAGTTTCATAGCGTCTTTGTCTTTATAGGCTTGGAAAACTCTAATCTTTTGTGATGGGTGGTGGCTGTAAGATGCGGTTTTTATTTTTGATGGTACAGGACATGGCGGCGGCTGTGGCATACCGTACAACAATGTGCTTTTTAACCGATTGTGTCGAGCATCCTCCGACCCTCCTTCGTGGTCGTTTTGATCAGCCGTCACTCCTTCGTCACGATCACTTCCTTCCAAGTCGGATAAACGTAAATCACCATCCACGGGATCCCCATTTGGTGCTAGATTACCATCATTTAGAAGCACACAAACTTTTTCGTAGTCTTTTTGATCATTCGTGTCTGCATTACTCATCATATTTTTGGTGCCAAAATCATCCGCACACGTACCAATGTCGTCCTCTCCTGCGTACTTGAAATTTTCAGGTTCCACATAGTGGATTGGTTCTTGGAAGACGGTTTCTGGAACAGTGTCGGTGGTCATAATATTACATGGAGCGTTGTTGCTCCCAATTCCGCTGGACTTCTTTTCCTGTGATGTTTTGCACAGGTCGTTACTTCGAATCTCGTCATCTGCAACGACGTAAATACGAACGATGGTGTTCACAGCTTCGATAACTTCTATCAAATGCATGATATCATTGTCATCAACTATCTCCATAACATAGTTATATTCTGGATGTTGAATTGATAATCTAGCACTCGATTGAGCATCGAAACCCGCCTTTGATTTTACCAATAAAGAAAAATCATGATAATTTATATGTGAACTAAATTTCACACCGTAATTCTTATGGTTTGGGCTAACGTATTTAGGTTGCCCATCAACTGTGGACCAATGCCCACCGGTGCACACCAGAACAAAATATTTTTTCTGGGATGAACTCATTGTGTAATGTAGTTTAGATTGAATTTCACTCCGTAATTCTTATATTTTTTCTGGGATGAACTCATTTATATAGTTTGTATGACAGCGAACCTCGCAGTCAAAGTTGTACGAATATGCAGTGAAGGTTGAACGAAAACGCAGTCAAGGTTGTACGAAAACGCAGTCAAGGTTGTACGAAAACGCAGTCAAAGTTGTATGAATACGCAGTCAAGGTTGTACGAAAACGCAGTCAAATGTTGTACGAAAACGCAGTCAAAAGTTGTACGACTACGTAGTCAAAGTTGTACGAATACGCAGTCAAAAATTGTACGACTACGCAATCAATGTTGTACGAAAACGCAGTCAAATGTTGTACGAAAACGCAGTCAAAAGTTGTACGACTACGTAGTCAAAGTTGTACGAATACGCAGTCAAAAATTGTACGACTACGCAATCAATGTTGTACGAATACGCAGTCAAAGTTGTACGAATACGCAGTCAAAAGTTGTACGACTACGTAGTCAAAGTTGTACGAATACGCAGTCAAAATTTGTACGACTACGCAATCAATGTTGTACGAATACGCAGACAAAGTTGTACGAATACGCAGTCATAGTTGAACGACAACGCAATGTTGTATGAATACGCAGTCAATGTTGTACGACTACGCAGTCAAAGTTGTACAGATACGCTGACAATGTTGTACGACTACGCAGTCAAAGTTAAACGAATGCACAGTCAATGTTGTATACTGTTATAAATACTGTTACAAGGTAGTAAGCATTTCTGGAGTTACATTATGAGTTCTTCTAAAGATGCTTCTTGGCATTGTGATGATGAGGATTGTTACATTTGTTCAGATATTAACCCTTTTCCCGATGTCTGCCCAGGTCAGCCAGGATATTCTATGAATGATCCACTACCAGATAAAATGCCTGACTATATATTTGATGCGATGACACGCGCAGAGGAAGAAAACAAAATAGACCTGGAAAAAACAAGGATTCTAGATGACCGTATAGAAGTCCTTTGTGAGAAATTGAAGGAAAAGAAAATTTGGGTTAAAGATACGTCTATGAAGCTAAAAAATGCTAAACGTTGGATTGAGGAAACTGAACAACAAGTTTCTAAGCTTGTGGAAGAAAAAAATCGTATTGCAGATGTTAGTAGGATAAGGGGAGATTTTATCGACCGCGAAAAAACAATGTATCCGTTGCAATTCCCAAATTTGTGGCCTAGTATTTAATATTATTTATTATATTATTCCAATTAAAGCTAATCGCAGTCTATATACTAGACAGTTGATGTGACAATTAAGTAGATGTAGGTAGAGTGGTTTGTTTGTATCTGTATCTTTCCTACTTTTCATCTCTATATAAAGGTGTGCTCTTATGGTCTAATGCGTATCTTTTTGTTGTATCTGAGTTTGTTTCATCGTCAAAATATCAAATGGCAAGAACTTGCAGTTGTTGCGGTTATCCTACACTAATACGTGTGTCGAATACAAGCAGAAACCCAGGAAGACAGTTCTATGCTTGTAGTAACAAGGTAATATTATAATATCGAACCCACCTATGTTTTATAATATGATCGTACTATATGATAACCTTTGCTGTAATATCATTAATACAGATGCTAAACTGTGGCTTTAATGGGTGGGTCGATGAAGACAATGTTGTTGCCAGAATTCAAAGAGATAGAGAACTAAGAAGGCTTCAACTCGAGAATCGAAATTTGAAGATCGTCCTAGTGCTCAGTTGGATGCTTTTTGTAGCCGTACTAGTTTATAAACTCTAATTACCATATAACAGTGATGAATTATGTAATGGTAGTAAAGTAAATCCTTATATGACTTTACTGAACCATCTAGTAGTTTTCCTAATGTGTGTAACGTCGTTGGAATCTAATTATAATTTCTATGTTGTCCTTAAAGATCCAACAGGTAAACATACTAAGGTAAATGCAACATATCATTCGGAGTTTGCAGAAAGAAATAGAAGCAATTTAGATAAATGCAGCTAAAGACAAAGCTAATACAAAGCGAATGGGGGGAAAACAACGAAATACGCTTAACACAAAGGTCATATATCTAATACAAAGCTAATGGGGGAAAACATTTAAGACAAAGCTAAAGGGGGTAAAACATCCACCATGTTGACAGGTACATGCCATTCACTTTGAGGGGGTACAGCCTGTACCACTTCCGTTTGATATGCAGCTCTATATGCAGCCGTAGTGAAATAAATGTTCACCGTATTAAAATCTTCCTGTAACATCATATAGGTTCGATACGCAGCCAGGCCGTGACGACATGGAATACCAGAACTCCTAAATTTTCCACAATCACAAGTGTGTTCACGCAGGTTAACAAGATATGTTTTCGTGAAGTCACGGACAAAAAACTCGGTGTTGTATAATTCCGTTACTTCACATGGTTCAGACTTGCGCATTCGTCTATAAAGTATGTTCTCTGCATACGGGGTCAGTTCATGATGAAGCATGCCTGAAACAAATCATTAGGAAATTAGCATAAGTCAAAGTATCTTACACACAAATATAATTAAATAATAACGATTAACCTCCTAAAGCACCGCGATCAGCATAAATACGTTGCAGCATGTCAACGAAAGACCGAAGAAGTGATATTATTGGTAAATCTTGCTGAGCTGCAGAGACCCAACGAATCTCATCGGGCATTATTATGGAGAGGATGTTGTAACGGAAAATAGGGAACATCACCCGTGCCCATTTTTCTTGAGAAATACCTTCAAACCAGGTCATTATATCTTGGCCCCCGTGTTGGACCAAAACATCTCTAAGTATAGCAAAGTTCGGTTCAAAATGACGTAATTCGTAAGCCTTGCAAGTCTGCCAGAAAATATGTGGACATTCTTGGAATATTGGCATTCTATCAACAAAATATTTAAACACACTTTTGCAACAATATCCATGGTAACAGTGTGGGAACACATGAGATATGGCGACGTCTAAGTGATTGGACAATTTGGTAATGAAACAAACTTCTCTAGCATTTCTAAAGCATTCATGTAGTCTCATAAGGAACCATGTCCACGAATCTAACGATTCTGAGATTCCAAGACCGATTGCTATTGGTAGAGGTTGATGGTTTCCATCTACCGAGACCGCTACGTACATTGTATGGACGTATGGTCCATTCAATGGTAGGCACTCCAGTAAAATGACTGGTAGGGTGGTAGAAAGGAATGTATGCATCTACAAAAAGGTTTACAACAAATGTTAGTAGTATAAAGTTGTGATCATTAGATTAAAAATATGATCAGAATAACAACTTACGACACATCCTACAGCCATAAAACAAAATTCAAATCGTTTCTGGGCATCTTGCTTTATGCTAGTGATTGTATGTGGGTTCGCAAGTTGAAGGTTATGGAAGAAGAGGGGAAGGCGGGTAAAGCTTTGTTTGTGTTGCTTGGTTGATGTACTCATTTTGGATAATAATTGAAATACAAACTGATTTATTACAAAGTATGGAGATATCCACGTATTTATATCCTACTCATTTCCATTACTATGGGCTGCGTTTTCCGTATGCAGAAAATGTCGTTGACAAGACAGGACACTGCTCCCTATTAAAAGACACCAAAGGGTACCCTGTGGACATGACATTTCACTGCATGGACACTATACGGGCTCCCATGGGCTGCGTTTTCCTCTAGATGGGCTGTGTTTTCCTCTAGATGGGCTGCGTTTTCCGTATGCAGAAAATGTCGTTGACAAGACAGGACACTGCTCCCTATTAAAAGACACCAAAGGGTACCCTGTGGACATGACATTTCACTGCATGGACACTATACGGGCTCCCATGGGCTGCGTTTTTCCTCTAGATGGGCTGCGTTTTCCTCTAGATGGGCTGCGTTTTCCGTATGCAGAAAATGTCGTTGACAAGACAGGACACTGCTCCCTATTAAAAGACACCAAAGGGTACCCTGTGGACATGACATTTCACTGCATGGACACTATACGGGCTCCCATGGGCTGCGTTTTCCTCTAGATGGGCTGCGTTTTCCTCTAGATGGGCTGCGTTTTCCGTATGCAGAAAATGTCGTTGACAAGACAGGACACTGCTCCCTATTAAAAGACACCAAAGGGTACCCTGTGGACATGACATTTCACTGCATGGACACTATACGGGCTCCCATGGGCTGCGTTTTCCTCTAGATGGGCTGCGTTTTCCTCTAGATGGGCTGCGTTTTCCGTATGCAGATGACATGTCGTTGACAAGACAGGACACTGCTCCCTATTAAAAGACACCAAAGGGTACCCTGTGGACATGACATTTCACTGCATGGACACTATACGGGCTCCCATGGGCTGCGTTTTCCTCTAGATGGGCTGCGTTTTCCTCTAGATGGGCTGCGTTTTCCGTATGCAGATGACATTTCGCAGTCAAACCCACTTATTTCGTAGTCAAACTAACACATGCGATTTCCCTAATTTCTATATAAATAAACTTTTTCATGTCAACTATCACATCTCCACAATCAATCAAATTTAGATATATTTTATTTGTAAACATGTCTGATCAATCACAGAAGTTAAAACGGGTATTGGAAAAACGCAAGGCTCCTTCTACATCAACAACTCCACCTACTATTGATGATAGGATGCCAGAGGAAATGAAAAGAATTCTCCTTCACAGCGCCTCTGAAGTCGACAAACAAATTCAATCAATTGCTGAAGATACAAAATTCTTAGAGGGTCAACGGAGATTACTTGACGGTAAAAAAAATTGGATAGCTTCAAAAAAACAAGAAGTAATAGAAGCTGAGAAATGGATTAAGTCAACCAAAGCAAACATTGATCGAGAGATGGATAATGTTTTGTCACTTGGGCAAGAAATTACTGAGAAAAAGTTTTGGGTAGCTAATATGAAAAAAAACTATCCATATGAGTTTCATGAGTGGCAAATTAAAGATTAGTTTTTCTATTTCGTAGGTATTAATTATTTCTATTTCAATGTTGGTATTTAGGGTCCCAGTACTCATTTGTCGCTTGTTGTTTGTATCTCAGTAGTTATTGTTTGTATCACTTTATGTATTTCCGTACTCTATATATCTTTATATTTAATGGTCACATCAACCCCCTCCCCTGTATTATTATTTCCCACCTACCATTCTAAATGTTCTATATATACACCTTATTTCACCTTAACATTCTTCACACCAAACCATTATCACTCATCGAAAATATCGTAGCCCAAATATGTCTGCTTCATCCTCAGACCGACAAGGAAAACCTTGGCTCATGCCTGAAGCCCTTAGAAAACTAGTTACACAGAAGGAAGAGGAGATTGAATCTCAAAACAAATCTATTAGGCAGCAAAAAAAACAGTTGGATGAAATGCAGGAAGAGGTTGTCAAAAAAATAAAATGGGTCAAAAAGACACAACAAGATATCAAACAGGCAACTATCTGGGTGCAAAAACAAAAGGAGGCTGTTGAACAGGGCGACCTGGAGCTCCAAATTAAGGTCAAGGAAATGAAAAGGAAAAACAATTGGGTGATTGCAGAGAAAAAAAAATATCCTCTTGATTTCCCAGATTTATGTGATAGTAATTAGACGTATTGCGTATGTTTCTCATGTTTCTATTATCATGTAACCTCTTGATTAGGATGTGCTTTTATAATATTTGTCTTTGTTTTTATTTAATATCAGTACTAAATATTAATATATAAACGTTAGCGACAACCTTCTTTAGACCTTCAAAAAGTAAATCTTTCCGACATCAAATAATTTGGTTAATCATGTTTGTGAACACGTCTACTGATACACTTCACGTTAAAAAAAAATTCAAGTAAATCGGAGTTCGTATGGAGAAACTACGGCCGTTCAAAGTTGGACAAAATAAAAATAAACGTTACCGACAACCATATTTAGACCTTCAAAAAGTAAATCTATCCGATATCAAATAATTTGGTTAATCATGTTTGTGAACACATCTAGTAATACACTTCTCGTTAAAAAAAATTTCAACTAAATCGGTGTTCGTATGAACAAACAACGAGGGTTCAAAGTTGGACAAATAATTAATAAACCTTACCGACAACCTTTTTTAGAGGTTCAAAACGAACACTTTCGGACGTCAAAATTTTTTTTAATCATGTTTGTGAACACATCTACTCATACACTTCACGTTAAAAAAAACTTCAATTCAATCCGAGTTCGTATGAACAAATGACGAGTGTTCAAAGTTGGACAAAAATTATAACTAAACTCATGAACCTCAAGAACATGTGGGAGGAGAGGGGAGGAAAACGCAGGGGAATGGGAGGAAAACGCAGGGGAAGGGGAGGAAAACGCAGGGGACGACGAAGATGGCTTGAATATGGCTTGAAGAGAGGAAAACGCAGTTTTTGGGAGGAAAACGCAGCCAATAGGCACGAAAACGCAGCCTTTGGCTGCGTTTTAGAGGAAAACGCAGGTTTTAAGAGGAAAACGCAGGCGCCCCCTGCGGCCTGCGTTTTCCTTGGCTATTTTGAGGCAGGACCCGATTTTTTGGCTATTTTCAGGCAAACCCCTAAGGGATTAGGCTATTTTAGTCATTTTCTCAAAAGTTATTCCATTCCACAGATGTATTCAAATCTCGTTTAGGATAGAAAACGTACGTCTACATAAGAAGATTTTAAATTAACAAAAATTGAAGTGTAAATGCGGTGAACGTGGATCGAACACGTGACCTTCAGATCTTCAGTCAGACGCTCTCCCAACTGAGCTATCCCCGCTTCCTGACTTTGTTGCTGACAAAAGGAATTAATACCATGCAAAAATAATCGATTTTAGTTGCTTAACAAGTAAAACAATACACCACAAAATATGTCGATCATATGGATATGGTGTCCATTGTCCAACTTTAAAGAGCTAATGGTGGCTTTTTGTAACAAATAAGTTAGAACTAAACGACTTGACTCTAGCTTTTGATTTAAATGAACTTGAATCAAATACAGATGTTATATTTTATGGTGCCCGGATTCGGGGCAATAGGTTGTTGTCCGGTTCAAAGAAAGCTAAACAAAACCCGGTGGATGCAATGTCGGGCTAATTACTAACCTTACAAGTACAATGACGGGCTGAAATAAAACGATGCTACAACATATGAAATCCTAATTGGACATGAACCATGCTTACTTCGATATATATGGTGCCATGGGCAACCTCGTTATAAATGCAAAGAGGGACCGGTCCGGGTTTTGTGCAACTTGATCGTCTTCGACTGGGCAGTGGTGTCATCAAAATAGACCGGTCCATAATAACTTTATTTGGGCTTATTTGGACCCAACTAGGATGGGCTTATTTTGAACTGACTTTTAGCATAACAGTCTTTTTGGGTGTTGTTCACGATAATTATTTTTGCAAAAGATGGTTGATGTTAATGATACACGTTTGATTTTAGGGTTCATAGAGATATGAGGATGTTTCATGCGTTTTGATATCTAGTTATTGTCCAATCAGGAGGAGCCACGTGTCTTGGGATCTTTATCATCCAAGAGAAGCAATTTCTAGCATAATTTTAAACATTTGATAACATGGATCCCAACAATATATGATTTTTATGAATGTGAAGCAACTTCTTGCTGTTTGAATTATAGGTTCGTGCAGGAAACAAAATAACAAGTATCAATTAACTTTTGTTCTTAAAATTTAATGTAAGATGGGTTATTTAACGGGACACAAGTGAGAAGTTTGATCCATTTACTTATAAATAGATCAATTAAACAAGCATTACACCTTTGCATCGCTCAAGAAGTCATCCTAAAGAAATCATTTATTCTATACTTTTATGAAATATGTTATATAATACTTTTAAGAAATTATGTTTATTGTAGTCATTGGGTTTTGGCTTGTCCCACATAGGTGAGAAGAAGAGAAAAAATGAGTTTATAAATGAAAAGATGTTTAATTTTATCATGCTTTATAGTATAGTATATATATAAAAATATGTATACTGTATTAAAAAGTATTTATGTGCTTCTTAATTTTAATGTAATACATTAGATGATTCAGGAAATGAGCTTTACTGTTTTTTGAGGAACTAATCACGATGTCCTCACTTATTTTTAAATTCAAATATCTTATTTTGTAAAAATGATAATGCCAGCCATGAACCCATTTTGGTGTGAATCTTTATATGATTTTTTTTTTCAGGGATGGATCTTTAACAGGTTTTACTTGATTTGGTGTTTGATTTCTTTTTAGGTTGTGGTTTTTCTGGATTTTTCGTGTTTTGGGTTTTGGTGAAGAACCATTTCAAGAACACTTAGAATCAACACAAAAATGAGTTATCTGATTGCAGGAACGAGTTAGTTGGTTTTTGTTGTTAATGGAGCATTAATATAAACAAAAAGGTATTTGCTTTTCTTTTATTGTTGAATGGTTCAAGGGCACATCTGATAATTACTTGTGGTTGTAAAGTTGAATCAAAAAGTAAGCTTATATATTTATCATGTTTTGCTAATAAATTTCATAAAACCAATGTACTGGTTATGCTGCAAAATTGGAATGTATATTAAATTTCATTAGTAACTATTCTTTGAAGTTTTTCATTTACTCAAGTTGTCAAAAAGAGTATTGAAGATGGGTTTACCGAAAAGACATCACATTATTAAATGTTTTTTGTCGTTTGTTTAATTGAACAAATCAAATTATCAAGTTTTGTTTTTCTTTAGTTTAATTGGACATACCAGCCTCTAATTGTCTAGATTTTGTAAATATTTGAATTTAACTTCGAGGTTTTTCATTTTGATATGTTACCAAAGTTAATATATTTTGTTCTCTATATTGGTTAGTTCTAATCTATCTATGTTATAACTTGAATTTATGTCTCTTTTGGCGGCATTTCAAGAACAATACGACGGTAGAAAAAGACATTGGGTATTTAATATCTTTGGCTTCTTGAGTATGTTTAGGAGCTGTTTTGAAATTCCTTGGAAACCTTCACAACTTCACCACACACTACTTTCACCAAGAAGGCAAGAACACACACACACACAAACTTTGAGAGAGTTTAAGAGAAGTAATCAAGTGTATGTGGGGATGGAAACACTCTCTTATTAAGGATTTTAATCTGGTCAAACCCATTTAAGTTGAGTTGGACCATTTAAAACAAGCCATTTGTCCACTGCCACATCATCACGTTGCAAAGGGTAAATGGTTGCATCGTGAGCCTCTTCATCGCTTCGTGATCCCGTTGTGTAATGAACATGTACTACCCGTTTTAAGTTGACTTTTGTGAAATAAAATTTTCGGAAGGGTATTGTTATCTTTTCGGGCAAGTCGTGGAAAAAAAAGAAAAAAAGAATAATAATAGATATATGTATGTAAAATTTGTAAAAAAAACTTAAATGATGATGTCTTTAATTATAATGGGGAGGTATGTGTCAAAGCTAAGTGGGAGGACCAAAATTGTAAAGAAATCAATGTATGGGGGAGGAATTTGGAAGATGTGGTCTTGCATCTAGTTCTTTCTTCTTCTTTGACCTCATCGTGTTATAAGCAAACCCTGCACCTAAGAGAACAGAGAGATTTTTTTTCCCAATATTTCGCCAATCTTGGTGGAGTCGTAGTAGACTTGCTGGCATTAGCTTCATAACACATAATTCGTTAATCTGAACGGTGTAGATCGTCATTGATATTGTCTACAGGATTATGCAGAGGTTTTAATTCGTTGGACTATAGCTAATGTTTACCATGAAGCTATGTTTCCTCATCTTTGATTCGGGGGTTGTTTTATCATTGACTATTGGTTGGTGATTTGTATCTAGCTTTTGTACTAGAAACGAACTCCCTTGTATTATCAGATTTCGGTTGTTAGATAATACTAGGATAAATTGGAGAGCTCATTAGATGAAAGTTGATGGAATTAGGCTATAGCTACTTAAGTTTGAAAGTTCAAGTTCCAACATTGTTTTGCAAAAATCATACAAAATCAAGGAAACATCGTAAAGACGTGATTCTAGTGACATTAAAAAGATGTAAATATCAAGTTTATTTCATTTTAATAAACAATAATCTTTCGACCTTAAGATGGGTTAAAGTTATATTTTGTATAGTATTGTCCGAACTAAAGTTTGACAACGTGTAGTAGTTGTGTTGTAAAAATCATATAAAATCATCAAAGAATCATATGAATATGAAATTGGTGTCATTGTAAAATTGTACGAGTCTATTTTATTTCATTTTTAAAAGTCAAAACATGATTTTGAATGTAAAGTTGATGTTTGAGCCATTGAAGGTGAATGTATACAGCCCAAAAGTTTTTGTCCAACAATATGGACAACTAAGATAGAGCATATAAGTTTATAAATGTTTGTATACCTTAGAAAGTTCTAAATAGCTCAAGGGAAGCATTGAGGATGTTTAAGGGGTTATATAGATGGGTAAAACATGCATGAATTGTTGAAATTTTGATATTAAATCGCCATTCTTTTGTGTTGACACCTTTGGGGACAGAAAAACGAGCTAGGAAATTCAAGTCATTGGAGCTTATTTTACACAAATACTTCAAGGTGAGTAATATGTAATGTTGTAAACTATGTTCGGTGAGTGAAAATCATATATAGTGTTGTTCCTAAACATAAGAGGTTGTTTAAGTTTATGGGAGACACATGCGGTGTCAATAGATGTATGAGACGTCTTTAATATTTTTAAATGACACATGAGGTGTCTATAGACGTATGAGGCATATATAATATTTTTAATGGCACATCACGTGTCTATAGACGTTGACACGCCTTGGTCGTCATGCGGTCAAAAATAAGAAAATAAAACCTCACACAAACTAGTACAGCGGTAGTAAGGGTCGATCCACGGGAGTTTGGTGGTCAAGACAAGACGATAGCTTACCAACTGTAATGTCACATGATATCGCGTAAATTATACATATTTTCCGCACGATATCAGTGTGATTTTAGTTTAATTTCATATATGTTATGAACTAAAAGATACCTAATATGTTTAAATATTCGTTTTGAAGCTAAAAATACGCGTTTGGAGCGAAAGAACGAATTACACAAACATTTGAGCTTAAAAAGAGGCAAAGCGAAAATCTGCCGGAAACCTGGGCGCACCCCGCCCACATCCAGGCGCACCGCGCCCAAAGGGGGACCAGATCCCGCTTTTCGTCAGATTTTTGATTAAAATAATCGAAGCGTGCGTTTATCCAATGATTTAACCGACCTGCCAAGCATGTGCAAGGGCGCACCCCGCCTACCTTTTGGGCGCACCGCGCCTCAGATCCGACATTAAAGCTACAAATCACGTGCTCCCTCGTGCGACAGTTGGCGAACGTGCTGAGATCTCCTTTAGGCGCACCGCGCCCACTCTCAGGCGCACCGCGCCCAGCGATGTTCCAGCTATAAATACCAGCCATTCAGCTCTTCTTTGGACACAACACTTACACCACTTGGAGACCAGATCGTATCTCAACACTTCCACAGCACCAAACTCGGCCAGAAAGCTTGGAGAATCGAAGGGGAAACTATGGAATCGAGAGCTTGAAGAATGTTCGGCCGGGACTTCATTCGGTTTGCTTTATATATATTTAGCATTCTATTATGATTTCCTAAGCCGTATTCTTCAGATTATGTTATCTGTATTATTTGTTACTTAGATTTGATTACTGTTTAGTTATGATTTGATTGTTATTTATCGGATATTGAACGTTTTATATTTTATCTCGCATAATTCATTTGACGCCAATTTGATTATCATGACCATTGAGATCAAAAGATCGAATGAACCTTGTATGATACGAACCAATACATGATTATTTGGAATACATAATCGCATGACCATTGCCATTAATGACCATATAATCATAGGATTAGGTAGTTGGACCAAAACATCTAATCACTTTAGAAATCGGTATTTAACGTTCAATATCCATTGCACTAATAGCATATCAAACATAACTAGATGGTTCAATCGAATCTAAGTAATGTTTACTTTTATATTTTGTAATTTATATTTCCCGTAACTTTTGCCTAGGCAATGTTGATTCATTAATATAATATGTGTTGAACTAGATCTTGATTCGAGTTTAATATCGGTTAGGATATATAACTTGCATGCTATACATATTAAATGTGGTTACAGTTTGTATTCTTGATTGCCATCTTCATATGATTAAGTTTAAATGGCCGTTTAAACGTATTGATCACATGAACCGTCATGATGTATAATTGACAGCTATATATCATTGGACTAGTTATTGACCATTTAACTAGGAAGGTAATCTAAGTTATAAACTTGATTAGTGAAATAAAACTTATATCACATTTAGTTGCAACTCATGACCATTGATTGTATGAACATATCACTTTGACCATTAGGATATGGGCTATGTTTGCATGCTAGATTGTATTAATACTTGATGATTATAAGTTAATTAGTTACATGACCATTGTGCTATTTTAACTTATTAGTCATAGAATTGGTGACTTGACCATACGATCCTACAACTTAATGCAACTTATTTAAACTCATTGCACATAATCAAAACTAGTCAACATAGATTTATATGAATCAACAGATCCTAGACGAAAGTTCCCCTTGTTATTTTTGTTATGATCATTTACTATTTCGTCATTTATTTTATAATCAAAGTTTTACGAGTTTTCATCAAAACTCGCCCCTGAGTATTTGCTTGAATAATTGTTAATTGATAATTGATTTTCTTAACTTAAAGATAACCGTTTTCCCTTGGGTCGACAACCCGGATTTACCATTACTATACTACAATCGACTAGGTACACTTGCCTAATTGTGTTGTTCTATTCATACATGGTATTTCCCTGTTCATAAATGTAAAACTAATGTGAAATCATTTTCGAAAATCTTATAAACGCTAATAACACATCAAGTTTCTTGGTGCCGTTTTTAGGTGTTTTATATGTATGTCAGAATGCACAACAAGTTTTTGGCGCCGTTGCCGGGGAATTCGGATTTATTTTTATTTTATAGAAAATTAAATTATTAGTTAATATTTGTGTGATTTTAAATTTGTTTTTGTGTTATGTATTTTTATTGTTTTGATTGACATATCACTAATCATAAATAGATATTTGCACACCTTAAGCATATTTTAAGTGTGGGGTGAATATTTAGGAAAAATGAAGTAATAAAACCTTTGAAGTCTTTTCTGCTCACGCAATGCGACGTGTATGCCATCCGGACGCGACGCGTCGACAATCCGGATTGCGTTGACAAAAAGACAACTTCAAAAATTACGCGACACGAAAACATGCATGACGCGTAAACACCCGAGGCAGACACTGGTCGTACATAATGGTACATGGCTAAAAATCAGCTACTACTGAGAAGGGGGACGCTTCTTTACAGTAGGGGCAGCGATACTGACGACGGTCAAAAGTCGCACAGCCACACCACACCCGCATACCAGTAGCCACGGATTTGAAACTTCAGGGACCACAAAATGAGTGATATTTTTCTTTCGTTTTTATTACTTTTACTTTTGTGATTTAATTTTTGTGTGTTTATTTGTATGTGAATAATTTTTGTCCGAGTGATGCATATACAGATTTGCTAAGATTCAATGCTGGCAGCATGTTCAACGAATTTTTTTTGTGGAAAGAGCCTCATATATGACGTCGACCGATACCCAAGGGGAGTCTGTTCCATTTTGCTCCCTTTACTGTTTTGAATTATATATATACAATAGAATTATTGTATAATATAAGTGTAGGGTTAGGACGTCATACTGCAATGATTAACTGAGCCAATTAAAATTTTTGTTATCTTAAACATCTTTTCTAAAATTGAACGCTAAAAAGGTAATTGTTAAGAAAAATATTTTGAAAATAAATTTGTAGGTTACACTTAATTTTATGTATGTATTTTTATTTTTCATTGTTTTATCTAAAGTCTAGTTGTGTAGAGGACAAGTTTTTAGAATGGTAGTTACAAAATGTTTTGCATAAATAATGAAATAGACCCGTTGAAAATTTATCAGTTGTTAAAAATTGAGTTTTTGCCAAAACAGATTGAGTCAGTTTCCCTACTTGCAAAAATTCGCGAATTATATGCTGCTACTAAATTGAGGAAAATAAGCCTCGATAAATAAACTTAAAATGAGAAAAATTCTCAAGAAATCTGATGTGTTAAAAAGCAGAAGTCAAGTAATGTTATACCATAAGATTGAGACTCAGGAAGGAAAATTCAATCAGTGGCCTTTGGCATTCGAGCAAGTAGACATAAAATGGGGCCTACGGGCATTTCTACTCCTTATTACCTAAAACCAACTGGTTTGGGATAATATTGTCGAAAGCTCGCTACACGGGTGTCATCGAAAGTCATGGAATTTCCTTAGTGGCCTTTGGAATTTGAATTAGTAGACTCTGTACAGTCTTGAGTCGAAAATTTGTAATCAAGAGTTCCATAGAAAGTCACGAGTTTCAAAGGTACGGAAAAAGGAAAATAATAACTTAACTTGATAAATTTAGTCCAGCATGATTTTTATTCTAAATATGGGAAATTTAACAAAAAGTCTTGAGGTAGAAGAATCTTTAATGGGTGTATTCGATGTTATGTAAAAATGAGTTTTTATCAATCTAAAAGACTTGTCGTTTATAGAAAGAGAGTTTATTTAAAGTTTTGAAAAGATAAATATATGTACATAGGACTAGGTATAATCTACTATATTTATTCTTAATTCTTTATTCTTAACATCGGTAATAAACGCTAGATCTGTGGTAGCGTATGAAAAGTTGTTTGGGCATCAAAACGTTTTGGCTTGGTTATAAATTGTAGTTTGCTTGAGGACAAGCAAAGTTCAAGTGTGGGGTATTTTGATATCGCGTAAATTATACATATTTTCCGCACGATATCAGTGTGATTTTAGTTTAATTTCATATATGTTATGAACTAAAAGATACCTAATATGTTTAAATATTCGTTTTGAAGCTAAAAATACGCGTTTGGAGCGAAAGAACGAATTACACAAACATTTGAGCTTAAAAAGAGGCAAAGCGAAAATCTGCCGGAAACCTGGGCGCACCCCGCCCACATCCAGGCGCACCGCGCCCAAAGGGGGACCAGATCCCGCTTTTCGTCAGATTTTTGATTAAAATAATCGAAGCGTGCGTTTATCCAATGATTCAACCGACCTGCCAAGCATGTGCAAGGGCGCACCCCGCCTACCTTTTGGGCGCACCGCGCCTCAGATCCGACATTAAAGCTACAAATCACGTGCTCCCTCGTGCGACAGTTGGCGAACGTGCTGAGATCTCCTTTAGGCGCACCGCGCCCACTCTCAGGCGCACCGCGCCCAGCGATGTTCCAGCTATAAATACCAGCCATTCAGCTCTTCTTTGGACACAACACTTACACCACTTGGAGACCAGATCGTATCTCAACACTTCCACAGCACCAAACTCGGCCAGAAAGCTTGGAGAATCGAAGGGGAAACTATGGAATCGAGAGCTTGAAGAATGTTCGGCCGGGACTTCATTCGGTTTGCTTTATATATATTTAGCATTCTATTATGATTTCCTAAGCCGTATTCTTCAGATTATGTTATCTGTATTATTTGTTACTTAGATTTGATTACTGTTTAGTTATGATTTGATTGTTATTTATCGGATATTGAACGTTTTATATTTTATCTCGCATAATTCATTTGACGCCAATTTGATTATCATGACCATTGAGATCAAAAGATCGAATGAACCTTGTATGATACGAACCAATACATGATTATTTGGAATACATAATCGCATGACCATTGCCATTAATGACCTTATAATCATAGGATTAGGTAGTTGGACCAAAACATCTAATCACTTTAGAAATCGGTATTTAACGTTCAATATCCATTGCACTAATAGCATATCAAACATAACTAGATGGTTCAATCGAATCTAAGTAATGTTTACTTTTATATTTTGTAATTTATATTTCCCGTAACTTTTGCCTAGGCAATGTTGATTCATTAATATAATATGTGTTGAACTAGATCTTGATTCGAGTTTAATATCGGTTAGGATATATAACTTGCATGCTATACATATTAAATGTGGTTACAGTTTGTATTCTTGATTGCCATCTTCATATGATTAAGTTTAAATGGCCGTTTAAACGTATTGATCACATGAACCGTCATGATGTATAATTGACAGCTATATATCATTGGACTAGTTATTGACCATTTAACTAGGAAGGTAATCTAAGTTATAAACTTGATTAGTGAAATAAAACTTATATCACATTTAGTTGCAACTCATGACCATTGATTGTATGAACATATCACTTTGACCATTAGGATATGGGCTATGTTTGCATGCTAGATTGTATTAATACTTGATGATTATAAGTTAATTAGTTACATGACCATTGTGCTATTTTAACTTATTAGTCATAGAATTGGTGACTTGACCATACGATCCTACAACTTAATGCAACTTATTTAAACTCATTGCACATAATCAAAACTAGTCAACATAGATTTATATGAATCAACAGATCCTAGACGAAAGTTCCCCTTGTTATTTTTGTTATGATCATTTACTATTTCGTCATTTATTTTATAATCAAAGTTTTACGAGTTTTCATCAAAACTCGCCCCTGAGTATTTGCTTGAATAATTGTTAATTGATAATTGATTTTCTTAACTTAAAGATAACCGTTTTCCCTTGGGTCGACAACCCGGATTTACCATTACTATACTACAATCGACTAGGTACACTTGCCTAATTGTGTTGTTCTATTCATACATGGTATTTCCCTGTTCATAAATGTAAAACTAATGTGAAATCATTTTCGAAAATCTTATAAACGCTAATAACACATCAAGTTTCTTGGTGCCGTTTTTAGGTGTTTTATATGTATGTCAGAATGCACAACATCACACTACAGCCAGATGGACTAACTCCACTATCCCAAAAAACGCACAGAAAAGACAATTTCCAAACAAGTCCAAAAATCAAAATCAAACATAAACTAAATGAAACCAAACCAAAGTCTAACCCTAGATTGTTTACTGAAATCAGAAGCTATACTTAGAATCCAGAAACAATAACACAATCCAATAGCATTCGAAAGCATCCAAAGACAATAAAAGGTAAAAAGTGCAATAAAACATGAACCAAATGATTACTTGTATTAAACTCAAAACCAGAAGATCCAAAACATTCAAATACGAAAATAAAGAGCTTTAACCTACTGCTACTGATTGTCACAATTCAGAAACACCAAGCTAAAAGCTAAACAACTAAACTAATATTGAAATTAAAGTGAAACAATAAGAAATACCACAAAGGGTTGCTGGAATCTCGAAACTTGAGTCAAAGTCGCCTTAAGTCCACCTTAGGGTCTGACATTCGCCTCCTTTTTTCGACCTAAAATCCTCTATTTATACTTGTGGAAAATTAGAATATGCGGCGCGCAAGAGCTCTAGCCGCGTCGCACGTGGAGCCTTATCACCGTTTTTTCGCCATTTGAATTCTCTTCCACCGCCTCAACTTTTGACGTGGCGCGTCGCGCATGGCTTCACTCCCACGACGCGCATGTTCATTCGACTGTTTTTGGCTTTATCCTCAAAACTTCTTCAATTGTCCGCTTTTAGTCCCTGATTATAACATTTCTTTGCAAACAAACACTAGCACAAAAATTGAGAAATACCAATGTATATATGATATATTTTCAACAAGAATAGGGGCTAACAACGACTAAAATACTTGATATTACTAGGCGTTGTCAAATACCCCATACTTGTGGCTTGCTTGTCCCCAAGCAAGAGACTTTTTAACAAATTTTAGCTAAGACTCAAACAATTTTGAACGTGTTCAATTTCAAAGCTTATTGTCTCCAAAGTTAGATTGAAATAGTTTTTGCAAACATAACCAGAATATCCTTTGGAATTCATGACTTCTAAAGAACCCTTGATTACAAATTTTCTGTCCACAATGAAGTGTACGTACTCATTCAGATTCTAAAGGCCATTAAAGAACTATCCATGACTTTCGATGTTGTCCGTGTAACGAGCTTTCGAAAATGCCATCCCAGACCAGATGATCTTAGGTGGTAAGGTGCATAAGTACCTCTTCGAGGCCACCCATTTTAGACCTACCGGCTCGAACAACAAAGGCCACTGATTGACAGTCCCTTCCTAAATTCCAATCTTAAAATACTCCAATCTTCTAACTTCTAAAACTCAACTTATTTGACTAAACAAATAGCATGATAACAACTAAACAGTATTTCTTGAAAAATACCAAAGCTATAACATTCAAACAACTATTCGTTTCAAAATTATAATCTATTAAAAATTTGGAAAAAATTGCTAAAAAAAATTGAAAATTGATCATTTCCCGCAAAAATTTCAAAAATGACTCTTTCGACCGTCCACACCCCACACTTAAAACCGTACAACGTCCCCGTTGTATAAAAATTATTTCAAAACAAGGGAGAAAGAGTTACCACTTTTAGACGGTTTACTGCTTGATGGAACTTGGTTGTTATAGAAACAAAAATACGAACATCTCACACTTCAGATTTCCAGGAGTTGTGGCGCAACAGTAAACACGCTAGTGAAATGGCAAGTAGAGGGGGAGCAATGACCCCACACTTGCTTGAAACAATTCCTCTATATATTCCCCATTTGGTATTCACATGCAACACTCACAAACACATTAAATGCAAAAAGTAAACAAACACATATAAACGAAAACAAAACTAAAAGATAGTGATAAGTTTGGTACAATGTCTCCAAAAGATAAAAAGAAAATACATCAATCATCATGGCATGTTCAGGATGGACCCGCCTCATCATCATGGGCTCTGGTTGGGAAAGGTCATGGGCGTCGTCCAGACTGAGAGGCCATATCAAGTAATACCTCCCCAATCCATGCATGCTGATCCTCCAGCCTCGTAACTCTCTCGCTCAAATCTCGTATGGCGGTCATCACGTCTGCTAACTGCGGCTCTGGCTGATCAGCTGGTGGCTCCTCCCTCTGTCTCCGTCTCCTGGCTGGCTGCTCTGGCTCTGGCTGGGCCTGGGGACCATGTGGTGCCACCGTCGGTACCCTCATATATACACCTACACGTGGCTGGTGAATAAGCCCCATAATCTCCAAATAACGAGCCGATGTCCGTGCGGGTGGTGTCGCCGTCAGAGTCGCCGTGATCTCTGCTGTCAGAAGGCCATAGGACAGAGCCAAACGAGTGATGTAATGCCCACCAGCCATGGGGCTGCTGTCGGCTATACCCGTTGCTCGGGTCGTCAAAGATACTGCCAATGCATACGGCAGGTGGAGGAAGCTGGTGGGATCAGAGATCGCCCACATGAAAGTCATATCGTCTCTCGACACCTTCTCACATCCACGCTTCTGCGTGACAGAAGTGGATATGATACGGTGCATCAACCGGTGTAGCGGGTCGCGGAGCTAACTCGCCCTGGCCGACCCGGCCTCAAACCTGTAATTGGACATCGCTGCCCAAATAACCACGTTGGCGTCACGTTGGGGCTGACCCCTGACGCACGCCCGAAGGAAATGTACAAAATGACGGCTCTGAAGCTCCGTCTCCGTGTATATCCCTGTGCATCTGCCAAACTCACGGAGATTGCACTCTTGGCTCTCTCCCCCCATTTGGAATCGAATCATTTGGGCTCGTGGCTCACGTGATGCCGGTGTGTATCGACATGTCGAAAGGAACTCCAGGAGGAGCTCCTTGTAAACCACGTCATCCTCGATGGCCATCAGCCTCTCCCAGTGGTGGCTAGTGAAAGTGTGCCCCCCATCAGCCCAGGTGCGATGGAGGAAAGGCTCTAGCTCAGCCCAAAGCGACTCCTGGTCCTAGTATTACAGACCTTAAGGGTGAAATACTCCCTAGCGGGCCCAACGACTCCTGGTCCTGGCCTTAGCAAGGTCCATCCAGGTGAAACATCCTGAAGAAGGCTCAGCGACTCCTGGTCCTAGTCTTACAGACCTTAAAGGTGAAATACTCCCTAGCAGGCTCGATGAATCCTGGTCCTGGCCTTAGCAAGGTCCATCCAGGTGAAACATCCTGAAGAAGGCCCAGCGACTCCTGGTCCTAGTCTTACAGACCTTAAGGGTGAAATACTCCCTAGCGGGCTCAGCGACTCCTGCTCCTGGCCTTAGCAAGGTCCATCCAGGTGAAACATCCTGAAGAAGGCCTAGTGACTCCTAGTCCTAGTCTTACAGACCTTAAGGGTGAAATACTCCCTAGCGGGCTAAGCGACTCCTGGTCCTGGCCTTAGCAAGGTCCATCCAGGTGAAACACCCTGGAGGAGGTTCAATAACTCATGCTCCTAGCCAGGTCCAGTCGGATGAAAGATCAAGGGGAAGGCCTAGATAACTCTTGGTCCTAATTTCATCGACCCTAAAGTAACCATCAAGTTCCCATGCAGGCAATAATAAACTCAATCAAAGCAAGACACACACATGGAAGATAAAAGAGCCAACGATGGTTACCAGACCCGCATCTATGCATATAACAAAAACAAACAAACAAACACGTCTAGGATCTTAAGCCCTACAGAAATAAACAAGTATCTTGTCCAAACGGCCTCAGCAGGGCCTTACAACCATTGTCTTAAAAACAAAACCACCCAAGCAAGCAAAGGAACAAAACAAATACCTATCAAGGCTGAGACGAGCCAGCAGCGTTGCTCGGATCCAACAACGCTTTCAGTTCAGACACGCCAAGCTCCCCGAGTTTAAAAGTCGTGGCGTAATCGACATTCACAAAAGCATCTACTGCTTCATCCACCTCCAAACCACGGTCAATCGGGGGCTCCTCCTCCTCCACCGCAATCTCCTTACCAGCCTTCACATCTTTTAAAGCACGAGAATACCCCTGAGCTTTCCCGGCTGCAATACACACCTCTTTGAGATGGTGCACACCCATCCCAAAATCCCGGCTCTCCATGACTAAGTCAACAACACCTACCACACCATCAGTCAACAACCAGGATAAATCCGCCTTTGCCTCTTCCAATGCTTGCGTCTTGGCCTGTGCAACTCGATCACGCTCAGAAGCGTCCCTCTCAGCATTCTCAAGTTGTATATGCAGACCCTCGTTCTCAGACTTAACCCCAGCTAAAGCATTTTGAAGCTCAGCCTTTTCACTGCCGAGTAGAGACAGCTGCTCCTTCAGTTGGGCATTTTCTTTTTCAACAACCTGCAAAAGGGTCACATGAGATTGAAGGTCAGCGTCAGCGTGCAAAACGTGACTACGGAGGTCCCTCAGCGAATCTTGATGCCTGACAATCTCGGGACGAGCAGTATCCAACTATTGCTGAAGGGAGGGACGATCAGCATTGGCGGCCAACAATTGCTCTTAGCGATTGGCACCTTCACTAAAAAAACAAGCACTTTGGACGGCTGCATACCGGAGCGAACCTACCAAATCGGCCGGGGAATAACTCCCCATCCGAGCGGGTGCCTGGAGGAAACGCATGCTGCGTGAACTCCAAGGCAGTTTGGTAGGTCGATAGGCGCGCACCCTCTGTCAAAGACCATCCAGGAACGAACACCCCAGCAGGAGCAACATGACTGGCCTCCCCATGACCTGCTGGAGGAGGTTCCAAAACCGCCGCACCACCACGACGACTGAAACCGCTAAAATCCAGGCGAGAGGGTTGAGGCCCAACCGGTAAAGAGGTGACTTTCTCCAGAACCTTCATCAGCAACATTTTCGACAACAGGGTGGGTACCGATACGTACACCCCCACCCTGGTCAGTTTCCATACCCCCGCCCTGCGACGTGTCATCAACAATGTTATGTTGGGTTTCTATGCAATCAATGAACACAAAATTACCTAAGGTTCACATGCAACCCTAATATTGATCTATGTTTTCTTCTATGAAGATTAGAACTAAGAACCTAAAGGATACAATTCAATTCTAAAGAAGAATCAAGAAAAACCAACCTTTGATCTTATGATCCTTTTAAGCAGCAGCAAAAGTATCCTGCCTCAGATGAAAGTCACACCCAGGGGATGGAAGAATCAGTCCAGCAGAGTGAATCTAGAGAGAAGATGGCGTCAGAATGGAGTGCCAGGGGGTTCCTTTTATAGCCTCCAAGGGTTACACCTGAAACCCTAAGGAGCCTCCAATTGGACAAGGCTTTTGACCACTTGGACCAGGCTTACCAAAACCCTAATTAGGGTTTCGCCAAACTCTTGGAGAAGCCTCCAAGGTGGCGCCACTTTTGGTCCCTGGTTTTCCTGGCCAGTTATTCAACTATTGAATAAATGCCAAACCAGTCCCTGCACCTTTTAATTAATTAATTTAATCTTCAAATTAAATCCAATTAATTCTAGATTAAATCTCAATTAATTAATATAGTTTCTAATTAATATATTAACACTTAAATATATTAATAAACCATATACTTAATTTCTATTGATTTATTATACAATTAATAAATAAACTATTCTCTCTACTGAACTATCTATCCTCCACCTATGAGGGCAACCCAAATGGACTTTGCTTTTAATCACAAGATAAAAAGTCAATTACAAGTCATGGCTTAGACACCTAATCCAACAGTCTCCCACTTGGATAAGTCTATGACTTTAATTGTCTGAACTCTGACCCAGTCAGTTCTGTCCAAAGATAAGTGATCTGATGATCCTCCGTCCAACAGGATATTTTCAGACTCAAGACATGGACTAACATCAATCTTGGTCTGAGACTCTGTTCCTCGATTTCTGATTTGCATATGACTTTAGAGACTACTAATTGAACACATCAATCAAGTCCCGGTTGGCCAACACTTTCAGTCAACTTCTAAATCATCGAGAGGCCTACATATATCTGTTTCCCTATTGGGTCATGGGACGGATAAGTTTCGACTCATATGTCCATAACTTTTGCGGGTCCAAATACATACAACAATGCGTTTTATAGCACCGAGTTACTGGCGCAGTTTCGTATTGTCAATAAGTGCTTGTATCGCAAATAACAGATCATATCTCTCCACTTAAAGATCACCGGATATTATCGTCTTAACATTGTTCGTGATATAATCCATGAAGCAATCTGTTAAGCGCGGGTTTATCCAATACTCAAATCTCTATTTCTAAATACTCATGAACGTTGCAGCAGTCTTACTGCAATATCTAACTCTTTAGACAGTCGGCAACCATTTCATGACAGTCTTAATTCATACTTACTTCCTAACAGTATGATCGACTGTGGAGTTTTAAATAATCCAATTATTAAGGAAGTTAAACATGAAAATATAGAAACACAGAAATAAACAATTGACAAAGGCGGTAACAATACTCATTTATAAATCTCTATTATAAAATCACCGAGTCAATTACATTTATACTGTTACAAGTTTCTAATCTATCTAATTACTAAAACTAATATCATCCTTCAATCCAATGCTCCGAGCATGCTGATTGTGCTTGATCCTATTCAGAGCCTTAGTCAAAGGATCTGCAGGATTGTCCTCGGATGATACTCGCTTAACCAGTAAGTGCCCTTCTTCTATCTGATGTCGAATGTAGTGGTACTTTCTTTCGATATTCCTGGACTTTCCATGGTCTCGCGGTTCCTTTGCCAAGGTGACCGCTCCTTCATTATCGCAGAAAAGTTCCACCGGCTCCTGAATGCTCGGGACAACTCCAAGATCCCCGATGAAATTCTTTAGCCAAGCCGCCTCCTTAGACGCTTCACTCGCTGCGATGTACTCTGATTCGCACGTTGAATCAGCCACCGTTTCCTGCTTGGAACTTTTCCAAGTGACCGCTCCACCGTTCAAAAGAAATACCCAGCCCGACTGGGACCGTCCACTGTCCCTATCTGTCTGGAAACTGGCGTCTGTATATCCACTCACTTTTAACTCATCACTGCCACCAAGGACCAATACCATATTCTTTGTCCTTCGCAGATACTTGAGTATGTTCTTGACTGCAATCCAATGTGTTTTTCCAGGATTACCCTGGTACCGACTAACCAAGCTTAGTGCATAGGATACGTCGGGACGAGTACATGTCATAGCATACATGATCGACCCTACAGCCGAAGCATAAGGTAGTCGACTCATTTCAGCTATTTCCTGATCGGTACTCGGACTTTGAGTCTTACTCAATTTTACACCACTTAGGATTGGTAGCTCTCCCTTTTTGGAACTTTCCATGTTAAACCTCTTTAACACCATTTCCAAATATGTACACTGGCTTAGGCCTATCAATTTTCTCTTCCTATCTCTAAGTATTCTTATCCCGAGAATATAAGTAGCTTCCCCTAGGTCTTTCATGGCGAAACACTTCCCGAGCCAAGCCTTAACATTCTGCAAGGTCGGAATGTCGTTTCCCATGAGCAGTATGTCATCAACATACAGCACCAGGAAAGTGACTATACTCCCACTAGCCTTGACATATACACAGGACTCATCTTCACTCCTAGAGAAGCCAAACTCTTTGACTTTCTCATGGAAGCAAAGATTCCAACTGCGAGATGCTTGCTTCAACCCGTAGATTGATCTTTCAAGCTTATATACTTTATCAGGGTGCTTAGTGTCTACAAAACCTTCTGGTTGACTCATGTAAACATCTTCAGTCAGTTTCCCGTTAAGGAAAGCGGTTTTGACATCCATCTGCCAGATTTCATAATCATGAAACGCAGCTATGACAAGCATTATCCTGATTGATTTAATCTTGGCTACTGGTGAGAAGGTTTCATCATAGTCAACCCCCGGGGTTTGAGTGAATCCCTTCGCAACCAGCCGAGCTTTATAAGTATGCACTTTTCCATCCATGTTGGTCTTCTTTTTGAAGATCCACTTGCATCCGACTGTCTTTCGACCCGGTACATTGTCAACCAAGTTCCAAACTTGATTGTCGTACATGGACTTTATCTCGCTGTCCATTGCCTCTTTCCATTTTGCAGACTCGGGGCCTGCCACTGCTTCACGGTAGCTAGCTGGCTCATCCAAATCAGTCAATATACGATCACTGACTAACGTGTCTCCGTCTGAGGTAATATGGAAACCATAGAACTCGGGCGGTATGCTAACTCTACCTGAGCGCCTAAGGGGCAACGAAATGTCGGTAGGTCCAACAGGAACTTCTTCCTCATGTTGGTTGCTAGTTTCTTCTAAGGTTGTTTCATCGGGCGTCTCCTGAATTTCTTCGAGATCGATCGTAATCTCACTGTCCTCTTTGGATATGAGTTCTCTCTCTCGAAAGAACCCCCGTCTTGCTACAAAGACCACGTCCTCGCTTGGTCTGTAGAACAAGTATCGAAAAGACTGTTTTGGGTATCCGATGAAGTAACACCTCTCACTTCTTTCTGTGAGCTTATCTGAAGTATCTCGTCTCACGAATGCTTCACAGCCCCAGACTTTGATGTGTGCCAACGAGGGAACTTTCCCCGTCCACATCTCGTGCGGTGTTTTTGCAACCTTCTTGGTTGGGACAAGATTTAGGATATGGGCGGCAGTCTCTAAGGCATACCCCCAGAAATGGATTGGAAGTGAGGCTCGACTCATCATGGAACGAACCATGTCCAACAAGGTTCGGTTTCGTCTCTCTGCAACACCATTCAACTGAGGTGTTCTTGGAGGCGACAACTGTGAAACAATTCCACATTCCTTTAGGTAATCGAGAAACTCGATACTAAGATACTCACCGCCTCTGTCGGATCTAAGCATCTTTATCTTTCTGCCCAATTGATTTTCTGCTTCATTCTTAAACTCTTTGAACTTTTCAAAGGTATCCGACTTATTCTTGATCAAGTAGACATATCCATATCTACTAAAATCGTCGGTAAAGGTCACATAGAACCGCGTGCCATCTCTAGTGGTTGTTCTGAAGGGACCACACACATCAGTGCGTATGATATCCAACAGACCTTCACCTCTTTCAAAGGAACCTTTGAATGGTGATTTTGTCATCTTGCCAAGTAAGCAAGATTCACATACATCATCTGACCCGAGGTCGAATGATTCCAACACTCCATCCTTTTGGAGTTGGGCGATGCATTTCTTGTTTATATGGCCAAGGCGACAATGCTACAAACATGCCTTTTCTACACCGCTTGAAGCATCAATAGTTAACACATTCTTACCATAATTATCAACACACATAATAGATTCATAAACACCATCACAAGGCATAGCATTAAATATAAAAACATCATTTTTGAAAACCGAAATTGAACCATTCAATTTATTAAACTCATAATGAAAGCCTTGTCTAAATAGTGCATGAAAAGAAATTATGTTCTTTGCCATATCTGGCGCATAGCAACAATTATGTAAATCTAATCTAACTCCACTGCTCAGCATCAGTCCATAAACACCAATCTTGGTAACAGGTGACGTTCGCCTATTGCCCATGACCAGGTTCAGTCTGCTATGCTCCAGTTCCCTACTTTCCTCTAGGCCCTGCAAATCAGAACAGATGTGAAAACCACATCCTGTATCAAGGACCCATGAACGGGAAAAGGATGAGTTATTAGATATAGAATACGTACCTGCCTGTGACGGTTTCACTTTACCGTCCTTGACATCCTGCAGATACGTTGGGCAGCTCCTCTTCCAATGACCCTTCTGCTTGCAGTAAAAGCAGTCGGCCTCTTTGGGGTTCCGAACATGTGGAATTCCGGAAGACTTACCTTTCGGGGCACCGCTAGATGACCCGACGTGAGTATTTTCCCTCCAGTTCTGCTTAGGAGGGCCTTTCCGTTTCTTTCCCTTTCCGGAGCCAATAGGCAGGACAGGCGGGTTGACAGGGAGCACAACTTTTCCCTTCATCCCATCCTCAGCCGTACGCAGCATGCGGTGTAACTCAGCTAGGTTTGCCTGGTTGTTGTTCAAGTGATACGCCAGTGTGAACTGGTCATAAGAACTGGGTAAGGAGTTCAGCACTATGTCAACTGCTAAGTCCTCATGAACCGGCATTTCCAGCTTTCTAAGCCTTTCCACGTAACCATGCATCCTCTGCACATGTGCACAGATGGACTCGCCCTCTTTGGGCTTGCTGTTAGTGAAAGCTTTTACAACCTCACGCCTCTCGATGCGCTCTTGTTTGCGGAACCTTTCTGCGAGCTCTTTGTGCATCTCGTAAGGCCAATAGTCCTCATAGATACGCTGCAGTTCAGGGTTCATAGTAGCGATCATGATGCAGGCCACTTTGGTCGCATCATCAGAGTGTTTAGTGTACGCAGTGATTTCCTCGGGAGTAGCGGTTTCAGTGTCCACATCAACAAGCTCGGTTTCTAGAACATACTCTTTATGTTCAAACCTTAGAGCCATTTTGATGTTGCGGATCCAGTCATTGTAGTTGGTGCCGTCTAACGTCACCTTTGAGCATAATGACAGAATCGATGTGACATTACCGGGATTTGAGTGGGGAACGGATTGGTCAGAAGACATCTGAACAAGAAGAAGGTAGTTTTAATTAGATAGAGTAATAATAATAATCCTCATATTCACCCAAGAATAAATACGAGGCTAGGATCCTACAATAACAATCTACAATACCGAAAATGGATGCCGTAATCAGTATTGCAAATTTTACAAGGTAGGCGAATGACGATTCAGCCAATTCCACCGCGGAAACATAATCATATTATAATGGAATTCTTAGTTTCTTTGAGATTTACCGAACTGTTCGACAGCATGTTTTAATCTCGGGAATGCCCCACTGTTTGTGACTGGGATACCGAGGATCACAAACCGGGTGTGAATAACCATGCAAATTGCTTGATACTCTTGAAGTCAATTGTCATCTCTAATTAACGTGCCGGTAAACCACACACGCTCCGTTAATAATGACAAAATCAATAAACCCATTGCGACTCTTTGTGGACCCCAGTTGGCGTGCCGGTAAACCACACACGCTCCACCAACGTTCCACAAAGTGCAATGTGCAATTTCATGGATTAGCACCAATTCACATTTTTAATCCTAAAGTAACTAGATTGGGATTTGTTTAGGGTTCTAGTACTTTCAATTATAGCATTATACTTTTAAGAGGCTTAGCGGTTTTATCATACCCGTTCAGCTAACGACACTCGACTGACCAGGAGAGCGGTGGGTAAGAGTAGATACCCATTAGACTAACATTTTATAGTCAGTCGCCTTATACCCTCTTTATAGGACAGTTTTGTGAATGAGGCTTACTAGCGGTAGACTAACTAATTTTCTTATATGTATTAAATTAACTTTTAATCATAAATACATATAAGATATATTTTAATCTTATTAAAATATTTTAGAATTAATTAAGTTCTAATTTTCGCAAATTATTACTAATTTTTTGAAAATTTTAATTAACTCTTTAATCTGATTTAATTGGTCTTTTAATTAATCAATTAATTAAACTAATTAAATCCAGGTTATAGATTACCAAATTAATCAAATTAATTAATCTATAAATGCCCCATGAATTTCGAAATACACATGCCAAGAATTAGGGTTCAAGTTATTTTAGTTGATTTAGTTACCAAAAATAACAACACATAATAAAGGCAAGCAAATCAAGCATTCAAGGGGGACCAAGGGAGGGTGGCGGCTAGGGTTAGGAAACCCTAGCCTTGGGATCGATTTTGGCCTCCTCCCAAGGGTTAATTTTCGCCAATAACCCTTAGGCACAAAACAATTAATGCAGTTCATAATCAAACACAAGAAAACAAGCTATCTCTGATACCACTGTTGGGTTTCTATGCAATCAATGAACACAAAATTACCTAAGGTTCACACGCAACCCTAATATTGATCTATGTTTTCTTCTATGAAGATTAGAACTAAGAACCTAAATGATACAATTCAATTCTAAAGAAGAATCAAGAAAAACCAACCTTTGATCTTATGATCCTTTTAAGCAGCAGCAAAAGTATCCTGCCTCAGATGAAAGTCACACCCAGGGGATGGAAGAATCAGTCCAGCAGAGTGAATCTAGAGAGAAGATGGCGTCAGAATGGAGTGCCAGGGGGTTCCTTTTATAGCCTCCAAGGGTTACACCTGAAACCCTAAGGAGCCTCCAATTGGACAAGGCTTTTGACCACTTGGACCAGGCTTACCAAAACCCTAATTGGGGTTTCGCCAAACCCTTGGAGAAGCCTCCAAGGTGGCGCCACTTTTGGTCCCTGGTTTTCCTGGCCAGTTATTCAACTATTGAATAAATGCCAAACCAGTCCCTGCACCTTTTAATTAATTAATTTAATCTTCAAATTAAATCCAATTAATTCTAGATTAAATCTCAATTAATTAATATAGTTTCTAATTAATATATTAACACTTAAATATATTAATAAACCATATACTTAATTTCTATTGATTTATTATACAATTAATAAATCAACTATTCTCTCTACTGAACTATCTATCCTCCACCCATGAGGGCAACCCAAATGGACTTTGCTTTTAATCACAAAATAAAAAGTCAATTACAAGTCATGGCTTAGACACCTAATCCAACATGTTAATCACCGGAGACTGCGTAGGAACAAAACTTGAGGTTCCACTGCCACCACCCAAACGGCGAGGACGTAGTCGCCGGGGCAACACCACGCTGGTGGAACTGTCACTAACACCAACCCACGCAGCACGTCTCTTCACCAAAGCTTTTGAAGGACTGTCATGATCGCCACTAGCACCTGCATCACCAACTTTCTCCTGAGAAATAGTCCGAGCATCAACAACTGAAACAACCACAGGACCAGACCCCACATCCCTCTGCCTCTCTTCTTCATGCACCGCCGAGGCCCGCGTAATAAAAGCCTCATGGCGGAAAGCGCGTGAGGGAAGCACCCGATCAATCAAAGGGATCTCCCGATACTGGAGACTCCCAGGATAAGTTTTCGCTAGAACATCGGTAAATCGGATATCATGCTCCCGTCCTACACAAAGAAAGGATATGAAACCCTTAAATCATTCAAAAAAAAGGGGGGGGGGGAAGAGGGAGAAGAGAAAAGACAAGATAAACAGAAGTTAAAACTAACCATCCACAAGATTGAAGAACTCAGACATCTTGCCCCGAAGTCGCCAAGAGGTGCTCATACCGGCACCAGCCAGAATATATTCAGGAAATTCCCCACCAACCACACGAAAGGACCGAAGAACCCTCGCGATAGCCTCCTTTGCAGGAAAAAGAGTGAAAGCACGGTCGGATATGGGCTCGACGCGACGCCTCAGGGCACCAACTCGGTGCTGATATACCCAAATAAAATGTTGAGCCCAATTCCCAGCGGACCCCCTTTGATCGGTAACGATGGTCGGACGATCCTGGCGGACACAAAAGGTGTAATTGTTTCCCGTCGAAGCACGAGCAAATCGGAAAAAGTGACGAAACACATACAAATCGGGCTCCAGATGAACAGCCCTAGAGAGGAGTTCGAAAGCAACTATCTTGTTCACACCATTAGGAACCAACTGGTGGATGTGAACGTGATAATAATCAAGAACCTCCATGAAGAAGTCCGACGTCGGCAACCGGTAACCGGCCTCAAAATGTTTCAAGTACATACTGATTTTCCCCTTAGGCGGAAAGGAAAAAACGGCCCCGTCAACGGGAATTTCCACGCCGTCCTCTGGTTAGAAACCATAACGGGACACCAATGAGTCGTAGTATCTCGAATCAGGAGCAACGTCTGATGAAGAACTCATCTTGTACAACGAAAATAGAAAAATAGAGACGGAGGAGAACGAAAAGATCGATAAGGAGAAGCGAAATCGTAAAGAGAACTAACAGGCGATGAAAGAGGGAATATAAAGAAGACAGATAAGGAAAGGTCGCGGGCGGGAGTTTCAAAATCCAACCGTGATGATTAACGCCGTCTGAGTAACGGTCACGTCAACGCAGGGTTAACTCAATGCTAGCCCTAGTCACCATCACTAGCTGCGCATACGTAATAAAAGGCTAGGGAGACTTGATAGCATGCCATCTGGCATCCGCTAGCGCGTTCGCTAAGGAGTTCTCTGGAGATCCTGATCACGCAATCCGCTGGAGATGTCTCGCCAAGAAGGCTCCATCCTGGCCCGATGGAGATGTCTCGCCAAGAAAGCTCCATCCCGGCCCACTAGAGAAGCCTCTCCTGGAGAACTCCATTCCAGCTCACTAGCGATATATTCACTGGAAAGCCCCGCGCGGACCAGACTTGGCGCCATGCTCCCTAACCCACGCGTGGCGTCCGTACCTGACATAGATCGTGCGCGTCCCACCCAGCCTGTCTGGACCAATGGGACGCGATGAAGGACGAGGATCGTGCAGCCAATGGACGACCTGGTCCCCACCTGCCATGGCAGAGATCCTGTCGGCCACAGCCGGACCGGCAACACGTATAAAAGCCCTTGCGGGGCATACGGTAAAGGGATCGCAACCACTATACTCTTAACACACACTTACTATACACTCGCCGGAGATCTAACTTAAGCATTGGAGCGTTTTTCCGGGATCCCCTCCCGGAGAACGGCTAACGTTGCTATTCTCTTGTGATTGTGGTCGCAGGTCAAGCTTGATACGACCAGAGTCACCCATTAAGTGAGAATCAGACCGAGCAGAAGACTGATATCGCATCAATATATATATATATATATATATATATATATATATATATATATATATATATATATATATATATATATATATATATATATATATATATATATATATATATATATATATATATATATATATATATATATATTACAAATATAAATAATTTAGGAAATGTGGAACTATCACGATTTACTTATTTACCTTCAAATTCAAATATCTTATTTTTCTAAATAATAATATTGGTCATCTTCTCCGTTAATTACCTTTCATCCGCACTTTGACTACTAACATGTTTTCTCTAGTTTAGTTTCTCTCATTCATCGGTGTCCGTTCTTTATTTTTTTTTTTTGAACGGCGAAATTTTATTAAAAAAGCAACTAGCAATGAGCTAGCACAGAAAAGAGAACAATTACATCATAATTGAAGCAGGGTTTATATGCCACAAATTCCAATTTATCTTCTTCTTAGACCGACTATCACACCAAAGGTACGATTGGGCAACAATATCATCAAAGATAACATTTCTTTTAGGAAGTGTTTCTCCAAAGATAGTGTCGTTCCGAAATCTCCAAATGTACCACCAAGCCACAAAAAACACTCCTTCCAGAGTTTCTTTAACCAACTTCAGTAATTTCAAATCTTGAATCCAAGACCTCCAATTCGCTAAAGACCAAACTGTTGGTAAAGGCACATCCCACCATTTCCCAATTCTAGCAAACACCTCTTGAGCAAAACTACACTCGAAAAATAGGTGATTCATCTCTTCAGCTTTGTCTCCACATACTGGACATAATATAGAATCCAATTCTATACCTCTTTTAGACATGTTCCATCTCGTAGGTAAAGCATTCACCATCATCTTCCAGGCAAAAACATTGATTTTTATTGGAACCATCTTTACCCACCTCGTAGCCACCCCCGTACCACTATTGACAATGTCGTCAATACATCGTCTAGTGGACTTAACTGAAAAAGAACCATCCGACGCCAAATCCCAAAGCCAAATGTCTCGATTATTAGCAATACAAACGTCTCGCATAATTCTCTCCAACTCCCCTTTTTGCACCTCCTCCACACCCCTCATCGGCAACCGTCTAAAAGAATCACCCCACCATCTCGTGCATTTAGAAGCTACCGTTGCATTTTTATCATCCTCCAAGTTGTATAACCTGGGAAACCTACGCATGAAACAAGTATCTCCTAACCAAACATCTTTCCAAAATAACGTATCCATACCATCTCCAATCCGCCTTTTACAGAAACCCATCAGATCAATACCCTTCTTTATCAAATCTGTAGTCGAACTAACGACATCACGCCACACTGAAGCTTTTTTAGGGACACTGTTATATCCTAAAAGTCCATCCTCTCCATGAATTGCTTTAACAATCTTCACCCACATCACCCTAGGATTGTACCTAAATCGCCAAATCCATTTAAAAAGTAAAGCCCTATTCAGCGCAAAATAACTCCCTACTCCCAGACCACCCTTTTCTCTATCCGCACACACCTTGTCCCAGCCAATCCAAGCCATTTTTTTTTCCTTCCCACCCACACCACGAAAAAACCTACTCCTCATATCTTCCAATCTTTTAATCACCCCAATCGGAGCTTTAAAAATTGACAAATAATAGTTAGGAATTGACCCAAGCACCGCCTTCAAAAGAGTCAACCTACCACCAACTGAGAGAGTTTTGAGTTTCCATTTAGAAAGCCTATCAGTAACTTTCTTCTCAACGTCTTCCCAAGCACTCGATCTAGACATTAAACCTCCAACCAAAACCCCCAGGTACTTAAATGGAGTTTTAATTGCAGCACATCCCACCAAAGTCGCCACTCTTTCAACTTCTGTAAAAGGAACACTAACACCGAACATTTTAGATTTTTGGATGTTAATTTTCAGCCCGGAAGCCAAATGAAAACACTGCAAAATAGAAACAATATTAGTAAAATTTCCCTCTTTCCAGTCTCCAATGAAAACTGCATCATCCGCATAGAACAAGTGAGAGAGACTAAAACCACTGCCAACCGTCAATGGTGTGAAAACTCCATGATCAATAGTTCTCAAAAACGACAAATGAAGTGTCTCCATAACCAGAATGAACAAGAAAGGCGAAAGCGGATCTCCTTGACGCAAACCCTTATAAAACCGAAACTCATCTGTAGGACTACCATTCACCAACACAGATCCTCTAGCTGTCTCCAAACAGCCATGAATCCATCTACGCCAATTCGTTCCAAAACCGAAGCCACCCAATATCTCATCCAAAAAATCCCATCGAACAGAGTCATAAGCCTTCTCGAAATCAACTTTAAACACCATAGCCTTCTTTTTCTTACTTTTGCACCAAGAAAGAACTTCATTTAAAATTAAAGGGCCATCAAGAATCTGACGCCCAGACACAAACGCAGACTGCTCTTCACTAATCAAGTCACCAATCACCATTTTTAAACGGTTAGCCAAAATTTTTGTAATAATCTTATATTGCCCACCAATGAGACTAATGGGCCTAAAATCCTTTACAAACTTAGCATCCGCCACCTTCGGAATCAAAGCAATAAAGGAAGAATTACAACCATCTGGAAATATTCCTGTCCTAAAGAATTCCTGAACCGCCTCAACCACCAAATCCTTCAATAACTCCCAAAACTTTCTAATAAATTCAAAAGTAAAGCCATCTGGGCCCGGTGATTTTTCTGCCCCACAATCCCACACCGCCTGCTTCACTTCTTCACTCGTCACCTCCCCTTCCAGAAGCTCCAAATCATCTGCTGATAACCTTCTTGGAAAATCCATATCACACCGTAGACGAGATACAGCAGGACTAGAAAATCTATCAGTAAAATGAGTAAGAAACTCTTTCTTTACTTGTTTAGGTTGATCCAACCAATCCCCATTAGAGAACACCCCTCTAATAGCAAGTTGATGACGCGATTTATTAATAATACCATGAAAATACTTCGAGTTCTCATCTCCTTCAATAGCCCATTTCACTTTAGCTTTTTGAGCTAAGTCTGCAGCTTCCTGCTTATCAATGTCAAGAATTTTACTAATAGTTTCCCCCCTTTCCTTTAAAAGATCCACCTCCCCATTATCAACCCGCTTATCTAATTCACTCAATTTTTCTTTAAGCAGCTTCTTATCTTTATTTTTCTGACTTCGCATCTCTCTAGACCAACCTTTCAATTGAATTTTAATGGATTTTAGTTTATTTTTAAGGCGCACCATAGCACTGACATCAGAAACCCCATCACTGGCCCACGAATCATTCACAATCTTCTCAATTTCCCCATGTTTTAACCAAGAATTATAGAACCGAAAAGGGATAGAACCATAATCCAACACCGCTTCACGTAACAAAATCGGACGATGATCCGAAAATTGTTTCTCTAAAATCAGCCCCGAAATATGTGGATAAAGAACCAACCAGCCTTCTGAAACAAGAAACCTATCCAGTTTACTCATTTTACCGGACGTAGAATGAGTCCAAGTAAAAGAGTACCCACCTAAAGGGATATCAACAAGGCCAGCCATTGCTATGAAATCATTGAAAAAACGCGCTCCAGTAACTTGGAAAGTAGAACCAAATCTTTCCTCCTCAACCCGAACTTCATTAAAATCACCCATAACAATCACCTCACCTCTCCATTTAGAAATAACTTGAGAAAGATAATCCCATAGCATTTTTTTCTCACCTAACTCTTGTGGAGCATAAACCGAAATGACCAAAAGATTAGTGTTAGTAGGCTTCCAAAGACCCTCAACAATAACGAAGTAATCTGAAGTCGCAACTTGCTTTTTCAAAAACATAATCGGGTTCCAAACACAAAGAATTCCACCAGAGGCACCCACAGAACCGCTACAAGAAAACTGGTACCGAGAATCATCCCACAATTGCCGCACTAAAAACTCATCAACAGCTTCTAACTTTGTCTCCTGGAGTGACAAGAAATTGATCTTGTACTTAGAGCATAAATTACTAACCCATCTCTTTTTCGTCTTACTATGTCCCAATCCTTGAATATTTAGGGAAATAAAATTCATTGAAAAAACACTTTACTCCCATGGTGATCGAACACCTCATCAGTAACTGTATCACTCTTGTATCCCATTATATGACTAATGATATTAAAATCTTCTATATTTTGACCACAACAACCACCGGGTGCTAAAGCATGGGGTTCGAAAGTTCCACCACCTCTAATTATTGTTTGAGAGGTATCATCGTTTCGTCGATCCACATGACTGATAGAATCTAGATTTTTACCACAAATGAACCTTGGACCTTTCTCCATATGGACCGATTTCTCCCCTTCACTTTTATCTCCCTCATTCGTTGGTGGAGTATAACCCGGAGGATACATAGGAGTAACACTGGAGTTACATTCCGGTTCCACCGTCGCCGTCATATCTACCTCCTTCCGTTTCAACAACTCATAAATTTGAAAAGGATCGTCAGACCTTTGTTGGGCTATGTCATCTGGATCCATCTCCCCCTCTTCCAACGTATAATCTTTTTTAACTTGTTCCACTTTATTCTCCAAACCTTCTAATTTTTTTTTCCCCATTTTAATTTCACCATGTTTCCAAGGAATATCCTCATTAACATCTTCTAAATTTGAACCACTTGGAACTGTCTTCCTTCTACCAAAATCCTTCTCCATGCTTTTCAATATATCTTCTTCTCTTTCTAATTCATCTGCTGATATGGATTTATCATCAAATGAATATTCGGACTCCTCCTCGTCACTTTCTTCATCTTCATTTATATATTCTGGGTTCCAGCCAATCACCTCCCTTGCACGAACCACAGTAATCTTACCTTGCACAATCACTTTGAAAGATTCCATAATTATTTGTTGATTCAAAGTTTTTATACAAAGTCTCTTGCGGTATAAATTGTTGTCATTGGAATCTTCCGCATATAATAGTTCACCCCATCGCTTAGCAATCAACTCAAAGGATCTTGGAGAATATGCAAGCGAAGGTACCCCCTCTATATCAATCCACACCACTCGTTCTTCTACTTGGAAAGTCTTTGTCCATGGTAAGATAACTGCAAACCATGATCCTACTCCTTTGTGTTTTTGAAATTTTTCTTTAGCTTTTGTGGATACGAATTCCATGGTAACCCAAAAACCACCAAGATATCTTAACAAAACATCTTTAAAACCCTCCTTAACAATTACATCTTTTAAGTTTAACAGTGTACCAAACTCCTTGATTTTTCCAACCAATGTAAGGGAGACATCTTTATCATTCAAACATGAGTCATCAAGAATTAAAACAGGTTCCTCATGATCTTGACCTTTGCCCACAGGTATATTATTACCCTTACCTCTACTCACCACAGTAGCATATGAGTCGTTATTGCCAGGCAAAGCTCTAAATGACACAGGTTCAAATCTTCCGGACGACACATTATCATTAGACTTGTGCACCATTGCAGCCTTATTCTTTTGCAGTTGAGGTTTAGATCCTCTAGGAAATCTCGAAATATTTGCATGTAATCTTAACTTACCATGCCAAATGGTACATAGATTTGATGCAACTAAAGCCAAATTTTCCGCATTTAGGAAACGAACAAATGCAAATCGTTTACCCGACTTGGATTTGTCTTTGGGAATGTACACATCAGCAGGTGTACCATATTGTTCACACGACGACCACAAGTCCTTGGACGTAAAAATGTCTGGGAAATTCGTAACGTAAATGGATTCTGAAACCACTCTTGCCAATTGGTCCACCTTGGATTGTCGGCCTACTCTTTGCCAACCAGTTGCCATACCGAAATCCCGGATACACCGAACACCTCAATTAATTTGAGCACCAATATATTCTCTCAGACATTTTATCGAACACCTTCTGTGCGCTATTCCTATTTCCCATTTTCTGCCCTCTTCTAATTTTCGTTGTCCTCCGATTTATTCACTGCCTCAATAATTCATATTTGATTCCAGATCTAACATTCAATCTCAGTTTGTGCTATTGATGTTCAAATATTTGACTATGCGATAAACCTGTTCGGGGATTCAATCCGCAAGTAGTCGGCAACAAGCTTCAACCAGCGCTGGTGGAGGGAGGCGGCCTCGGTACTGGAGCAGGTGGGAGCGAGCAGGAGACAGCAGCGATGAAGGGCGAGGGCGGTGGCGTGGAGTAGCGGTGAGGGCGGTGGCGTGGAGTAGCGAGCAGAAGACAATGAAAAGGAAGAAGAAACCTCAGAGACCCGTTCCAAATCACACACACAGCGAAAGAGGCAAACGACGGTTCCCGGACCAACGAACAAGCTCTAAGATCGGGTTAATGATCGGAGGCCAGCAAATTGGTGGGTGGGAAGACGCGCCGCCGTTATCCTTACCATGTACCTAACGAGTCGTCTTTTCAAAATTTTTATATATCATTATGCAATTTTTCATTGAATTTTGTATGGTTTGATTGCAGGTTCGATGAAGAAACCATGAATCGTTTTGGTGTATATCTTTAAATTTTTTCAGGGATAGATCTTCAATATGTTTTATTTGATCAGGTTTTTTATTTGTTTTTTTAGGTTTTGGTTTTTTCTGGATTTTTTGCATTTTTCACGTTTTGGTGATTTTTTTTTTGAACGGCAAATGAATTTTATAAAACTAATATATAATTATAAAAATTAATTTATAGTTTCCTAATAAGAATTGGGAGGCTAGGAACAAAACCAGACCAACCAGAGTAACCAAGGAGGTTATGGAGGCAGCAGGAAAATGTCATGTTCGATTAAACTTAACAAATATTTACAACAACTTTTTCAAATACTTATATTTGAAACTGAAAATAAGATGAAAGAAAAACATAAAACCAAATCTAACCTTACTCAAGAAAGGATATTTGTTTTTTTTTTTTCATTACTCATTTTTCTATAAATCATATAATGACATTGCAAATACCAATAAAATATAACTAGCGGTATACCCGTACAATACAGCGGTGATGACAATAGTTTCTTTCGACAATACTTATACTTGTTTCAGGATTTAAATAAAACTATGCTGCTTATTTGGATTAAAAAGAAAAATATGTTGTAACAAATATAAATATTTTAAAGGGGGTTTTCTATTCCATGGTTTTGCAGGGTTTGGAAATAATTGATGAAAGTGAACACTGAAACTTAACATATAAAGACCAACAATGTATAAAACAGAAATTAACCAAATTGATTAGAAGCTTATACAATTGTGTGATTTGTAAACTACTTAGACCATCAATTTATATGCTTCATAGAAACATATCACATTGAGAAATATGATGACAATCACTTGGTTCAGATTGAGATTGGATCTTGCTTCTTTAACACATGAGGCTTAGTTGTATTTTGTCCCCCCATGTGCTAGAGATTCCAACAATCACCCCCGAATCTCTAAGTCATTCTAGAGATGTATTTGTTCCCGATCAAGTTCCGCATTTCTTTGAACTTGATTCTCGACTTTTTCCGGACACCCGACCTTCACCTCGGTCACATCCAAAGTCTTCTTTAGCTCAACAAATTTTAATTGTTCACAACACTTATAATATGGCATACCGTTGGACACGTTCATTAACATCACAACTTTTCCCAGACCGACGGCCTCTTCCCCGGCCACACCCAAAGTCACCCGATTTGAACCGCCACCGCCATAATGTTCACACCGTGTTGTTTCTCTGACTTCTTTATTTTCGGATCACCCTCGTTCAAGGAGACATCTCCACCGACCAAGAAAACAAAGCTACCCGCTTCTACCATTTTCTTTCACCTGCAACACGAACCAAATCCAAAGCCACCTGCTTTGACGAATCTTTTCCGTTCGTTTTCACGCATCTACGCCGATCTCCACTTGAATATCAATACAAAAAAAAAACTTACAAACATACAGGAGTTAATTGCCAATAACCACCTCTTTGATCACCTCTAACAGCCACGGAACACCGATGTTTATTACCGGTCACTACTGTCGTTTCAAACTGTACTCCTCCACGACAACGACCGACACGAACCACCTCAACATCTCCGTTTTCTGCTGTCTTCAACCTGTGATCAGAGCATCACAACCCCTTCAAACAAAAACCCGGTTCCTGCTGCTGCATTTACCATCCCGCAGCCAAGGGCTACGCCCTTTTCTTGAAACCGACTCTCAAACCCGCCCTTCAAACGATCACCGCTCTGATACCAATTAAAGACCAACAATGTATAAAACAGAAATTAACCAAATTGATTAGAAGCTTATACAATTGTGTGATTTGTAAACTACTTAGACCATCAATTTATATGCTTCATAGAAACATATCACATTGAGAAATATGATGACAATCACTTGGTTCAGATTGAGATTGGATCTTGCTTCTTTAACACATGAGGCTTAGTTGTATTTTGTCCCCCCATGTGCTAGAGATTCCAACAATGACATTGCAAATACCAATAAAATATAACTAGCGGTATACCCGTACAATACAGCGGTGATGACAATAGTTTCTTTCGACAATACTTATACTTGTTTCAGGATTTAAATAAAACTATGCTGCTTATTTGGATTAAAAAGAAAAATATGTTGTAACAAATATAAATATTTTTAAGGGGGTTTTCTATTCCATGGTTTTGCAGGGTTTGGAAATAATTGATGAAAGTGAACACTGAAACTTAACATATATTAAGACACAATAGTATTTCAACTTTTTCATCATGATAAAACCTTAGGATTTATCCTGTCATGACGAATAGTTCCCTGCAGAAAATTGTTCCGTTTTCAACGGACGATGGATAATTTTTATCTGTGAATAGTTCCTTTTCAAACAACAATGACTATGAAAATGTATACTTCCATGAGTGTATACACATGGGGAGCAGCTGAAAAGCTAGCTGTACCTGAAAAGGAGCAGTTGAAAAGATAGCGACTACCTGAAAAGCTAGTTGCAGCTGAAAAGCTAGCTAATAATAAATAATGTTTGGTAAATCTAGTTGTATAGACAAGCTGGAAAATCTAAAATGACATAAAATGATATCCACAAAATTTATCAGTATGTGTAATACATATTTCAGTTATATTTTGAAGGGTAAATTTGGAAGATTTTGAAAACGCTACTTTAAATGTTACTCATACTAGCATTTTAAAACCCTAGCTTATATGCTAGTTTATACGCTAATTTTTTGTATGCCAAACATGTAAAATGAAAAAAACTCGAAAAAAAATTAGCTTACAAGCTAGGTGTGGCGTGTCAAACATAGCCTTAGGGTGGACGGACTAGGGCAAGATCGTCCAGGGGTTCGTGAGATAGATCGTGTGGTACCGCCGGCGGGTTCGTCGGCTTCTACACCGTGGGCGGTGGGTTTGTGACAGCGGGTTCAAGGAGGAGCCATAGCGGGTTTGTGAAGCCGCTGTGCGTCGAAGGCAAAGAAGGAAAAGGGTGTTCGTGGAGCATCAGCGGATTGGAGGTGGTTCGCAGGCCATGGGTTCATCGGTTTCTACACCGTGGGCGGTGGGTTCGTCGGCTTCAACACCATCGGCAGGTTCGACGGTGTTTACACGGTGTACCCTTAGTGGTGGTTCTTTTTCACCGGCTTCTAAAATAATTTTTTTTCCATTCATGCAAACATCTTTTCAAGCTAGGTGTGGCGTGTCGAATACAAATATTGTATGGAAAGTTATGGTGACCGGATTCTGAGCAATAAGTTGTCCGGTTCAAACAAAGCTAAACAAAACTGGTGGATGCAATGTTTAGGCTAAATTACTAGCCGTACAAGTACAATGACCGGCTGATATTAAACGCTGCTACAAAATATGAAATCCTAATTGCGCATGAACATGCTTACTTCGATATATATGGTACCATGGCCAACTTCTTTTTATGGTACCATATATAAGCGGTCATTAAACCCATAATTTGACTTGTTGCTATAACTGCAAAGAGGGACCGGTCCCGGTTTTTTGAGACCTAACCGTTTTTGACAGGGATGTGATGCCATCGAGATAGACCGGTCAACAATAACTTTATTCGGGCCTATTTGGACGCAACTGGAATGGGCTTTTCTTGGACCGGCTTTGACCATAAAGTCGTTGTGGTGTTGTCCGTTTTGCTACTCTACTTTTTACTACACATTACACACCACGATAATTATTTTTGCAAAAGAAAGAAACTAAAATGGTTGATGTTGATGATACACGTTTGATTTTAGGGTTCATAGAGATATGCTGATATTAACGTCACATGGCATAGTGACACTTCGATTGTGGTATGTTTTCTTTACAGTACAGAATTGGCGTTGACCTCAATTTTTTCCAGGGTTATTTCTTTGTGGGGTAGCTCGATTTTACCGTAGTTGGTATCTCTTATATACTTAGAAGCTAGAATGCTATTTATTTTTTCAACATCCGGTCAACATTTTATTTATATTATATTTCTTTGCAGTTCAAGAAAAAAAAAACTAATAATTATAACATCCTTTTTTTGACAGCGAACACCATTTCATTCCTCAATTTCCAGATCTCCCAAAAAGTTGTACTAATAACCTATTCCAAATCCGCTACTAGAAAAGAGGGTTAATACGATAATACCTACCAAAGTTAGTAACGAAAACGTTTCCGTCTGTAATTACCGACGGTTTTCCGACGGAAAAGTAACAAAAAGCTCAACCCTAATATTACCGACGATGTCCCGACGGCGGTGAGGAAAAACTAAGTGGTTAGTAAGCCATCAGAAATTTCTGACGGAAACAAAAAATTGTTAATAATTTATCCTTGTGGTCGGTAGATGGTCGGAAAGTAAAATGTTTACCCACCAATTGCCGACGGAAAATTTTTAAAAAAATGAAAACTCTTGTGTTTGATAGGCATTTGGTAGGAAAAAGAAGATAAATTTAATAATAATATTGTTCTTATTATTATTATTCAGTAGGTATTCGATATTTGGTAGGTAAAGCTTCCCGTCGGTATTCCGTTACTAAACTCGACAAAACAAATGTCCATAGGAATTCCGTCGCTATGCTGTCATTGAATTCGTCGAAAATCGGTAGGTAAAGCTTTTCTACCACAGGTTTCCTACTTCCCCATTTCCGTCAATAATCCATAAATAACAACACTTCCCGATGGAATACCGACGGATTATGCCATCAGTAATGCCCTAGTGTTCTAGAAGTGAGCACCTTTAGCCTTGCGATTGATTCTCAAATCGTCCACCTGATGAACAACAATTTGAGACTATTGAAGGAAGTCAAATTAATTCCCAACCACTACTTTTCAACGCGCTCCCAAACTGTCTTAGCAAAATCGCACAAAGGAACACATTATAAGAAATATTCAGTTTAGAATAGCAAAGTTAAATATCGTTCTAAAGAAAACGATTACCAAAAGTTTTAAATATAACAAAGGTATAGTAGTTACGTGCGAAAGTGTGTAACTTAAAATGAAAACTGTTAAATATGAATGTTTGAACAAACAAGTATCAAAGTCAACAAAATGGTAGGTGAGGAAAATTCAATTTGCACATTCACATGGCATTCTCATGCCTATAAATACATGGTTTTTGGTTGAGAACAATGCACCAACACAATACAAAACACACAAACACAAGAAACACATAGATAGATTTTGTGAGATAGCCTTTTGTGCAGAGTCCAGTTTGGCAGCCAAAAGTGCGAGTGATATTTTTGTGAGTGGTCAGATTACAAGTGCAGTTTAGCCTTGTATGATTGTAGTGTTTTCTTGGTGTTAATAAAACCCTCTCTCTCGTTCGCCCGTGGACGTAGGTCGTGATCCCGTGACCGAACCACGTTAAATATTGTGTTTCGATTTTACAGTTTTTCTTGGTTTGCCGTTATTCTCCATTTTATTTCCGCGTGTTTTACCGGAATCGTTTATCGTTTTTTCGGAAGTGCCTAACTTGTTTTGTTATATCCCAACAAACTGGTATCAGAGCTCCGGGTTTAAAGGAAGTCGTATCTCGCGTATGCTCTGTGGTTGCAGCTTAGTCTGATCTTCCACATCAGAAACGAGGTTTCGATTGGCCTTATAAAATATTATTTTTCGAGCTATGGCTGAAGATGGGAAAGTTAGGATCGAAAAATTCGAAGGTCACGATTTCGGATTTTGGAGAATGCAAATCGAAGATTATCTCTACCAGAAAAAATTACACCTACCACTGTTCGGAATAAAACCTGAAACGATGGCGCAGGAAGAATGGGACTTATTAGATCGGCAGGCACTTGGAGTTATAAGGTTATCATTGGCAAAGAATGTAGCATACAATATTGTCAGTGTAAAGACAACCTTCAATCTGATAAATGCGCTGTCTAATATGTACGAAAAACCTTCAGCGGCAAATAAGGTTTTCTTGATTCGGCAGTTGGTGAATCTGAAGATGAAAGAAGGCGGCTCGGTGACAGACCATGTGAATGAATTCAACTCAATAATATCAAGATTGATATCTGTTGATATTGGATTCGAAGACGAAGTCCAGGCGTTGCTGTTATTATCTTCGTTGCCTGAGAGTTGGTCCGGTACAGTAACAGCAGTTAGCAGTTCAGCCGGAGGTGCTAAGCTGACATTCGAAGGTATTCGCGACTTAATCCTTGGAGAGGATGTGCGAAGACGGAGTGCCGGAGAATCTTCCAGTAGTCTCCTAAGTACAGAAGACAGAGGAAGAAGGTCCAACAAAGGAGGCAGTGGTAGAGGAAGATCGAAGTCAAGAAAGAGAGGTGGTCAGAAAAACAGGACTGATGTTAACTGTTGGAACTGCAAAGAGAATGGTCATTTCAGAAATCAGTGTCCAAAGCCTTCGACAGACAAAGGCAAGAAGGAAGTCAATATGGCAGTAGATTCTGAAGATGATGCGCTCATTTGCTGTGTTGAAAACTCAACAGAATCCTGGATCATGGATTCCGGTGCGTCGTTCCATGCTAGTCATTCCAGAGAAGTAATGCAAAATTTCCGGCAGTACAAAGGAAAAGTCAGACTAGCAGACAACAAGAGCCTGGATATTACAGGTGTTGGGGATGTGGTCCTCAAGACAACTTTAGGTACATATTGGACTTTGAAGAATGTCAAGTTCATTCCTGACTTAAAGAGGATGTTAATATCTGTGGGGCAGCTTGATGATGAAGGTCACCATGTTACATTTGGTGATCATCAGTGGAAGGTGACAAAGGGGAATCTAGTTGTTGCTAGAGGACAGAAGCGGGGTACACTTTATATGGTAGAAGTTTCTGATGCCGAAGCACACGTTGTTGAAGAAGTTGGGGCATCTACTCTATGGCACCAAAGACTTGGGCATATGAGTGAGAAGGGAATGAAGATGCTAGTTTCCAAAGGAAGAATACCAGAGCTAAAGACTGTGAAAGTCGATTTCTGTGAGCCATGTGTTCTTGGCAAACAGAAGAAAGTCACTTTCAAGAAGGTGGGTCATCAGCCCAAGTCTGTGAAGCTGGAGCTAGTTCATTCAGATGTCTACGGTCCCACTTCAGTTTCTTCAGTGGGAGGATCCCGATACTATGTCACGTTCATAGACGATTGCGCAAGGAAGGTTTGGGTTTATTTCTTGAAACATAAGTCTGAAGTTTTCAGCACTTTCAAGAAATGGAAAGCTACTGTGGAAAATGAAACAGACTTGAAGATCAAGTGTTTCAGATCAGATAATGGGGGCGAATACAGTAGCAAAGAATTTGTTGATTATTGTGCTGACCAGGGAATCAGAATGCAGAAGACGGTTCCAGAGACACCTCAGCAGAATGGAGTAGCTGAGAGGATGAACCGTACATTGAACGAAAGGGCTAAAAGCATGAGACTGCATGCAGGTTTACCCAAGATGTTCTGGGCAGATTCCGTCAACACAGCAGCGTATTTAATCAATAGAGGACCCTCAGTCCCCATAGGGTTCTAGATTCCAGAAGAGGAATGGCAAGGTCGTGATATTTCTCTCAAACACTTGAAGGTTTTCGGTTGTGTCTCTTATGTCAAAGTTAAAGACTCGGAGAGAGACAAGCTAGAGGCAAAAGCAAGGAAATGCACTTTTATAGGCTATGTGTTGGACGACATGGGGTACCGCTTCTGGGATAACCAAAATAAAAGGGTTATCAGAAGCCGGGATGTGGTGTTCAACGAGAACGTCCTATATAAATATGAACTTGCAGAGAGCTCAGGCAGAAACAAGCAACCAGAGAAAACAGAAAGTCAAGTCGAGTTTGAAGAAATCTCTGAAGATGACGTTTTAAAACCTATCAGTACTCCAGAGATAGGTGAAAGTTCAGGAAGCAGTGGGAGCTCTGATGTATATGGAGATAGTGGGAGCACAGATGACAGTAGTTCAGAAGACGGGGTTGCAGATGATGCAGAGACCTCAACTCCTACTATTTGTAGATCCACTAGAGTACGAAGACCTCCAGTCAGGTATTCTCCTTCAGCAAATTACTTGTTGTTGACTGAGAATGGTGAACCTGAGTCCTATCCAGAGGCCTTAAGGATGAAAGATTCCATACAGTGGAAGAGGGCTATGGAAGACGAATTGAGCTCACTTGACAAGAACCAGACCTGGTCCTTGGTCAAGCTCCCAGCAGGGAAGAAAGCACTGCAGAACAAATGGGTGTTCCGGGTAAAGGATGAGATCGATGGCAGTAAAAGATACAAGGCACGATTGGTGGTCAAAGGGTTCCAACAGAAACGAGGGGTCGATTATAATGAGATCTTTTCCCCAGTTGTGAAGATGACTACAATCAGGATGGTCTTGGGTATTGTAGCCTCTGAAGATCTCCATCTAGAACAGCTAGATGTGAAAACAGCTTTTCTCCATGGCGACCTGGAAGAAGACATCTACATGGTACAACCAGAAGGTTTTCTTACAGTCGGTAAGGAAAATCTGGTGTGTAAACTGAAGAAAAGTCTGTATGGATTGAAGCAAGCTCCAAGACAGTGGTACTTGAAGTTTGATAGCTTCATGAAGAGGAGTGGGTATCACAGATGTGAGATGGATCACTGTTGCTACTTGAAGAAATTCAACTCCTCATATATCATCCTGTTACTATATGTTGATGACATGTTGATAGCTGGATCCGACATGCAGGAGATCAACAAGCTTAAGAAGCAGTTGTCCAGAGAGTTCGAGATGAAGGACTTAGGGGCTGCTAAGCAGATATTGGGCATGAGCATAGCCAGGAATAGAGTTACCGGTACATTAAAACTTTCACAAACGAAGTACATCAAGAAAGTTTTAGAAAAGTTCAGCATGGCAGATGCTAAAGCAAGAAGTACACCTTTGGGAAGTCAGAAACTCTCAAAGAAGCAATCCCCAAAGACGGAAGAAGACAAAGAACAGATGGCTAAAGTTCCTTATGCATCTGCAGTCGGTAGTTTGATGTATGCAATGGTATGCACAAGACCAGATATTGCTCATGCAGTGGGAGTAGTAAGCAGGTTCATGTCAAATCCAGGAAAAGAGCATTGGGAAGAAGTAAAGTGGCTGTTACGCTACTTGAAAGGAACAGCTGAGATTGCCCTATGTTTCAGAAGAAAGGGGGTAGTCTTAGAAGGGTTTGCCGATGCAGATTTGGGTGGATGTGCGGATTCGGGTAAAAGCACAATGGGATACGTTTTCACAATCGGAGGTACCGCAATCAGTTGGATGTCTAGATTACAGAAGAGTGTTGCTCTTTCAACCACAGAAGCAGAGTATATGTGTAACACCCCAATTTTTCACACAAATATATATATATTTTTTTTACAAACCTTATTACAACGTTTGAAAACAAACCATGTATTTACATTACAAACGGGGTATCACGAATTTGTTTCACAACCACGGTTCAAACCTGTTTATTATACATTATTATACATCAGAAGCTACGGTCCCACCCGACTCTTTCAACGTCCTTCCTGTTACCTGAGTACATAGCATTTTAAAAGAAAATACGTGAGACATAACGTCTCGTGAGCGATATGGGTTTAGACTCAAAATATCTTTGCCAATAATTTCATTATTTATTTGATGTTCAATATTCTTTTCCTGTGAGCGCACCCACAGGTATTCCTTGTTTCTTATCAATGGTACATTCCTACGAGCGCACCCGTAGGTTTTATACGAGACGCACCCGTATAACTGCTTCCCCAATAGTATGAAACGGATTCATCTATCAAGGTAAGACAACTACTTCGCGACGGGAGGTACCATCCCAGTAGTGTCTTATTGCCACCCCTACCGCAGCAGGCCGTGGTCTTTATCCGGATACTAAAACAACTTATCGTCATAAGCCAATCACATTGTATTTCTGGTCCATTACTTTCACATTATAATCATACTTTTAAAGACATAAATCACTTTGACTCCAAAATACTTTAAATAAAATTCATTTAGCTATGTACTCGAAAATCCACATAACACTCACCTCGGTTCAGTTAATCGTTTGCACCTCTTTTTCCTTCGCTCGGTTCACCGTATTTGAACCACCACCTATTTTTACAAGATATACGTTTATATTCAATTCATATATATAACAACTAACTTACAGCACAAGAGTGTCATACGATGCTACTACGGGTTATATTAAATGTATAATTATTAATAAATTCGTTTAACGGTTTTCTTCCGAAATACGCGTATTCTGCTACAGTACCCCCGAGGGGTCGTATTTCAGTTCCGACTCTTTTCCATGAAATCTTTGACTATATTAGACTTGTGTTTCAAATTTGGAGTTCATTGGACAAGCCTAGCTCAAATTCTAAAAATCATGAGCATGAATAGTGTTTTTAGCCTCTGCCGCTACAGTAACTTTTCCGCAAGGTCGGATTACGGATTTGACCATTCCCGACATAGTCTTATACCATGTTAAGGTTATGTCTGAAATTTCAGGTCAATCGGACATGTCTAGCTATGGTTTCTAACGTTTGAGTTATTTGAAAATTTTAACATTTTTGGTCCCTGCCCAGCCCCTGACTGAAGGCGCACTGCGCCTGGGCGCACCCCGCCCTGGTCCTGGGCGCACTGCGCCTGGCGCCTGGGCAGACTCCTGATCAGTCGCGATTTGGCACTGTAGCAGGCAGTTTTGAGGCATTAAGGTCTTATTCTATGTCTTAATCACCTGGGTTTTGTTCTAGGACTAAAACCCTTGACTAATAACAGGTTTTTAGCCATCAAAAACACTTCAATAGCTCAATTTCAGGAATTAAAGTGCTTGATCAAAATTGCAAACTTTCAAAAATAGCGATCTACTTTCATGTTCTTGGGTTTAGTTCTTGACTAATGACTCGTTGGAAGCATTAGCCACTTAAACCACATGATTCCTAACTGAAATTGCAGTTTTAATTCATCCCATATACCACACCAAGAACACCCACCAAAACCTAGGTTAGAACAAAGAAGATGGTACCTTTCAAGGGTTGGAATCACCAATTCCAACTTCAATTCCTTGCTATAATCTCTAGAAATGTTTCTTCTTCCGTGCTCTCTCTAGCTCTCTTTAGTTTTCTCTGGATCGTTCCACTGATTTCTGGGCATAGAGAGTAATAACTCTCTTATTTTATGTTTAAATTTTTTATAATTTCTTTGCACTTTAGTCCCTTTGTTTCTAAATTTTCTATAAAAAGGGTCCTAAAACCATAACTTTGCAACCTAAGTTCCCTAAACTCTTAACTTAACATTGTTTTGACATTTTTTGTCATTTCCATGTCAAATGACCAATTTGCCCTTTTTGGTCGTATTTCACTATTCACGCGGTAAAACTCCAAATTTCACATAAACTTTTATTTCTTATGTTATTATTTCACAAATACATATTATTTTACATATTAATCGCATAACGTGTCAAAAGACCGTTTTACCCTTTTACAACTTTTCGCCCTTTTCGCCCGATTATTTTACATATTTTATTACACATTTTCACGGGTTCTTACAACCTCTCCCCCTTAAGAGGATTCCGTCCTCGGAATCTTCTCATAATTCGTGAAATTCGGGTATCTTTTCTTCATCTCTTCTAGTGTCTCCCATGTTAAATCTGAGCCCAACGCATGCTTCCATTTGACCAAGACCAAGTCAATTTCCCTGTTTCTCAACTTCTTAGTTTTTATTTCCAACATTGCTTCTGGTTCTTCTATCAGCTTATTCGGGGCTTCCACTTGTAAGTCTTTCAACGGAATAACAAGTTCACTCTTCCCAAAGTACTTTTTCAAATAACACACATGGAACGTATCATGAATAGCACTCAGTTCACGTGGTAATTCTAATTTAAAAGCTTGTTCACCAATTCTTTTCAAGATCTTGAATGGTCCAATGTATCTTGGACTCAGTTTACCCTTCTTTCCAAATCTTACCACACCTTTCCACGGTGACACTTTGAGCATTACAAGATCACCTACCTTTAAATCGTAGGGTCTCTTCTTCAATTCTGCATAGCTCTTCTGTCTATCTTGAGCGGCTTTCATATTAGCTTGAATTACTTTAATCTTTTCGTTTGTTACTCTCACAATTTCTGGCCCAGTCATTTTGGTTTCTCCCGCTTCTAACCAACATAAAGGGGTTCTACACTTTCTGCCATATAAAGCTTCGAACGGTGGCATTCCAATACTGGAATGATAACTATTGTTATAAGAAAAGTCCACCAACGGCAAGTGCTCGTCCCAATTTCCACCAAAATCCAAAGCACAAGATCGTAGCATATCTTCTACGGTCTGAATAGTTCGTTCACTTTGCCCGTCAGTCTGGGGATGATAAGCTGTACTCATTTTAATTTTTATCCGCATACGTTCTTGTAGTGCCTCCCACAATTTTGAGGTAAACCGTGGGTCTCTGTCAGACACAATTGACAAGGGAGCTCCATGAAGTCGTATAACTTCATCCTTGTATATCTGCGCCAACGTTTCCAATTGTGTATTTTCATTAATCGCCAAAAACATAGCACTTTTGGTTAAGCGATCAACAATGACCCAAATACCATTATGACCTCTTCTGGTTCTTGGCAATCCAAATATGAAATCCATGGTTATGTCTTCCCATTTCCCCGCTGGAATTTGCAATGGTTGAGTATTTCCATATGGGGCTTGGTGTTCCGCTTTCACTTGTGCACAGGTTGCACATTTAAAAATATATTTGACAATTCTTTTCTTCATTCCCGGCCACCAATACTGTTCTTTGAGATCCCGATAAGTTTTTGTACTTCCAGGATGAATGGAATACTTTGACTTATGAGATTCTTCCAAAATCAACTTTCGGATTCCACCTGCTTTTGGTACCCATATGCGGTTTCTGACTGTCTTCAGTCCTTGGGTATTTTCCCCAAACACCAAATCTTTTCCCAGCTTTTCCTTCTTTAAGTCTCCTCTTTCCAGTACTTGCTTTTGTGCGTCTTTGATGCTTTCTATTAGGCTTGATTTCAATTCGATCTTCATCAACTTCTCTTGACTTTTCTTTTCATGAAACTTTCTGCTTAAGGCATCTGCTACCACATTCGCTTTCCCAGGGTGGTAAGCAATTTCACAGTCATAATCATTTATTAGCTCTAGCCACCTACTTTGCCTCATATTGAGATCTTTCTGAGAAAATACGTACTGCAAGATTTTATGATCTGTGTACAAGGTGCACTTTGTTCCGTACAAGTAATGCCTCCAGATTTTTAATGCAAACACAATTGCTGCCAATTCCAAATCGTGCGTGGCATACCGAGTTTCGGGTTCTTTTAATTGACAAGAAGCGTATGTTATCACCTTTCCCCGCTGCATTAGTACACAACCCAATCCTCTATTAGAGGCATCACTATACACCACAAAATCTTCAGTTCCCTCTGGTAGGGTAAGAACCGGCGCATTGCATAACTTCTCTTTTAGTGTCTGAAAGGCCTTCTCTTGTTCCGCCCCCATTCAAATTTTACCCCTTTTCTTGTTAGCTTCGTAAGAGGTACCGCAATTCGTGAAAAATCTTGGATGAACCGTCGGTAGTACCCGGCGAGTCCAAGAAAGCTTCTCACTTCCGTCGGAGTCTTGGGAATTTCCCATTTCATCACTGCCTCCACTTTTGTTGGATCTACTTTAATGCCTTGGATGGAGACGACGTGTCCAAGGAATTGCACCTCCCTCAGCCAGAATTCGCACTTCGAAAATTTTGCATATAGCTTCTCTTTCTTTAGAACTTCCAACACCGTTCTTAGATGATTCTTGTGGTCTTCTGCATTCTTTGAATAAATAAGAATGTCATCAATAAGGACAATCACAAACTTATCAAGGAACGGCTTGCACACCCTATTCATCAAATCCATGAAGATTGCTGGGGCATTCGTCAGACCAAAAGGCATAACCAGAAATTCGTAGTGCCCGTAACGAGTGCGAAAAGCAGTCTTCTCAATATCTTCATCTCTTACCCGTACCTGGTGATAACCCGACCGGAGATCAATCTTCGAGAAATAATCAGCGCCTTGGAACTGATCAAACAGATCGTCTATCCGTGGTAGCGGGTAACGATTTTTATGGTAATTTTATTGAGCTCGCGATAGTCAATGCACATTCGCATCGTGCCATCCTTCTTTTTGACAAACAGCACTGGTGCACCCCAAGGCGACACACTGGGGCGTATGAAGCCTTTATCAAGCAATTCCTGTAATTGGGACATCAACTCCCGCATTTCGGTCGGGGCTAAGCGATATGGAGCACGGGCGATAGGAGAAGCTCCAGGTATAAGATCAATCCGAAATTCAACTTGTCTCTCTGGTGGTAATTCGGGTAAGTCATCTGGAAACACCTCAGGGTATTCTTTCACCACATCAATGTCATGTACTGTTTTCTTCACTTTATCTTCCACCATTACATACGCCACATAGGATAAACATCCCTTCACCAAACATCTCCTGACTTTCGCTGCGCTGATCAAATTAGACATCCTCTTGGGTTTTTCACCGTAAACGTACACTTTGCTGCCACCTGGAATTTTTACCGACACTATCTTTTTCCCACATGCGATTTTTGCATCATTGGCTCCAAGCCAATCCATACCAATGACAACATCAAAAGTCTTCACTCCAATCGGAAGAAGGTTCAACGAAAATTTTTGATCATCTATACTGAGTTCACAGCCACGATACACATGTTGTATCTCCACTTTCTTTCCACTCGCCAATTCTACCTCACATACACGGTCTAATGGTTCTAGCAGTGTATTGAATTTTTGACCAAACCCGTAGGACACAAACGAACACGTAGCACCAGAATCAAATAATACATAGGCAGGCATCTGGTTAATTAGTAGAGTACCTGAGACCACATCATGTGCCTCCTTTGCTTCTTCTCGGGTGAGTTGAAAAGCGCGGGTCTTCACCTTTTGGGGCTCCGTCTTTTTCTGCGCAGTTGATACCATCGTCTCGCCACCCTTCTTCGGACAGTTAAAGCTATAGTGCCCCTTTTCGTGACATGAAAAGCACTCGACTTCGCTGAGCTTCGGATAGGTACACTCCCTAGCCTTGTGACCCGTTCGACCGCAGTTAAAACAAGCTGTACTTCCCATCTTACATTCGCCCGTATGTTCTTTTCCACATTTCTCACATGTCTTCCGGCTGCCCTGCTTGGTTGACATCACTACCGACTTTCCCTTTTTATTCCAGCTACTACTCCCGCCACTGAACTTACGTTTATCCCCAGAAATTTGCCTTTCCACTGTTCTTCGTTTCCACACATCTTCGACATTTCTTGCTGCCTCAAATGTTGCATCCATGGTTACCGCCCGTTTTACTTCCAGTTCATACTCCCAAGGTAGGCCTTTCACATAACGGTTGATTCGTGCCCGCTCCGTAGTGTAAATGTTTCCCACGAACGGTAGCATATCACTGAACTTTTTAGTATACTCGGCCACGGTCAAATTACCCTTCTTTAATGTAAGGAACTCATCTTCAAGTTTTTCTATGTCCCGAAGGGGACAATATTTATTCTTCAGGCGGGTGGTGAATTCGGTCCACGACCACTTGTAAATTACATCCTTTCCAACCAGTTCGTATAAGGTGTTCCACCAGACTAGCGCATCGTCTTTTAACATTCGTGAGGCATAATAAACTTTATCCTTCTCATGACACTTGCTGACCTCTAGTACTTGCTCTGTCTCCCGTATCCACCGCATCGTGACTTTAGGCTCGTAGCTACCATAGTATTCTGTTGGCTTGCATGTCAGAAAAGTCTTGAAAGAACATCTCTTCTTATCTTCTGTCCCCACACTATCCTCATCCGTAACCGAATCTCCATTAGTGGGCCTCCAAGAAGCATCATCTGCTGAAGGGTTAGGTTGTGGGTCCCCCAGTCGTGTATTCAGCATTTGGCGCATATCTTCCCTCATCTCTGTCTTTAGATTGCTAATAAGGTTTTGAATAGCCTCCAAAGTCACGGGTGGAGGTTGCGGTATTGGGTTTGGCATATCACCCATATTATCCGCATCATTGACGGGATTACTCCCACGAGATGGAGTATGACTGGCTGCCCGTTCCCCACTTGAAAGGCTATGATCACCGCTCCCCATTTACTATATAAAATAATAAAATTCACGTTTTGTTACTTCACATATATATATATATATATATATATATATATATATATATATATATATATATATATATATATATATATATATATATATATATATATATATATATATATATATATATATATATATATATATATATATATATATATATATCAATATACTCGAAAGCGGTAGCATGTGATCTTCCTATGGGACTCGTGTTCCCAAGTTTCTCTATACTAATTTCCACAACCAAATTCTTCAGGTTCCCTAGTGACTTCACCATGTTCCAAAGCATATCCTGTGGTTACAATAATACGGGCCCAATATTACTTTAACCACCTATATACTTTGGCTTTGATGTTATCACAAGATCCCCTAGTTCATCGGTTTCTGTGGAGTGCAATACTATATTTTACCGACTCTACCCTGTTAGTTAGTACCTAGTACTACTACTTTAATTACTATCAATCCACTAGTTTAAGCCTAGGATGGTTACCCAACCTAATTCGCTTAAACCATGGCTCTGATACCAAATTGTAACACCCCAATTTTTCACACAAATATTTTTTTTTTTTTTTACAAACCTTATTACAACGTTTGAAAACAAACCATGTATTTACATTACAAACGGGGTATCACGAATTTGTTTCACAACCACGGTTCAAACCTGTTTATTATACATTATTATACATCAGAAGCTACGGTCCCACCCGACTCTTTCAACGTCCTTCCTGTTACCTGAGTACATAGCATTTTAAAAGAAAATACGTGAGACATAACGTCTCGTGAGCGATATGGGTTTAGACTCAAAATATCTTTGCCAATAATTTCATTATTTATTTGATGTTCAATATTCTTTTCCTGTGAGCGCACCCACAGGTATTCCTTGTTTCTTATCAATGGTACATTCCTACGAGCGCACCCGTAGGTTTTATACGAGACGCACCCGTATAACTGCTTCCCCAATAGTATGAAACGGATTCATCTATCAAGGTAAGACAACTACTTCGCGACGGGAGGTACCATCCCAGTAGTGTCTTATTGCCACCCCTACCGCAGCAGGCCGTGGTCTTTATCCGGATACTAAAACAACTTATCGTCATAAGCCAATCACATTGTATTTCTGGTCCATTACTTTCACATTATAATCATACTTTTAAAGACATAAATCACTTTGACTCCAAAATACTTTAAATAAAATTCATTTAGCTATGTACTCGAAAATCCACATAACACTCACCTCGGTTCAGTTAATCGTTTGCACCTCTTTTTCCTTCGCTCGGTTCACCGTATTTGAACCACCACCTATTTTTACAAGATATACGTTTATATTCAATTCATATATATAACAACTAACTTACAGCACAAGAGTGTCATACGATGCTACTACGGGTTATATTAAATGTATAACTATTAATAAATTCGTTTAACGGTTTTCTTCCGAAATACGCGTATTCTGCTACAGTACCCCCGAGGGGTCGTATTTCAGTTCCGACTCTTTTCCATGAAATCTTTGACTATATTAGACTTGTGTTTCAAATTTGGAGTTCATTGGACAAGCCTAGCTAAAATTCTAAAAATCATGAGCATGAATAGTGTTTTTAGCCTCTGCCGCTACAGTAACTTTTCCGCAAGGTCGGATTACGGATTTGACCATTCCCGACATATTCTTATACCATGTTAAGGTTATGTCTGAAATTTCAGGTCAATCGGACATGTCTAGCTATGGTTTCTAACGTTTGAGTTATTTGAAAATTTTAACATTTTTGGTCCCTGCCCAGCCCCTGACTGAAGGCGCACTGCGCCTGGCTAGGGGCGCACTGCGCCTGGGCGCACCCCGCCCTGGTCCTGGGCGCACTGCGCCTGGCGCCTGGGCAGACTCCTGATCAGTCGCGATTTGGCACTGTAGCAGGCAGTTTTGAGGCATTAAGGTCTTATTCTATGTCTTAATCACCTGGGGTTTGTTCTAGGACTAAAACCCTTGACTAATAACAGGTTTTTAGCCATCAAAAACACTTCAATAGCTCAATTTCAGGAATTAAAGTGCTTGATCAAAATTGCAAACTTTCAAAAATAGCGATCTACTTTCATGTTCTTGGGTTTAGTTCTTGACTAATGACTCATTGGAAACATTAGCCACTTAAACCACATGATTCCTAACTGAAATTGCAGTTTTAATTCATCCCATATACCACACCAAGAACACCCACCAAAACCTAGGTTAGAACAAAGAAGATGGTACCTTTCAAGGGTTGGAATCACCAATTCCAACTTCAATTCTTTGCTATAATCTCTAGAAATGTTTCTTCTTCCGTGCTCTCTCTAGCTCTCTCTAGTTTTCTCTGGATCGTTCCACTGATTTCTGGGCATAGAGAGTAATAACTCTCTTATTTTATGTTTAAATTTTTTATAATTTCTTTGCACTTTAGTCCCTTTGTTTCTAAATTTTCTATAAAAAGGGTCCTAAAACCATAACTTTGCAACCTAAGTTCCCTAAACTCTTAACTTAACATTGTTTTGACATTTTTTGTCATTTCCATGTCAAATGACCAATTTGCCCTTTTTGGTCGTATTTCACTATTCACGCGGTAAAACTCCAAATTTCACATAAACTTTTATTTCTTATGTTATTATTTCACAAATACATATTATTTTACATATTAATCGCATAACGTGTCAAAAGACCGTTTTACCCTTTTACAACTTTTCGCCCTTTTCGCCCGATTATTTTACATATTTTATTACACATTTTCACGGGTTCTTACAATATGGCTATTGCAGAAGCAGCCAAGGAGCTTATATGGTTGAAGAACTTCTTATCAGAACTTGGATTTCAACAGGAGGATTGTATACTGCATTGTGACAACCAAAGTGCAGTTCACCTGGCAAAGAATCCGGTGTTTCACAATAGAACGAAACACATTCAGATGAGGTACCATTTCATTCGAGAGTTAATCAATGATGGAACTTTGAATCTGAAGAAAATCCTTGGAACGAAGAATCCAGCAGATATGTTCACCAAGGTGGTTACCACAGACAAGTTGAAGTTTTGTATGACTTCAACTGGCCTTCTAGAAGTTTAAAAAGGAGGGATGGCAGGAACGAGAGAGATTGGAAAACCGTTGTAAAATTTGGATGGCAGAGCAAGAGTAAGTTGTTCAAGCATTCAAGTGGGAGATTGTTAAATATGAATGTTTGAACAAACAAGTATCAAAGTCAACAAAATGGTAGGTGAGGAAAATTCAATTTGCACATTCACATGGCATTCTCATGCCTATAAATACATGGTTTTTGGTTGAGAACAATGCACCAACACAATACAAAACACACAAACACAAGAAACACATAGATAGATTTTGTGAGATAGCCTTTTGTGCAGAGTCCAGTTTGGCAGCCAAAAGTGCGAGTGATATTTTTGTGAGTGGTCAGATTACAAGTGCAGTTTAGCCTTGTATGATTGTAGTGTTTTCTTGGTGTTAATAAAACCCTCTCTCTCGTTCGCCCGTGGACGTAGGTCGTGATCCCGTGACCGAACCACGTTAAATATTGTGTTTCGATTTTACAGTTTTTCTTGGTTTGCCGTTATTCTCCATTTTATTTCCGCGTGTTTTACCGGAATCGTTTATCGTTTTTTCGGAAGTGCCTAACTTGTTTTGTTATATCCCAACAAAAACAACTTTATCAAAGAAATATAAAGGGTGGTTGGAAAAAAAAAAAGGATATTTGTCGGACGTCCAATGAAAAATAATGGGTTGCTAGACACAAACAAAAACCACATGAACCTCGTCCTTCCTAAATGTTCACTAATCTAATCAGGCCAGGCCCAATACCTGGGCAAGATGGGCTAAGGCCCAGTGAGTTAGTATGTATATAGCCTATAGGCGTGGTGGTCAGGAACTAATTCACGACGACTCCTAGAGTGATGTACTCGACGCTTTGGAAAATGGATATGTGTAAAGATCGAAGATCGAGTGAGCCTTTAATCTCTATGTATTATTGTTCTTCTAATCTTCTCTGATTTCTCTTATCCTCATTCATTCGGTATTGCAAACATTTTACTTCCCTGAGTTTTATTCTATCTATCTAGATGAGTAAATCGACTTCTGTGAGTTCTCTCTATCTAAACCAGTAAATCACATCTCATATTCAGTTCTCTTATTTCCCTTACTGTTATTGAGATCTGATTCATGTACTGGTTTTGAGTTGGGAGTCCGAAGATTGCAATTATGTATATCAATATATCCTTTTAATTGCTTTCTAATTGGGTTTTTTTGCGCTATGGCAGTTTAGATTTGATTATTGAAAGACAAAGTTGCCTAATCAGAAGGGGAAGAATTTAACCAATTGCCCTTTCGCTTGAAGACTTGGTATGTTATAAGTGGTCAATTCTAATTTTTTATTATCATAAGTAATAATTTAATTATTGTCTTTTCATTTTTCTGATTTTGTAATTCTATTAATTTAGTTTGGTATTGACTAAATGCTTCTAATATCATTTTTATTAGACAAAATTGCAAAAATGGTCCCTGGGTTTGTCATTTTTATGCGGTTTTAGTCCAAAAAGGTTTGATGGTGCACCAATGGTCTATTTTCGAATTTTTTTTTGATTTTGGTCCTCTTCAACTTGAAAAGACAATTATATCCCTTATATTTTGTTTATTCATTTTTTATATTTATTTTAATAATTTTAAATAATCTATATATCTTATAATAGAAACATTTTTCCTATCACCATATTCATTTGAAACCCCCAACCTTTTAATTTCTTTTTTAATTTGAAGTTTTTTTCCTTTATCCCACATTGCTTGACATACATATATGATCATTTATCTTTTTCTTATATAATATTTGAAGTTTTTTCCTTTATCCCACATTGCTTCACATACATATATGATCATTTATCTTTCTCTTATATAATACAATGCATTTGCTTCCTTTCTCCACCAAACTTGATCTTTCAATTCTATTATTAGTTAGTGATCATTTTATCATAAAACATGCTTATATCGCAAGTTTTAAAAAATTTTACTATTTAGTTTCAACTATAAAAAGTATTGAAATTCAAAAATTAAAATTAAAATTACTAAAACATTTAAAATTTTGACTAGGTTGAAAGTTATAGTATGTCGTTTTTAAAAAGTGACATCGATGTAAACATTTTCCGATTCACCAAGATGTATATACGTAGAGATTTTAAAATTACTTAAAACTTTTAAAATTTTGACTAGGTTGGAAGTTTATAGTACGTCGTTTGTAAAAAATGACACCGGTGTAAACATTTTTCAATTCACCAATATGTATATACGTACAAATTTTCAATTGTTAACCTTTTAACCATCTATTATAAAGGAGATTATTTAAAACAATGTGATTTAACATTAATATTTATCATAATATGACTTTCAAAGTCTAATATTAATCAAATATCATATTATCGTACAAACCTGTTTTCTCAAAGTGATAAAGGCTTCTATTTATATGTTTTAGTTTCCAAAAATATTAAAACTCAAAATGAAGATGAATATTGAAAAAAAAAATTTGAAAACTTGCTAGGTTACAAGTTTAAAGTATGTCGTAAAATAGTGATAACGATGTTGCGTTGCACATATATAACCTTTAATTTTCCCTTATATGGTACCACTTTTTAGGTTCTCTTATCAATCTTTAGTGTACCATTGTTTTCAAGGTCTATTGTTAATTAGTGTTTTTATCTCAAAATTTCAACCATTATCCTATTTTGTTTTAACTTCAAAAATCATTTAAACTAAAAGATAAATATTTAAAAGAGTTAAAAACTATTAAAAAATCAATTGAGTTGCAAATTCATAGTAAGTCGTGTGCCACAGTTCAATGTGTGATATAATGTTTTAAACATTTTATTTTGCTTTCATAAGATTTATGCACATGAAACTTCTAAAAGGTAATCGTTTAAAGTTCAAAAAAATTTGTTTATATAAATATTATAATAGATGTTATTTAATCATTTTTATCATATACCACATTAATTTGAATTTATTAGGAAAAATCGTATCATATTGGACATCGGTGAGTACCCGTCGAAATTTTAGGAAAATGGTCTTAAAACTGAAACCAAAGGGTTCTGGAATGTTGCAACCGATTCCTAATTTTGTTATAATCAAAAACACAAAAGAACAAAGATATTAGGGAAATGATTTTAGTCACTTTACTTATAGATGTTTTTTTTCACTTGAAATTTGTATCTGAAGTTATGTGGGATGAGAAATATATTAGTCTCTTTACTTGTAGATTTTGATTTCTCTTCATTTGTGTTCTTAAGCGATGTGGGATAAAAAAATGACACAAAATAACACATTATGAAGAAAATTTTGATCCCACATCGTCATGATAAACCAACCCAAGAAGCATTTTTATTCTATAAATGAAAGGTCTCCCTCAAATTAAAATAATTATATAGATCATTATATATTTTTTTATTGCTTGAAATATTTCCAAATAGTAAAGTTTAAGGAAATATATAGTTAAAAATTTATTATTTTTTAATGAAGTTGAGCTTTAAATATTTAGCAAGTCGATTCGAGATGAGATATGGATTCGTTCATCAAGTTATACAAAATCACATGCATTGTGTTGAACAATGCAATTTTGAACTTTTATTTATTATGCAATATCATTGGTCAAAAATGACGATTTCTAATTTTCTCAAAGGTCATTCAAGAAATATACTTTGAGTATTCTAACTATATTTATTTTTTATTATAAATAAAGTTATTCAATTCAATATGGTTCAAGATAAATGATTTATCTTTTACCACATCAATTTGAGGTTTTTTCTTTATCTCACATTGTTTCACATACACATATGACATTTTATCTTTCTCTTATATAATACAATTAATTTACTTCCATTATTTAGAAAAAAGCATACTATTAATTTAAATTAAATATTTGAAATTAAAACATGACCAAATACACAATCTTTAAATTTATTTTAAAATAGATAAAAGTAAAATTAAATTTGAAATTTTACAAAAACTTTATCCAAGCACAAATTGTTGGTAGACTACCAAACTTATGTGGTTTGAGATAACTCTTTATCTTAAACCATATTAATTTGATTTTTATTTGATACATTGTATTTATTCATTAAAACGATTAAAATTCGTTGTCTTCTAAATTTATGACACATGTATGTATTATCATATAATTAAAAATAATGAAAATATTTTTCTATATAATTTTTTAATTTGGGATAAAATAACATGTATTTGTTTATATTCTAACTAATTTTTTTCCCTGCGCAACGCGCGGGCATTCGTCTAGTTAAACATAAGAAGAGAGCGCTCTCTCTCTCTCTCTCTCTCTCTCTCTCTCTTCGTTTAACCCATTTGATGGATAACAAGCTCAAGTTTTCTGCCTGACCCGCAAAAGGATTAGGGAAAACCTTATCATCTCCGGTGGCAACATTTCTTGTCACGCCTCACCTCCGGCGATAACACCTCTGTGACACCTCACCTCCACTGAAAACACTTCCCCTATATGGAAATCGATACCCAGAATCGTCAATTGAATCATCTCCAAATGAAAGAATGGAATTCTCATCTAAACCGTCGTCTTCACCGGAACGAAAAGAAAAACGTTCAGGGTTGAAGTTAATCGTTCCAGCCATTAAATTCATAGCAAAGGTTCAAATCAATCATACCCCACTAAAACTGAAATATTACTGAAGAAGACAGCCATGTTTGTTTGTCTATCACTAGTCCTTCCTCACTGAACCGAACAGAACTAGCGATCGAGGTTTTGAGTCGGGGGATTCTGACAAGCTTCTTCATGGTTTTGCTTAGGACAAGATCTTGAAGAACCATGGGGTTTTTAACCTAGATTGTCCATGGGGTTTTCAGAAAGCATAATTTACCTTGACGAATTTCTCTTGGGAAGGTGATCGAAGATTTCTCAGAGATTCCGTTTCCTCCTAAACATCGTTGTCCAGCTTCCGTAATTCGTTGCCGGAAAACACTTTCATCTATGAATTCTCAGAGATTCGTTCCGCTACCAATTACATAGTAGTGGGTGAGGGATTAGGTTTTTTTAGAGAAATAGAGGCGATAGTAGGGGTGTAAACGAGCCGAGTCGAGCCGAGTATTGCCAAGCTCGTGGCTCGGCTCGACTAAAATACTCGAGCTCGAAGCTCGACTCGAACTAGACTCGAGCCTTGATTTCAAGCTCGGACTCGGGCTCGTGAAATACTCGACACACTCGAGCTCGGCTCGGCTCGACTAAAGTTTAAAAAAAATAAAAAATCACTAAATTGAGTGAGCTCGGCTCGGCTAAATTTCAAAATATATATATATACAAAGGGTAAAAATGTAATTTTCTAATTACTCGAGCTCGGCTCGACAAGGTACTCGAGTAGCTCGAGCTCGAGCTCGGCTCGCTTAAAGTCGAGTCGATCTCGAGTATTTTCCGAGTCGATCTCGAATATCTCACGAGTTGTCTCGTCTCGTTTACACCCCTAGGCGATAGCATCTGGTTTTCACACAGAGTGTGTGTGTGTGAGAGAGAGAGAAAGAGAGGAGAGGGAGGGTCGGTTATGATAGGAGGCGTGGGGTAGGGTAGGTGATATTCTTTTTTGGTTTTTTAATTAAATAAATAAATAACAAATAAAATAAATTAAAAAATAATTATTAATGGGCATATTAATCCTTTTAGGTTGGGTGTGGACTAAAACCACAAAAAATACAAACTATATGGACCAAAACCACAAGCAAGATCCAGTTTTGGACCATTGGTACAAGTTCAAACCTTTTTGGACCAAACTTGCATTTTTTGCCAACCACAGACATTTTTGCAATGTTGTCTTTTTATTAGCTAAAACATGGCAGTTTTTTTGGTTCGGAATTTTAGATTGGTAAACGAGGGACATTTTTTTTCCATAATTGATTTCATTTAGTTTTAATTTGCTAAAAGTTGGGTCGAGATTGTGTGGATCTAAATTATAGTTTGGACTTATTAAGGTCCTTTTGTTTAACTGTTACTTTCATTTAGTTTGGTAAATTTGAGAAAAGTTGTATGACTGTTTATCCACTTTCATATTTGTTTGGCTTTCAACCTTTAAGGACACTTTGTTTCAAAAGTTCTGACTATGATGTGGTAATTGTTGTTTTTGCTTCAAAACAAGTAAAACGTGGGTGGTATTTGCGAACATGGGTTAGCTTGTTATCGAAGTCTACCCACTAGTTTACCATGTTTGTTGTTTTTCATTCTATTTATTTAGAGGCTTTTTCTATTTCAAGGATAGTATTTTTCTATCGAGTAATTTTTTTTTTTTTTGATCCATACATATCTAAATTCCAAATTCCAACAGTTTTACGTGTTTATATATTCAAACAAGTAATCAAAAAACTTGTTCCACTCCACAGAATACATGCAAATGTCAATCTCTGATGGTTCCCCTCTTTCACGGGTATCTGAACCTCGTTCAGTAAATCATGAAGATGAAAAGACCAATCTAGCCCTCGTTTTGGATAGTTTCAAGGATAAGTACTCAACATTTCCAAAAGAGAGAGGCTGGATGGGAGAAAACCTCTACATGTACCGAGGGTATTGGTTCACGTCGAAAACCGCATTCGCAATCGAAACTACAATTGCCATGCAAAACACTTTCCAAGCTCATTCAACCGATATCTACTTGATTACACAACCTAAAGCTGGCACAACTTGGATTAAGGCACTCGTATTTGCAACTGTGAACCGATTCAAATACAAAACCAACTCTCTCTTAACTCACCCTCTACGCACCTTTAATCCCCATAAATGTGTGCCTTTCGTTGAGCTCGAGTTTCTTAGTAACTTCCCTACGTATACAAACCAACATCAACCACGTATCTTTGGTACCCATAAACCATACACTGTGTTACCTCAGTCAATTCATGATGCTGGTTGTCGCTTAGTTTATGTGTGTAGAAACCCTAAAGACATTCTGGTGTCTTGGTTTCTCTTTGCAAACAAGATGAGTGACAGGCCTCGTGTCCAGATGACCCTCGATGAGATGTTTGAGGTGTATACTAAAGGTTTGATGCCATATGGACCTTATTGGGATCATGTGAAAGAGCATTATAAGGTTAGTCTTGAACAACCCACAAGGATTCTATTTTTAACATACGAGGAGATGAAAAGGGATACTCCAAATACCGTGAAGCGCCTGGCGGAGTTCTTGGGCTGCCCTTTCAGTAAAGAGGAAGAGGCGAAAGGCGTGGTGGAAGAGATCACGGCGTTATGCAGTTTTGAAACTTTAAAGGAGGTTAATCAGCTTGGGAATTATCGTGATGGTGTCACTAATGAATCCTTTTTTAGGGAAGGTAAAGTCGGAGGATGGTCCAAGTATCTTACAGCCGAAATGAGCCAGACTTTGGATGACATTACCAATGAAAATTTCAAAGGTTTGGATATCTCATTCTAATGCGGCGGGTGTTATAATCGGACAGAAAAAATTCACCTTTTATTTCACGCTATTTCATATGAATTATCAGTTTCAAGTGTAAAAGATACATATACCTTAATCAGTAAAGGATATTTTATCTAATAAATAAATGTATTGTGTTACCATGTAATATATTGTGGAATTAGAAGCTCTTGTGTGGCGGTTAATCTTTGGTGACCTAATTAAAAAAGTATTGATTTTTAATAAAATAGGTCTCTCTTTAGTTAAACAGTCTTTTAGTGTCATATGAAACCAATCAACAAACATACATTATGATTTCTTTATGTTGTCCAACATCATCCAACATTATCAACTTTGGTGGAGCATTAAACGAATCAAGAAGTAACGCTGTGTTCCCGAGTTTTAGCATGAAGAGAAAAGAAAAGAAAAGAAAAGGAAGAGAGAAAAGAAAGGAATAAAAAGGAAATGAAAGTTATATTTTCGTGTTCTCAGATCGAAAGAAAATTAAAGAAAACAAACGTTTATGTGTTCCCGAATAGAAAGGAAGGGAAATGAAAGAAGTAATTTCATTTCCTTCAAAATCCTTCCAATTCGGAAGGAAAGTCAGGAGAGAATATTAACCCTCCAATTCTTTTCTTTTCTTTCTACTTCCTTCCGTAAAAAAAACTCGTGAACATAAAAACTTTTTTTTCCTCCCAGTTCCACCCAATTCTCTCACTTTCTCTCGTTAAATGAGACTCAGGAACACAGCGTAATAGTAGAGTGAGAGAGAGAAAGAAAAGAAGAGAAGAAGACCTTGGTCCTTGACATATTCGGCGAGAGCATTACAATCGAAACAGAGGGCGAGACCTGTAAACCCTAGGTTCTCACTCTCTTTGGAGCTTAGTTTTTCTGCTCTTGAACATACGAACAAACCTGGAATTCGTGATTTTATAGGAAGGCCCGTCGTCGTTGTCTTCCTGTCCATGTCGATATCTCTGTTATTCGCCACCTGACACTCGATGTTTCTCCTTTTTTGACTCGATCGAAACATGAGAGAAAGGGACGATGAGTTTAGGGTTGTGATATATGGGTCGTAACTAACAGCGAAGTGGGGAAGCAGTGGGTGGATGGTTGACAGCGGTGCCGTGAGGTGGTGCCGATGGTGGCTGGTGGTGGAGGTGGAGGTGAGTAACGACGTAGAGGATGGTGGTGGATAAAGGATGTGTGAGAGTGGAGAGGAATGAAGCGGAGGAAGAAGTGCGGACCCAATTGAGTCCCTCGCTTTCTCTATAGAAAATAATGGGATCCGAACCCGGATCCAGGCACGAATACATAGGAGGCGACGCAAATTAATATATTGATAGAATATTACCCGATCCATGTCTAAACACAAATCACAAATTCACAAATGACAACATATATAATTTACTCTTTAAAGTTAAAACTACAATAATATAATGAACATTTTATTGTACATTCTAAAAAAGGTATACAATTCGTACTTCAGTATTTATAGTTCCATCGACTTCTAGCCGATTAACTATTTGTCCCAATAATTTTTTTCCAAAACTTTTCAATGTTACTACTTTTACACAGTATACAATCAAAACTAATTTATTTACAACTAAACAAGTCACCTTAGTTTTAAAAAAATATATATTTCCAAAAATGTTTAGAAAATAAGCATTCACTTGTATACATTACCTTCCAAATCCGATAAAATAATGAGCATATAACGACAAAATATATCTTTACCAACTACAAAAACTCACACATGTCATTTTCCATTGTATTCCCAAATCATATATGTCTACTCCCTTTCTTCTTAGCTTAAAATAACCAAAACATCAAAACAAAACAAAACCAACAAAAATCCCTCAACTCACTCCGATCCCGATTCCAATTCCGATTCCGATCCTGATTCCGATTCCGATTCCAGAAACTCGTCACCATAATTACTCCAAGGACTTTGGAAACACTCAAGCTTTTCACAAATCCCTTCAATTTCTCCCTCCAATTCCACATTCCAACTCCCTTGAATGTCAAGATGCGTTAGCGACTTACATTTTGTGAGGATTTCCGAAAGACCGGAATCACCAAATCTACCAAAACAAAGTTCGATTTTTTGTAGTTTTGGCATTGTGTCGGCTATGGATTTTGGTTCGGAATCGTTTGTGGGTAAGGAATCTTCGAGTGGAAGCATGTTTCGTTTCAAGCGAATCAGAGACTTGCAATTGGTGCCAAATGTCGTGATCCCATTGGATGTGATTTTTAAGCAATTGCTTATGTCCAAGAATGCGAGATTTGGTAATGGTTTTATGTGCTTTGATACCATTTGGTCGGTTATTCCACTCATTGGGATTTCAAGCACTTTTAAAAATCTTCCACTTCAAAAAAGAAAAAAAAAAAGAAATTGTTAGTCGATAAGCTTATCGAATAGTCACAAGCTTTATAACACATATTTGGTTTTTAGACAAAATTAATAATTGTAGCAAACATAATTGATGTTGCAAAATAAAGATGTTACAAAATAAAGAAATATAATAAGAATAAGTTAAGTATATCGTTAAATAGAGATGTAACTTTTAAAATGAAAATATGAAGAGTGGCACATTCATTCTTGTTTATCCACGCTTGTTTAATATCAATGCATATCATTGGGGTTTACTAAAAAAGGTAAAAGGTTTTCATAGTAAACTAAATGACTAAAATACCCATATTTTCACTCGTTTCGTTTCTTCTTCATCATCTCTTCATACATTCATCTTCATATTCAAGTGAATAACAAAACCAAAAGTAAATTCAATAAACAACAAAAACAAATTTAAAAAGAGTAAAAACATCATGTTCATCTTTAACAATGAACAAGAGCAAAAAAAGATAAACCGAAAATATAACAAAATCAAGAACAAAAACAAAAATCATGTCATCATTTTCTCTACACCGTCGACAATAAAAAATAAAAACATCAAATCAAAAACTACCCACAAACCAAAAGAAGCATAACAAATTGAATCAAAACCAAAATAGTTTCGTAAATGAAAATTTCAATAAAAGATGATTGAATCCAGATTCATTTTCGTGTCTAAAACATCGTTGATATTAGATTTTTTACTCCATATTTGAGGATCTGAGTTCGTTTATGTATTATAACCTTATTCTCATTTTTGTTAACTAAAAGATGAAGATGAAGAACACCATGGAAGCTTTAAAGTATCGTTATATAAACACAGAGAATGACAGAAACATTACCAGTTAGCAGCAAAGAAGAATCCAGATTCTCCCATGCGGTAGGCAGATAGGCGTTGAACCGACCACTTGCTCCGCCGTATCAGCTTCTTCACCACCAGGTCCACCGCATGACTATCATTCCGACGCCGACACCACGCCTGAACGTCGATTTCCTGCCAGCAATACGGCCCAGCCACCACCTCCATCCACGGCCTACACACAAACGGAACACAGCTCACCATTTCCTCCGCCGGTATCCTTACGAAAATCAACGCCAGTATCTCCGGATTCAAACCCTCCCACGGCCTCCGCCGCTCCTCCTCCGCCATTAACGACGTCTGATCATTGCTCGACACCACTACCCTCTTCTTGCTCATTTCTGTGTCCGCCGGAAAACCCATTTCGTTTCTGTGTTGGTCAGTTTCTTTGTTGATATGGCAGTGGAGAGAGAGTGAAATGCGATTTGATCATGACACGTGGCAGTCTGGGTCAATCCCACGGTTAGAAAAAGACTGTAAAAAGCTTCAAATCGGATAATGGGGCAGACATTCTTAAGGGAACAAATTGAAATTGTTGTACGTACAAGTTTTCTTTTTTCGTTATCACGTCTTATTATATTACGTGTACGTATGTCATGATGCATGTATATGTGTTTGTTTGTATATGATCATGCATGCATCTTATATGGTATTGCATGTGTTTATATGGTATTAAATTGAAATTGTTCTACGTACAAGTTTTCTTTTTTTACGTGGATGTCCGATGTGGAGTTTTGGTACCGGTATGGTGGCGGTTAGTGGCGGTTACACCGCCCTGTGTAGTGGGTATCGGGAAAAAACATGCTGCCATGGCATACCGGAGCAGGTGGCTTTGTTAAGTGTTATCTTTGCAAACACTGGTACCATCAGCATTGTGTCTTGTACTCAAATGTGCGACATGAAAAAAAAAAACAAGTAATATAATGATTTAACTATGGTTTACTTTAGAGTGGAAAATAGAAAGAAAATTTGATGTGTTGTGAAGAGAAAGACAAATGATGGAAGTATGACCATACCCATATAAATATCTTATATGAAAATTCTAAGTTCGTATAGATTCTTAAATAGAAATATAATTATATAAAATGATAATATAGATTTTTGAATTAATCACAAAATTACCGACAAGTTTTTTGAATAACTGGATTTTATTAACTACAAAATAGTTGTTTAGATCAAAATGTAAACGATAATCAGACGAACACCGGATTTATAGTGGAAAATCCGAAATTGGAAAGAAAAAAAAAAACCCCCCACATGAAGAACACTGTATTATACTCGTAATCTTGAAGGATTGCGAAGGGTTACGTACTATGGTGTAGAAACAAAAAGAAAGAGATATAAAAAGTTACTATCTAACTATTTGTATATATATAAGAATAATAAAAGAGTCCTAATAAAACTCTAATTACATCAAGCATAAAAAATGCATCTAAAAAATATTACGACTGTCAAAGATGTTTAACGACACTTCTAGAAGGATCTCATAACGTTAGAAGTCATGTGCATGCAATGTTTGACTTTTCGAAGCATATTCAACAAATTCCATCTTGGGACGAAACTAATCTTCGGCAACATAACACTTAACCATCACGAGGAAATGAAAAATATATTATGCTCAAAAGTCTCCAATGACTTAATTTGAAATACAAACCGAATACACATAAAGTTCAAAGTTGGTGGTCGAGGCCAACTTTGTCATCATGTCGGTCAGGTTATCGTTGAATCTTCGTCACATTGATATTGTCTTGGGCAATGACATCTCTGATATAATGGTGTTGACTGTCAATGTGCTTTGTTTGATCATGAAACATTGAATCCTTCATGAGGCATAACTCACTTTGACTACTGCATAAGTTCTACTGCATGAAAAATCACCACATAACTCATCGTACAACCCTCTAAGACACGTAGCCTCTTTACATGCTTTTGAAACAGCCATATACTTGGCTTTTGTGCTAGACAAAGCAACAGTAGGTTGAAGTGTATCCTTCCAACTAACAGCATAATCACCAATAGTAAAAACATAACTCGTGAGTGATCTTCTTTTGTCAATATCGCTTGCATAATCAGAATCCACATAACACAGATGCTTATTTCCCAAACTCCAAATAGGCTTTACAAGTATATTTCGGATACCGGAAGATCCATTAGACGACATTACAATGTTCCTTTCTTGCACTACTAGAAAACAGGGGGGTTAGCCACGAAAAATAGCCACACAAATTTTGCGTGGCTAAATAGTCACGCAATTACCACGCATCAATTACACCCCAATTTTAGACACGCACTTGTAACGAAACCACAATGCATCATAAATTCGTTGTCGTTGCGTGGCAAACTTAGCCACGCGATAGCCATGTAGCCATTGAATGCGTGGTAAAAGAGTGGCTAAAATAGATATATGGAAAACTGTGTCTATAGCGTGGCAAACTTGTCCACGCGATAGCCACGCAGTCACTGAATGCGTGGTTAAAGAGTGGCTAATATAGATAAATGGAAAACTGTGTTTATGGCGTGGCTAAATAGACACGCAAATGCTACGAACAATAGTTTAAAACATCAGCAAAGAGCTGGTTGATATTGCGTGGCTAAATAGCCACGCATCTACAACGATCCCTTTCGTATTATTAATTATATCGTTTTGGGCTATAAGCCTCATCCGTTTTCGTTTTATTGTTAATATTATTAATATTATTATTTTTTTCGTTTTCGTATTACTTTTTTCGTTTTCGTTCAAGATATCCCTTTCGTATACTTATTATTATTATTATTATTATTATTATTGTTATTATTATTATTATTATTATTAGTCTCATATTTTTATTATTATTGTTAATTTTATTAATATTACGTGTGTGTGTGTGTGTCTATAAGTATAAATGTATGCACATCAATGTGTTGGTGTATTAAAATCACAAGTGCTTATACACCTTGAAAAGATAAGGTTTGAAATGAACAACGGGTTTGGAAGGTGTACACGCTTGTGTGTAAGTCGAATTTACGTATAAACGGAGAAATATAAAGATAATAAAGTATAATAATGATGTACAAAAAATGAACCCAAAAAAATAATTTTTGGCCTTCAAAAAACAAAAAATACAAATACAGTCGTGGCTATTGCGTGGCTAATTAACCACGCATTAACCACGCACTGTCTGGTTGTGTGGTTATGGCGTGGCTAAATAGCCACGCAACTGTCACGAACAATGGTTTAAAGAATCAGGAAATGGGCTGGTGGCTATGGCGTGGTTAAATAGCCACGCATCTACCACACAACATTTAAAATCGAAAAAAATGGGAGCCGGGATTCGAACCCTGGTCTCCTCTGTGGGGGGAACATCAACTACCACTTCGGCTATAAGCCTCATCCGTTCATTATTTCCCTTTCTTTCAATATAACCCTTTCGAAAAATTAATTATTGTTCATGTTATTATTATTATTATACTCATTATTATTATTATTATTATTATTATTATTGTTAATATTATTAATAATATTATTTATTTCGTTTTCATTTTCGTATTATTTTTTCGTTTTCGTTCAATACATCTCTTTCGTATAATTAATTATTGGTATTATTGTTATTATTATTATTATTATTATTATTATTATTATTATTATTATTATTATTAGTCTCATATTTTTATTATTATTGTTAATTTTATTAATATTACGTGTGTATGTGTGTCTATAAGTATAAATGTATGCACATCAATGTGTTGGTGTATTAAAATCACAAGTGCTTATACACCTTGAAAAGATAAGGTTTGAAATGAACAACGGGTTTGGAAGGTGTACACGCTTGTGTGTAAGTCGAATTTACGTATAAACGGAGAAATATAAATATAATAAAGTATAATAAGGATGTACAAAAAATGAACCCAAAAAAACAATTTTTGGCCTTCAAAAAACAAAAAATACAAATACAGTCGTGGCTATTGCGTGGCTAATTAACCACGCATTAACCACGCACTGTCTGGTTGTGTGGTTATGGCGTGGCTAAATAGCCACGTAACTGCCACGAACAATGGTTTAAAGAATCAGGAAATGGGCTGGTGGCTATGGCGTGGTTAAATAGCCACGCATCTACCACGGAACATTTAAAATCGAAAAAAATAGGAGCCGGGATTCGAACCCTGGTCTCCTCTGTGGGAGGAACATCAACTACCACTTCGGCTATAAGCCTCATCCGTTCATTATTTCCATTTCTTTCAATATAGCCCTTTCAAAAAATTAATTATTGTTCATGTTATTATTATTATTATTATACTCATTATTATTATTATTATTATTATTGTTAATATTATTAATATTATTATTTATTTCGTTTTCATTTTCGTATTATTTTTTCGTTTTCGTTCAATACATCTCTTTCGTATAATTAATTATTGGTATTATTGTTACTATTATTATTATTATTATTATTATTATTATTATTAGTCTCATATTTTTATTATTATTGTTAATTTTATTAATATTACGTGTGTATGTGTCTATAAGTATAAATGTATGCACATCAATGTGTTGGTGTATTAAAGTCACAAGTGCTTATACACCTTGAAAAGATAAGGTTTGAAATGAACAACGGGTTTGGAAGGTGTACACGCTTGTTTGTAAGTCGAATTTACGTATAAACGGAGAAATATAAAGATAATAAAGTATAATAAGGATGTACAAAAAATGAACCCAAAAAAATAATTTTTGGCCTTCAAAAAACAAAAAATACAAATACAGTCGTGGCTATTGCGTGACTAATTAACCACGCATTAATCACGCACTGTCTGGTTGTGTGGTTATGGCGTGGCTAGCCACGCAACTGCCACGAATAATGGTTTAAAGAATCAGGAAATGGGCTGGTGGCTATGGCGTGGTTAAATAGCCACGCATCTACCACGCAACATTTAAAATCGAAAAAAATGGGAGCCCTGGATTCGAACCCTGGTCTCCTCTGTGGGGGGAACATCAACTACCACTTCGGCTATAAGCCTCATCCGTTCATTATTTTCCTTTCTTTCAATATAACCCTTTCGAAAAATTAATTATTGTTCATGTTATTATTATTATTATACTCATTATTATTATTATTATTATTATTATTATTATTGTTAATATTATTAATATTATTATTTATTTCGTTTTCATTTTCGTATTATTTTTTCGTTTTCGTTCAATACATCTCTTTCGTATAATTAATTATTGGTATTATTGTTACTATTACTATTATTATTATTATTATTATTATTATTATTATTATTATTATTAGTCTCATATTTTTATTATTATTGTTAATTTTATTAATATTACGTGTGTGTGTGTCTATAAGTATAAATGTATGCACATCAATGTGTTGGTGTATTAAAATCACAAGTGCTTATACACCTTGAAAAGATAAGGTTTGAAATGAACAACGGGTTTGGAAGGTGTACACGCTTGTGTGTAAGTCGAATTTACGTATAAACGGAGAAATATAAAGATAATAAAGTATAATAAGGATGTACAAAAAATGAACCCAAAAAAATAATTTTTGGCCTTCAAAAAACAAAAAATACAAATACAGTCGTGGCTATTGCGTGGCTAATTAACCACGCATTAACCACGCACTGTCTGGTTGTGTGGTTATGGCGTGGCTAAATAGCCACGCAACTGCCACGAACAATGGTTTAAAGAATCAGAAAATGGGCTGGTGGCTATGGCGTGGTTAAATAGCCACGCATCTACCACGCAACATTTAAAATCGAAAAAAATGGGAGCCGGGATTCGAACCCTGGTCTCCTCTGTGGGGGGAACATCAACTACCACTTCGGCTATAAGCCTCATCCGTTCATTATTTCCCTTTCTTTCAATATAACCCTTTCGAAAAATTAATTATTGTTCATGTTATTATTATTATTATACTCATTATTATTATTATTATTATTATTGTTAATATTATTAATAATATTATTTATTTCGTTTTCATTTTCGTATTATTTTTTCGTTTTCGTTCAATACATCTCTTTCGTATAATTAATTATTGGTATTATTGTTACTATTATTATTATTATTATTATTATTATTATTAGTCTCATATTTTTATTATTATTGTTAATTTTATTAATATTACGTGTGTGTGTCTATAAGTATAAATGTATGCACATCAATGTGTTGGTGTATTAAAATCACAAGTGCTTATACACCTTGAAAAGATAAGGTTTGAAATGAACAACGGGTTTGGAAGGTGTACACGCTTGTGTGTAAGTCGAATTTACGTATAAACGGAGAAATATAAAGATAATAAAGTATAATAAGGATGTACAAAAAATGAACCCAAAAAAACAATTTTTGGCCTTCAAAAAACAAAAAATACAAATACAGTCGTGGCTATTGCGTGGCTAATTAACCATGCATTAACCACGCACTGTCTGGTTGTGTGGTTATGGCGTGGCTAAATAGCCACGTAACTGCCACGAACAATGGTTTAAAGAATCAGTAAATGGGCTGGTGGCTATGGCGTGGTTAAATAGCCACGCATCTACCACAGAACATTTAAAATCGAAAAAAATAGGAGCCGAGATTCGAACCCTGGTCTCCTCTGTGGGGGGAACATCAACTACCACTTCGGCTATAAGCCTCATCCGTTCATTATTTCCCTTTCTTTCAATATAACCCTTTCGAAAAATTAATTATTGTTCATGTTATTATTATTATTATTATACTCATTATTATTCTTATTATTATTGTTGTTAATATTATTAATATTATTATTTATTTCGTTTTCATTTTCGTATTATTTTTTCGTTTTCGTTCAATACATCTCTTTCGTATAATTAATTATTGGTATTATTGTTATTATTATTATTATTATTATTATTATTATTATTATTATTATTATTATTATTATTATTAGTCTCATATTTTTATTATTATTGTTAATTTTATTAATATTACGTGTGTGTGTGTGTGTGTCTATAAGTATAAATGTATGCACATCAATGTGTTGGTGTATTAAAGTCACAAGTGCTTATACACCTTGAAAAGATAAGGTTTGAAATGAACAACGGGTTTGGAAGGTGTACACGCTTGTTTGTAAGTCGAATTTACGTATAAACGGAGAAATATAAAGATAATAAAGTATAATAAGGATGTACAAAAAATGAACCCAAAAAAATAATTTTTGGCCTTCAAAAAACAAAAAATACAAATACAGTAGTGGCTATTGCGTGGCTAATTAACCACGCATTAATCACGCACTGTCTGGTTGTGTGGTTATGGCGTGGCTAGCCACGCAACTGCCACGAACAATGGTTTAAAGAATCAGAAAATGGGCTGGTGGCTATGGCGTGGTTAAATAGCCACGCATCTACCACGCAACATTTAAAATCGAAAAAAATGGGAGCCGGGATTCGAACCCTGGTCTCCTCTGTGGGGGGAACATCAACTACCACTTCAGCTATAAGCCTCATCCGTACATTATTTCCCTTTCTTTCAATATAACCCTTTCGAAAAATTAATTATTGTTCATGTTATTATTATTATTATACTCATTATTATTAATATTATTATTATTGTTAATATTATTAATATTATTATTTATTTCGTTTTCATTTTCGTATTATTTTTTTCGTTTTCGTTCAATACATCTCTTTCGTATAATTAATTATTGGTATTATTGTTACTATTATTATTATTATTATTATTATTATTATTATTATTATTATTATTATTAGTCTCATATTTTTATTATTATTGTTAATTTTATTAATATTACGTGTGTATGTGTGTCTATAAGTATAAATGTATGCACATCAATGTGTTGGTGTATTAAAATCACAAGTGCTTATACACCTTGAAAAGATAAGGTTTGAAATGAACAACGGGTTTGGAAGGTGTACACGCTTGTGTGTAAGTCGAATTTACGTATAAACGGAGAAATATAAATATAATAAAGTATAATAAGGATGTACAAAAAATGAACCCAAAAAAACAATTTTTGGCCTTCAAAAAACAAAAAATACAAATACAGTCGTGGCTATTGCGTGGCTAATTAACCACGCATTAACCACGCACTGTCTGGTTGTGTGGTTATGGCGTGGCTAAATAGCCACGTAACTGCCACGAACAATGGTTTAAAGAATCAGGAAATGGGCTGGTGGCTATGACGTGGTTAAATAGCCACGCATCTACCACGGAACATTTAAAATCGAAAAAAATAGGAGCCGGGATTCGAACCCTGGTCTCCTCTGTGGGAGGAACATCAACTACCACTTCGGCTATAAGCCTCATCCGTTCATTATTTCCATTTCTTTCAATATAGCCCTTTCAAAAAATTAATTATTGTTCATGTTATTATTATTATTATTATACTCATTATTATTATTATTATTATTATTGTTAATATTATTAATATTATTATTTATTTCGTTTTCATTTTCGTATTATTTTTTCGTTTTCGTTCAATACATCTCTTTCGTATAATTAATTATTGGTATTATTGTTACTATTATTATTATTATTATTATTATTATTATTAGTCTCATATTTTTATTATTATTGTTAATTTTATTAATATTACGTGTGTATGTGTCTATAAGTATAAATGTATGCACATCAATGTGTTGGTGTATTAAAGTCACAAGTGCTTATACACCTTGAAAAGATAAGGTTTGAAATAAACAACGGGTTTGGAAGGTGTACACGCTTGTTTGTAAGTCGAATTTACGTATAAACGGAGAAATATAAAGATAATAAAGTATAATAAGGATGTACAAAAAATAAACCCAAAAAAATAATTTTTGGCCTTCAAAAAACAAAAAATACAAATACAGTAGTGGCTATTGCGTGGCTAATTAACCACGCATTAATCACGCACTGTCTGGTTGTGTGGTTATGGCGTGGCTAGCCACGCAACTGCCACGAACAATGGTTTAAAGAATCAGGAAATGGGCTGGTGGCTATGGCGTGGTTAAATAGCCACGCATCTACCACGCAACATTTAAAATCGAAAAAAATGGGAGCCCTGGATTCGAACCCTGGTCTCCTCTGTGGGGGGAACATCAACTACCACTTCGGCTATAAGCCTCATCCGTTCATTATTTTCCTTTCTTTCAATATAACCCTTTCGAAAAATTAATTATTGTTCATGTTATTATTATTATTATACTCATTATTATTATTATTATTATTATTATTATTATTATTGTTAATATTATTAATATTATTATTTATTTCGTTTTCATTTTCGTATTATTTTTTCGTTTTCGTTCAATACATCTCTTTCGTATAATTAATTATTGGTATTATTGTTACTATTACTATTATTATTATTATTATTATTATTATTATTATTATTATTATTATTAGTCTCATATTTTTATTATTATTGTTAATTTTATTAATATTACGTGTGTGTGTGTCTATAAGTATAAATGTATGCACATCAATGTGTTGGTGTATTAAAATCACAAGTGCTTATACACCTTGAAAAGATAAGGTTTGAAATGAACAACGGGTTTGGAAGGTGTACACGCTTGTGTGTAAGTCGAATTTACGTATAAACGGAGAAATATAAAGATAATAAAGTATAATAAGGATGTACAAAAAATGAACCCAAAAAAATAATTTTTGGCCTTCAAAAAACAAAAAATACAAATACAGTCGTGGCTATTGCGTGGCTAATTAACCACGCATTAACCACGCACTGTCTGGTTGTGTGGTTATGGCGTGGCTAAATAGCCACGCAACTGCCACGAACAATGGTTTAAAGAATCAGGAAATGGGCTGGTGGCTATGGCGTGGTTAAATAGCCACGCATCTACCACGCAACATTTAAAATCGAAAAAAATGGGAGCCGGGATTCGAACCCTGGTCTCCTCTGTGGGGGGAACATCAACTACCACTTCGGCTATAAGCCTCATCCGTTCATTATTTCCCTTTCTTTCAATATAACCCTTTCGAAAAATTAATTATTGTTCATGTTATTATTATTATTATACTCATTATTATTATTATTATTATTATTGTTAATATTATTAATAATATTATTTATTTCGTTTTCATTTTCGTATTATTTTTTCGTTTTCGTTCAATACATCTCTTTCGTATAATTAATTATTGGTATTATTGTTACTATTATTATTATTATTATTATTATTATTATTAGTCTCATATTTTTATTATTATTGTTAATTTTATTAATATTACGTGTGTGTGTCTATAAGTATAAATGTATGCACATCAATGTGTTGGTGTATTAAAATCACAAGTGCTTATACACCTTGAAAAGATAAGGTTTGAAATGAACAACGGGTTTGGAAGGTGTACACGCTTGTGTGTAAGTCGAATTTACGTATAAACGGAGAAATATAAAGATAATAAAGTATAATAAGGATGTACAAAAAATGAACCCAAAAAAACAATTTTTGGCCTTCAAAAAACAAAAAATACAAATACAGTCGTGGCTATTGCGTGGCTAATTAACCATGCATTAACCACGCACTGTCTGGTTGTGTGGTTATGGCGTGGCTAAATAGCCACGTAACTGCCACGAACAATGGTTTAAAGAATCAGTAAATGGGCTGGTGGCTATGGCGTGGTTAAATAGCCACGCATCTACCACAGAACATTTAAAATCGAAAAAAATAGGAGCCGAGATTCGAACCCTGGTCTCCTCTGTGGGGGGAACATCAACTACCACTTCGGCTATAAGCCTCATCCGTTCATTATTTCCCTTTCTTTCAATATAACCCTTTCGAAAAATTAATTATTGTTCATGTTATTATTATTATTATTATACTCATTATTATTCTTATTATTATTGTTGTTAATATTATTAATATTATTATTTATTTCGTTTTCATTTTCGTATTATTTTTTCGTTTTCGTTCAATACATCTCTTTCGTATAATTAATTATTGGTATTATTGTTATTATTATTATTATTATTATTATTATTATTATTATTATTATTATTATTATTATTATTATTATTAGTCTCATATTTTTATTATTATTGTTAATTTTATTAATATTACGTGTGTGTGTGTGTGTGTCTATAAGTATAAATGTATGCACATCAATGTGTTGGTGTATTAAAGTCACAAGTGCTTATACACCTTGAAAAGATAAGGTTTGAAATGAACAACGGGTTTGGAAGGTGTACACGCTTGTTTGTAAGTCGAATTTACGTATAAACGGAGAAATATAAAGATAATAAAGTATAATAAGGATGTACAAAAAATGAACCCAAAAAAATAATTTTTGGCCTTCAAAAAACAAAAAATACAAATACAGTAGTGGCTATTGCGTGGCTAATTAACCACGCATTAATCACGCACTGTCTGGTTGTGTGGTTATGGCGTGGCTAGCCACGCAACTGCCACGAACAATGGTTTAAAGAATCAGAAAATGGGCTGGTGGCTATGGCGTGGTTAAATAGCCACGCATCTACCACGCAACATTTAAAATCGAAAAAAATGGGAGCCGGGATTCGAACCCTGGTCTCCTCTGTGTGGGGAACATCAACTACCACTTCAGCTATAAGCCTCATCCGTACATTATTTCCCTTTCTTTCAATATAACCCTTTCGAAAAATTAATTATTGTTCATGTTATTATTATTATTATACTCATTATTATTAATATTATTATTATTGTTAATATTATTAATATTATTATTTATTTCGTTTTCATTTTCGTATTATTTTTTTCGTTTTCGTTCAATACATCTCTTTCGTATAATTAATTATTGGTATTATTGTTACTATTATTATTATTATTATTATTATTATTATTATTATTATTATTATTATTAGTCTCATATTTTTATTATTATTGTTAATTTTATTAATATTACGTGTGTGTGTGTGTGTCTATAAGTATAAATGTATGCACATCAATGTGTTGGTGTATTAAAATCACAAGTGCTTATACACGTTGAAAAGATAAAGTTTGAAATGAACAACGGGTTTGGAAGGTGTACACGCTTGTGTGTAAGTCGAATTTACGTATAAACGGAGAAATATAAAGATAATAAAGTATAATAAGGATGTACAAAAAATGAACCCAAAAAAATAATTTTTGGCCTTCAAAAAACAAAAAATACAAATACAGTCGTGGCTATTGCGTGGCTAATTAACCACGCATTAACCACGCAGTGTCTGGTTGTGTGGTTATGGCGTGGCTAAATAGCCACGCAACTGCCACGAACAATGATTTAAAGAATCAGGAAATGGGCTGGTGGCTATGGCGTGGTTAAATAGCCACGCATCTACCACGCAACATTTAAAATCGAAAAAAATGGGAGCCGGGATTCGAACCCTGGTCTCCTCTGTGGGTGGAACATCAACTACCACTTCGGCTATAAGCCTCATCCGTGCATTATTTCCCTTTCTTTCAATATAACCCTTTCGAAAAATTATTTATTGTTCATGTTATTATTATTATTATACTTATTATTATTATTATTATTATTATTATTATTATTATTATTATTATTATTATTATTATTGTTAATATTATTAATAATATTATTTATTTCGTTTTCATTTTCGTATTATTTTTTCGTTTTCGTTCAATACATCTCTTTCGTATAATTAATTATTGGTATTATTGTTACTATTATTATTATTATTATTATTATTATTATTATTATTATTATTATTATTATTATTATTAGTCTCATATTTTTATTATTATTGTTAATTTTATTAATATTACGTGTGTGTGTGTGTGTGTGTGTCTATAAGTATAAATGTATGCACATCAATGTGTTGGTGTATTAAAATCACAAGTACTTATACACCTTGAAAAGATAAGGTTTGAAATGAACAACGGGTTTGGAAGGTGTACACGCTTGTGTGTAAGTCGAATTTACGTATAAACGGAGAAATATAAAGATAATAAAGTATAATAAGGATGTACAAAAAATGAACCCAAAAAAATAATTTTTGGCCTTCAAAAAACAAAAAATACAAATACAGTCGTGGCTATTGCGTGGCTAATTAACCACGCATTAACCACGCACTGTCTGGTTGTGTGGTTATGGCGTGGCTAAATAGCCACGCAACTGCCACGAACAATGATTTAAAGAATCAGGAAATGGGCTGGTGGCTATGGCGTGGTTAAATAGCCACGCATCTACCACGCAACATTTAAAATCGAAAAAAATGGGAGCCGGGATTCGAACCCTGGTCTCCTCTGTGGGGGGAACATCAACTACCACTTCGGCTATAAGCCTCATCCGTTCATTATTTCCCTTTCTTTCAATATAACCCTTTCGAAAAATTAATTATTGTTCATGTTATTATTATTATTATACTCATTATTATTATTATTATTATTATTATTGTTAATATTATTAACATTATTATTTATTTCGTTTTCATTTTCGTATTATTTTTTCGTTTTCGTTCAATACATCTCTTTCGTATAATTAATTATTGGTATTATTGTTACTACTATTATTATTATTATTATTATTATTATTATTATTATTATTAGTCTCATATTTTTATTATTATTGTTAATTTTATTAATATTACGTGTGTGTGTGTGTGTCTATAAGTATAAATGTATGCACATCAATGTGTTGGTGTATTAAAATCACAAGTGCTTATACACCTTGAAAAGATAAGGTTTGAAATGAACAACGGGTTTGGAAGGTGTACACGCTTGTGTGTAAGTCGAATTTACGTATACACGGAGAAATATAAAGATAATAAAGTATAATAAGGATGTACAAAAAATGAACCCAAAAAAATAATTTTTGGTCTTCAAAAAACAAAAAATACAAATACAGTCGTGGATATTGCGTGGCTAATTAACCACGCATTAACCACGCACTGTCTGGTTGTGTGGTTATGGCGTGGCTAAATAGCCACGCAACTGCCACGAACAATGGTTTAAAGAATCAGGAAATGGGCTGGTGGCTATGGCGTGGATAAATAGCCACGCATCTACCACGCAACATTTAAAATCGAAAAAAATGGGAGCCGGGATTCGAACCCTGGTCTCCTCTGTGGGGGAACATCAACTACCACTTCGGCTATAAGCCTCATCCGTTCATTATTTCCCTTTCTTTCAATATAACCCTTTCGAAAAATTAAATATTGTTCATGTTATTATTATTATTATACTCATTATTATTATTATTATTATTATTATTATTATTATTATTGTTAATATTATTAATATTATTATTTATTTCGTTTTCATTTTCGTATTATTTTTTCGTTTTCGTTCAATACATCTCTTTCGTATAATTAATTATTGGTATTATTGTTACTATTATTATTATTATTATTATTATTATTATTATTATTATTAGTCTCATATTTTTATTATTATTGTTAATTTTATTAATATTACGTGTGTGTGTGTGTGTCTATAAGTATAAATGTATGCACATCAATGTGTTGGTGTATTAAAATCACAAGTGCTTATACACCTTGAAAAGATAAGGTTTGAAATGAACAACGGGTTTGGAAGGTGTACACGCTTGTGTGTAAGTCGAATTTACGTATAAACGGAGAAATATAAAGATAATAAAGTATAATAAGGATGTACAAAAAATGAACCCAAGAAAATAATTTTTGGCCTTCAAAAAACAAAAAAATACAAATACAGTCGTAGATATTGCGTGGCTAATTAACCACGCATTAACCACGCACTGTCTGGTTGTGTGGTAAATGCGTGGTTAATTAGCCACGCAATTACAACAAAGTTTTTTGTATTTTTCATTTTTTGAAGGGTAAACATTATTTTTTTGGTTTCATTTTTTGTATATCCTTATTATACTTTATTATCTTTATATTTCTCGGTTTATACATAAATTCGAGTTACACACCATCGTGTATACCTTCCAAACCCGTTACTCATTTCAAGTTTTATCATTTCAAGGTATATAAATGTATGTATGTGTGAGTTTATGGGTATAAGTATGTATGTGTGTGTAAAGTATATATATACGTGTGTGTGTGTGTGTGTGTCTATGAGTATGAATATATGCACATCAATGTGCATGTGTGTTAAAATCACAAGTGCTTATATACCTTGAAAGGATAACGTTTGAAATGAACAACAGGTTTGGAAGGTGTGCACGCTTGTGTGTAAGTCGAATTTACGTATAAACCGGGAAATATAAAGATAATAAAGAATAATAAACGATGCATAAAAAATGAACTCAAAAAATAATGTTTGACCTTCAAAAAACGAAAAATACAAATACAGTCGTGGTTTTTGCGTGGCTAATTAACCACACATTTACCACGCACTGCCTGGTTGCGTGGTAAATGCGTGGCTAGTTAACCACGCAATAGCCACGAAATATTTTAATAATTATTTTTTCATATCTTTTAGAATATATATATATATATATATATATATATATATATATATATATATATATATATATATATATATATATATATATATATATGTATATAATTTAAAAACGGGTGGGCGTGGCTATTGCGTGGCTGTTTAACCACGATTTAACCACGTAGTAACATATTTCTTCAATTAATGTGTACAAACTACGTTTTTGTTTGTTGGAATTTTCTTTCCTCAATATCTGGTACATGTGCTGTACGTTTTTAAAAAGTCACAAAGCTCAAAATTATCCGATACGTATCCCTTGAACCCTTTTATAAATTAAAAAAAGTTAATTTAAAAATTAACTATACCCTAATATAAGTAGAATGCAATTACCCTAACCCTAAAATCTTTTAACAACCAGCCGCTACTTCTCCTTGAGCTCCCTTTCATCCGACTTCCATGGATGTCGGCTCCTTGAGCTCCCATGCATCCGACCTCAAATGGAGGAAGACGGGAATCGACGACCTGTCCAAACTGCCATCGCTATTTACCGACACTGTTGCTAACCGGCCTCCACCGGTAGCCAGCTCGGCTGCAAACCGATCTACCCTCTTCGTCTCTCCCGATTTCCTCCATCGAGTCCGTCCAGCTTGCGATCAACGCGCCTCTAAGCAGAGGTTCGATAGATGCATACTATCAGTCTCCCCCTTTTCGCTGTGCGATGTGAAGGTTCCGACAGCAATCCACTCCTTCCGGTTCACTACAGACCACAAAGTGACACCAGAGATCCACACCTTCCGGTTCTGACAGCACCACTCCGATTTTGTGCCTTTGGTTTGAAATCCCCGACTCCGCCTCCGGCTTCATCAGGTTACAATTACAAAATCGATTGCCAAGATTACATCGGTTTTTTATCGATTGAAATCAAACCAAAATCGATTCAGTAAGTTATCAATTTCTGATTTTCGGTTTGTTATCGATTGCCAAGGATTTAACTATTTTTTGACAGATTCCAAGTTATCAATTTCTGATTTTCGGATTACAGGTTATCAATTTATGATTTTCGGATTCCAGGTTACAATTACAGTTTACAATTACCGCTAAGTCTGATTTCCTATATGTATTGTTTTGTGCAGATGTCTGTGTCTGATTTCCAGTTACCTCTATGCATGATTTCCTCCGATAATCTTCTTTCTCGTTATTTCTGATTTCCGATTTTGCTTGCTTCCATGAACTTTTGTCCTGATTTCCTCTATGTATTGTTTAATCTGCACTTGTTTATGAAAGTACATTGCTTTAATCTGCACTTGTTTATGAAAGTACATTGCTTTAATCTATGATTGAGTTATTAATATATGTCTTTCCTATTGGAGTCTGGTGAGTTTCCCATTGCTTCAGGTTGATGTGAACTTGTGATTTATTTTTGTATTTTATGCAGCCATGTGCTTTAGCATATGTGGTTGAATTCTCATTTAAACCTTGCTGACTTTCAAGTGTTTTAGGTATTTATCCCCCACAGGTCAAGGTATATGAACTAAGGGAATTGTCATTGAAGTTTGAAAGGCATCTCATATCAGATAAATGGATTTTATATATTATTATTATTATTATTATTTAATATTATTCCATGTTATTTTATTATACATCTTTTCTTTGTTTTTCCAGCATTGGGACACAGATAAATGGAAGAAGAAGTCTGCCACCGGGAAGAAAAACCGCAGTTCTACTGATGAGTCGGGGGTTATATCATCACATACCGTTGGCAGCATCGGAACCGCCGAACACCGTGACAGATTGGATGATAACAAAAAGTTTGTTGTTATTATGTAATTTAAAGGTAAAGTAAAAATGCTATTATGGTTGACAAGAAGTATGTTTTTGTTATTTAAAATTGAATGTATGTTATGTTTAATATAGATGAAAAAGTTTCTTGCTATTGTAGATAGTAAAATTAAGTAAAATTAAGTTTGTTGCTATTATGTATATTAAATGTATAGTACAAATGTTATTATGTTTGACCAAAACTATGTTGCTCTTATGGATTGCCAATATAAAGTGTGTTTTTGTAATTTAAAATTGATTGTATGTTGTTATTATAGATCAAACTAATAATATGTTGTTATTTTTTAGATATTGAGCTTACGTGCACAAGTGGAAAATTTGCAACAAAGTCAAGCTCAAATGGTCGATAATTTCCAACAACAACAACAACAAATGGAACAAAGACTAAAACAGTCGCAAGATGAGTTTCAAAAAAAATTGGAAGAAATGATGCGACAAATGAGTAAACGTGGTCCGGGTCCTTCTTAATTGTATGTTTTTGAAACAAGTTGACGTTTTAGAATGTTTTTTAAACAATTAGACGTGGTTCGTGGTCTTTCTTATTTGACTTTTTTAGAATGTTAAACAAACTTTATCGTAATATTTGATTAGTTGTGTTTTAATTAGTTTCGTTGTTTATATATATATATATATATATATATATATATATATATATATATATATATATATATATATATATATATATATATATATATATATATATATATATATATATATATATATATATATAATATGTGTGTGTTTTGTCAAATGTGGTTAATGACCAAAAAAATTGGAATTAAAAATAATATTCTGGTACTTTAAAAAAAAAACGTAATGCGTGGTACTTGCATGGCTATTTCGTGGTTAAAAGTCAAAGAAAGTCAAAGAAAATGTTTGTGTGTATTTCGTGGTTAATGCTGTGCGTGGCTAATGCATTGCAAAATGTTGGTGGATAATGCGTGGCTAAATTTGGGTGGTTATTGCGTGGCTAAATTTTGGTTGATATTCGTGGCTAAATTTGGGTGTTTATTGCGTGGCTAAATTTGGGTGGTTATTGCGTGGCTAAATTTGGGTTTATATTGCGTGGCTAATTTTCTGTGGAAATTGTGTTGTTAAAATGTTGGTGGATAATGCGTGGCTAAATTTGGGTGGTTATTGCGTGTCTAAATTTGGGATGTTATTGCGTGGCTAATTTTGTGTGGAAATTATGCGTGGCTAAATGTACGTTTCCATGGCGTGGCTAACGCGCGTGCTATTGAGTGTTGAAATTGCGTGGCTAATGCGTGGTAAACTGTGCGTGGTAGTTGCGTGGCAAATTTGCGTGGCTAAAGCGTCACTACAATTTAGACACAAAGGGTTCTTCCACAGGTCAGTTTTCGTGGCTATTGCGTGTCTATTCGGCTTTTACCACACAACAGCCACGCAAATGTGCGTGGCTAACCCCCCTGTTTTCTAGTAGTGTTGGGTTAGCCATCGAACGACTTATAACGCTCAGTAAATGTAATAAAACAGGTTAGCAACACACCATAGCATACATAACGATGCAACCGTACTTGAATATGGAACTCTTGACATTTGATCGACTTCATCATTTGTTTGTGGAGTAATTTTGGAAGAAAGCCGGATTTTAGTGGCAAGTGGTGTGCTTACCAGTTTGGCATTTTGCATGTTAGATCGATGGAGAACTTTATTGATGTACCTGCTTTGGCTTAAATATAATTTGCCAGTGGATCAATTCATTGACATTTTCATACCATGTATTTTCATTGCATCACCCAAATCTTTCATCATGAACTTTTGGCTAAGTTCATTTTTCAGCTTGGTGATTGTCGACATGTCTTTTACCTTTATAAGTATATCATTAACAAAAAGTGGTAAGTAAATAGGATTCCCTTTGTCGAATTATATGTACATACATGAATCATAATCTATTCGTTTAAAGTCTTAAGACTTCATGAAGTTATCTAAGTTATTGTACAATTGTCGACGTGATTTCTTTAAGCCTTATAGTGATTTATTTAATCGATACACCAAATCTTCTTTCCCTGGAATAGTGAACCCTTCAGGTTGTTTCATGCAACTGTTTTCTTGAAAATCACCATGTAAGAAAGTCTTCATATCAACTTGTTGAATATCCAAATCATGCATTGCAACAATGTTAAGTAAACTATAGAAGGAAATATGCTTAACAACTCGTTTCTATGGTTACTTCTTAAACGGTGAGGTCTTCTCTATACGCTGGAGCATTTAGTTCATTTAATCAATGTTATTGCTAACTTGTATAGTTCACATTCTTCGGCTCTACCCATGAATTATCGTCTTTCACAACCAACTCTACCTATACAGTAACGGTATTAATTATGAAGGATGGCTGGGTAGTTGACCCTATTTTGGATATTTGGTTATACCCTTTTGCAACGATACGGGCTTTAAATCTGACATCCACCTTTTGGTTATACACATCTTTACACCTAATTTGATTCTTTTACTAGATAATTTAACAATCTTCCAAGTCTAATTCTTTTCTAAAGATTGCATTTGTTCTTGTACTGTAATCATCCACTTGTCATAATTGATAGGTTTATTCAAATCAACTAAACTTAAACCCTAAGTTCTCATGTAACCTAATTGGATCTATGTTTTCACTATTTGAACATATAATAAATACCTAGAGGCCAAACAAAATTGCTAAAAGAATTGAACAGAAAATACTAACCTTTAGTTCAATCCTTTGGAAACTAGCACCACAAATGTCGTGCCTCTAATGGCTCACACCCAAGCAAGAAACAAGAAAAACCAAAGAAAGAGAGAGAAGACCTTCAAATTTCATGGCCTTTGGTGCAGGGGATCCCTATTTATAGTTTCCAAGGATTAGCAGATAAGCCTCAGAGATAAACCTTTTTGAATTCAAACGAGATAAACCTTTTATCTTTAATTCAAAAACCCTATTTATCTCTTATACTATTTTCGAAATTCAAGGATAATTATATCCTTAATTTCAACAACTTTAATCCTCCTTCCATATTTGTTCACTACTCAATTATTGAACAATTACAAATCAGTCCCTGCCCTTTTAATTAATCTAATTAATCCAAAAATTAATTCCAATTATTTTCTGATTAATTATTAATTAAATAATATTATTTCTAATTAATATATTATCCTTATAATATCTTAAAAAATTATTTATATTGATTTATTAATCAGATAATAAATCAATCTCTCTCTCTAAAAGTTATTCTGTCAAATTGCCAGCTATGAGGGCAACCCAAAAGGACTGTGCTGCTATCAATTCAAGTATATTCCTAAATTATAGTCATGGCTTAGACACCTAATCTAACTGTCTCCACTTGGATAACTCTATGACTATAATTCAATACAGCTTCTAAATTGACCAGCAAATTGTAGCTTCTAAAAGCCACTGCCGAACTCTGACCTAGTGAGTTCTGTCCTAAGATAAGTGATCATATGATCCTCCATTCTACAAGATATCATTCGGACTAGAGACATGGATTAGAATCAATCTCAGTCCGATACTATGTTTCCCGGTACCTGATTCGTGATGGTATAGGACTTCTATTTGAACACATCAATTCAGTCCTGCTAGGCCTAGCATTATAAGTCAATCACCAAATCACCGAGCGGCCTACATATATCGCTTTTCCCGTTAGGGCAAAGGAACGAATAAACTTTGACTCATATGCTTGTGTCTTTTACTCATCAAATCGCGCACAACAATACGTTTTATAACATCGAGTTACCGATGCATTTATGCATTATCAATGCACAACCGACTTGCAAATTTCAACTCATATGTCTCCGCTTCAAGACCATAAGATATTATCATCTCAGAATTACTCGTGATATGATCCATGAAGTAATTCTCTGAGCGTAGGTTTATCCAATACTCAAATCTCTATTTCCAAGTACTCATGAATGTTGCAGCAATGTTGTTGCTATGTCTAACTCCTTAGACAGTCTACAATCCAATTCATGACAGTCTTAATTCACTACTTACTTCTGAAAGTATGAACGTCTATGGACTTTTAAATAATCATATTATTCGGGAAGTAAAACATGCAAAAGTGAAACATAAAGATCTGACTGGCAGCTACTCCTGTTTATTATCAAGTCTCCACGAGGTAATCACCAAATTGGATCTGTCATAATACTATTATGTGTTTCTTGGTATCTTTTAAACTTTCACTTTAGGTTTTATATCTATGTCTATATTCCCTAAATGACCTTTCACTCTTTATATGTATCAAAAATGTCTTACAATGATACACTTTATGGCAGATAATCCAATCGGATACTCTTCCGATTATATCTCAATTTTTCATTCTGTCTTTCTTTCTCCCAACTCCATTCCGAAACCAGTGGTGTGTACTGCGACTTCCCATGGTTCTCGGGTCTTGCACCCTAAGACTATTTCGAGGTGTCATGATGTGTCGGTGAACCACACGAGCTCCATCAGAATACAAATGAAACTCTTTAACCACGAAGTCCTTTAGCACCACATCCTGATGTTAGTAATTACAGATTTGAAAATCCTTTCAAATTATTACAATTACATTCACCCCAATCATTTCCCAATGATTTCTCACGTGTGTTCAAATAAACCATCCAGTATTCTCAGCCAGATTGTACCCTGAATCCAACTTACTGTGCTCCAAGCATCTAGTCATCAGGATAAGTTCATGACACTTGTGATCGACCCAAGAAGCTCGTGGAATCCGATCTATTCTATTCTAAACCCTTTTGGAATCTAAAGTAGTTAAAATCCCTGTGTCATGACTTTCGGAAACCATTTCCTTTTTGGAGACATGAATATTGAATCTTATCAAGATCATACAAATACTGCCAGGGTCTATACTGTTGTTTTCATCTATCTGATAGATGCTTGCAACTACGTGAATATTTTGCATCTCTTTTAGATTATGCCAGGTCATTACACATTGTAATGTAGAGAAAATCCTTTCTTGAAGGCATGCATCCTGAATCTTATCAAGATCATACTTCCATTGGCAGGATCTACGCTGATGATGTCATCTATCTGATAGACGCTTGCGAGCACCTTAGTATGTTGTATATGTTCTAGACTTTTCACAGCGAATCATCTCTTAACGCTAACTCACTACATTCTGTAATGATAAGAGACGTTTCCTAGAATGGTATGTATATGATATACATTAATAGACAGATTACAATGATACTCCCACTGGCTTTGACACGGTAGTAGGGCTCTTTTGGACTATCACAAAATCCAAACCCTTTGGTATATTTTGAGATTCCAAAATCCAAGCCACCTAACATAATCACAGGATTCTTTCAGGCTATTCACAAAATCCAAAATATTTGGCACATTTTGAGAATCTGAATATCCTTCCTTGCAAGGTCCCCGTAAGATGATTCTTGGGGCCATGTACCTTGTTTGTATATACTGGCATGCTCCTTATGAGTCCCTATTAGTGTGCTTCTTGGGGCCATGTACCTTGTTTTCATATACTGGCATGCTCCTTATGAGTCTCTATTAGTGTGCTGGTAAACCATACATGCTCCACTAACGAAAAGGTGCAGCTATATCAAACAGTATCCTTTCGGATTTCATCTTTTATTGAGAGCGTTTCTCTCGGAATCAATTACTTGACTCTGAGTATCGCCTCACTCAACCAGATGTGCTCTAAGAGTAAGTACATTTCTATCCATGTCGTTTTCTTTTGATGATTCAATTACTCCCACTGGTTCTTAGACCAGGTGTAAAATCAGTCAATTTGTCACATAGACCGTGTCTCGCCCTAAGGTTCTCTTATTTGGAAGCAACCGGGCTCACCAATGCTTCCAAGTATTAGGATTGCTTATCCATACCAACTTAGTGATTTACCACTAATCGGTATGTCACCCAGATCATAACACCTTATGATGGTGACCAATACAACAGATCAAGCAAAGAGAAGATTATGTCAGGTTTAACAAGAATCTGATTCCAGGTCAAGGCCTAGTGATGACTAGAGGTTCTTCACATGGCTAATCCCTGAACTCCTTCAGGATTATTCTTACTCCCACTGTTTTCTTAGAATGTGAGTCCTTTATAAAAGGGCTCTTTTTTCACAGGTACAGGCGGGATGGCCAATGAAACGACACTACTGATCAGACATGTTATGAGGTTCGGACGAACGCTACATGACCCTGGACCTTCCATGTACAAGTAGGGGTGAACCCTGCTTTACATTTCAGACGGTGTCTATGCAACCTACTTAGTCTAACATGTGGTCTGCATATGCTTTCATGGTCTGACTGGCTTAATATCCAATTTATCGAAAAACTAATTGGAAGTGTATCTTATACATCGAGGATCGAACTATTTCGACCAATGCTCGATCATCTTCCCTAAGACACATTATAACCATTAATGTTCTTGGAAGAGGATGAATTGTGAACCATCTTCTCATTTTATGTTATCATTCAGGTTCTGTTGATCTTATACTTCCTTTGAAGTCCTTGAATATTTCAAGGTTTCAATCAATCCCTTATTCCGATAAGCAAAGCCATATTTGTCATACTAATTGGCAAATATTGTAAAGTATAACTAATTGTGTTTTGTTTGAAGATTCGAGCAATTTACAATAACTAAAGTGTCCGTTGCTCATAATCTTAATGTCTTTTACATCTACATGTAAATTTAATGACTTTGTTAATTTGTTCAATATATGCATTTATCACCTGACTCTAAGTCAACTGATTCCAGAATCTTGTCCATTGGATTTTTGGGTGATTCATTTCTTGCAACAATTAATTTTATTAGGAACTCAATTCATCATGTGACTCTAAGTCAAATGATTCCAAATTCCTGTCCAACTGGACCTTTGGTTAAAGTGATTCTTATAAAATTTACTTTAACAATCATAGAAGACACAATTCATGAATCCAACACACTTTGGATGCATCAACATTCAAGTTATTATCATTTATGCCATCAACACTTTCACATAACATTTTCAAGGATAATTAAAACAACCAAATTTTTAAAAGAAAATATTTTATTAAACCAGAATTATCCATAGAATAATGTACTATGTGAAACAATGTCATATGCATCTATAAACTAATAACATAATCAAATATCTAGCTAAACTCCAAAACTACACGAGCTCCATATCCAATCTGAGTATGCTCCTATGCAACAATATCATGCATCCTTCTGAGTCCCTGTATACAGAGCAAATGTGAGAATCACATCCTGTATCATGGAAATGAGGATCAGGAGTTCCGAGTTTTAAGATATGCCTGAGTTGCCAAACTGTTTGGCTTTGGAGCATTGTTCCAAGCTTTTTGTGACTGTGTCCCACCATGTGGATTCCCATTTTGAGACATTAAAGAACCGATCCAGACGATCTGGATCATTTCTTGATGCGCCTTATCACTGGACTAAATCCCGAAGTAGCTGAATCAGTGGAACTATGCTTCTCCATGAACGACTCATACAGAGTCAACATTGAATGCATTTCCATGATAGTCTTATCCTAGTTACCCTTTCTGTACATATGGATGAACAGATAAGCGAGTCGAGTTAATGCTTAACTCCCGATCAAAGGGTGACCAATTTTATACAGTTCACATATGTATCTCTCAATCATGAGAACATGCGAGCCGGTGCTACTTCCTTCTAGCTTGCACACTTCAAGCTCTTTGAAGATCCTAGCTCGTCCCTTTTCAACCAGTTCTCGGAACCTTTCCTCAACCAGCTGTGGTAATTCATATGACCCCAAGAAATCAAAATCCCTACGGAACTCGGGGTCAATGGTCAATAGCATGAGGCAACAAACTTCCTTGTTTTTCAGCAAACAAGGAGTCATGCTCATCACAAACTACTGTGTGATGCCATGCTTTGGTAGAACAAAGAGCGGACACTCAATCAGATATGGTTTTCCAGCAAAACTAAGAACCATTATCTATTTGCGAAGCCATACCACATAGTTTAGGTCAGTCAGCCTTTCCATAGACTTTCCATTTATAATTGGTACTTTCTGAAACTCTCAGAAATGGGTGATGGAGGAGAAGGAGGAGAATCGATACAAGATACAGACATGTATAAAATCAGAATTTATTAGTTTAATTAATCCTTTTAAATAATTACCCAATTTATTATCTAACAAGGCTAGGATCCAAATGTTGGATTAGGTGTCTAAGCCATGACTAATAATTAGTATTTACCTAATTAATAGTAGCATAGTCCATTTGGGTTGCCCTCATAGCTGGAGGTTTGGTGGAAAGTTAAGTAGAGAGAAAGGGTTGATTTATTATATGACTAATAAATCAAGATATTGTTTGTTAATATATTATGGAGATAATATATTAATAAGAAATAATATTATTTGATTAATAATTAATTGGATTAATTTCTGTGGCATTAATTAGATTAATCAGGAGGTCAGGGATTAAAGTCGTACAAATTCAATAGTTGAATTGCGGCGCGCGGCGCGCAAACGACTTGGCCGCGGCGCGCGTACAGATAATCCGAAAAATGGGCTGCGGCTAAGGTTTCTAGCTTTGCCACTTGGTTCCCTATAAATAGGGACCCCTAAGACCTCATTATCAGTTGCTCATTCTATTATTTCTCTCTGGAATTTCGATCCATAAACCTCCTAGCTTGGGTGTGATCTCATTTGAGGCAGGATATTTTTGCTGCTCAGCTTCCAGAAAATTCTAAAAGGTTGGTTTTTCTAATTTTATTCTTTTAGTTAATTTTCTTATGGCCTTTAGGTTTTGTTATATGTTCAATTAGAAGAAAACATAGATCCTCATAGGTTGCATGTGAACTTAGGTTATTTAGTTCATGGTTTACAGAAAACCTTTCAGTGGTATCAGAGCTTTTGTTTGTTTTCTTGTTGAATTGCTATAACTGTTTTAGGGTTTAAAGCCTATAAACCCTAATTATTATCAGGATCGATTTCTAGGATTAGGGTTTTGGAAACCCTAATCCCCCCTTGCCAATTTCGAAAATTGATATTAGGGTTTTAGGAGGTTTTCTATTTTTGGTAACTTTATTTGTTAATTAAATGGATAACCTTAAACCCCATTATTTGAATTCGAAATCTAGGGGGTTTATGATAGGTTTTAATTAATTTGATTAATTTGGATAAACCTATCTTCATTGAATTAACTTAATTAATTGTTAATTAAAAGATAATTCAAAAGGGATTTATTTAATTTTAAATTTTCGAAAAATTAATGGAAAAATCCGGAAAAATATTTTAAAATGTTTAAAATATTTAGATTTAATTAATTTAATTAATTGGTAATTAAAATTGATTAAATCGATTTTAAGGTTTAATTTAATTCAAAATTTAATTGTTAAATTTGGTAAAATTAAAAGATAAACATTGAATATTTTAAAGGTTTTTAAAATACCTCTTATATATGTTATTAAAAGTTAATACTATATATATGAGATAAATTTGGTTAGTCAAATCAATAGTAGGCCTCATTCACGAAGCTGGTCTATAAAGTGGGTATAAGGAGACTGCTTATAAAATGGTAGTCTAATGGGTGAACACTCTCACCCACCGCTCGCCTGATCAGTGGAGGGTCGTTAGCCGAACGGGTTTGACATAACCGCTTAATCATTAAAAGTATAATGATCAAAGTACTAGAACTATTTACAAAAATCCCAATCTAGTTACTTTAGGGAAAAATGTGAATTTGATGCTAACCCATGAAATTGCACATTGCACTTTATGAAACATTGGTGGAGCGTATGTGGTTTACCGGCACACCAATAGGGGTTCATAAAGAGTGGCAATGGGTGTCTCGGGTGTTATCATTGTTGATGGAGCGTGTGTGGTTTACCGGCACATCAATTTGAGATGATAATGGACCCCGAGAGTACCAAGCTAATTTGCATGGTTATTCACACCCGGTTTGTGATCCTCGGCATCCCAGTCACAAACGGTGGGGCATATCCGAGATTAAACATGCCATTGAATAGTTCAATAAATCTCAAAAGAAACTAGGAATTCCATTTATAATAAGATTATTTTTCCGCGGTGGAATTGGCTGAATCGTCATTCGCCTACCTTTATAAAATTTGCTTATAGATTACGGCATCCCTCTTCTATGTTGCAAATTGTTATAGTTGGATCCTAGCCTTATTTTATATTGGGTTATTATAAGGACCGACATGTATCTAATTAAACTTACCTTCTTTTATAGATGTCTTCTGCTGATCAATCCGCTCCCCACTCAAACTCCAGTGTTCCCTCTATCCTCTCACTATGTTCCAAGGTTCAACTGAACGGGACAAACTACAATGACTGGATTAGAAATATCAAGATGGCTCTGAGGTACGAGAACAAAGAGTATGTTCTCGAGACCGAGCTTGTCGATATTGACCCTGAAACTGCTACTCCCGAGGAAATTGCCTTGTACCAAAAACATACTGATGATGCGACCAAAGTGGCCTGCATCATGATCACCACAATGAACCCCGAATTGCAAAGGATATACGAAGACTACTGGCCCTTTGAGATGCACAAGGAGCTTGCGGAAAAGTTCCGCAAGCAAGAGCGCATCGAGAGGTGCGAGGTGGTCAAAGACTTCACGAACAGCAAACCTAAAGATGGAGAGTCCATCTGCGCTCATGTGCAAAGAATGCAAGGTTACGTGGAGCGGCTTAGAAAGCTTGTGATACCTGTACCTGAGGAGTTGGCCGTTGACATAGTGCTTAACTCCTTACCGAGTTCTTATGACCAGTTCAGGCTGGCTTATCATTTGAACAACAATCAGGCTAACCTGACTGAGTTGCATCGCATGCTTCGAGTTGCTGAGGACGGGATGAAGGGTAAAAGTGTACCCTCGGTTAATCAGCCCGTCCTAGCCATTAGAAGTGGCAAAGGAAAGAAGAGGAAGGGCCCTCCTAAGCAAAATTGGAGGGAAAAGGTTCAGGTCGGGTCGTCAAGCAATGGCTCGAGAACCAAGTCTTCCCAGATTCCTTGTGTGGCCAACCCCGATGAAGCCAACTGTTTTTACTGCAAAGAGAAGGGCCATTGGAAGAGAAGCTGCCCCAAATACTTGCAGGATGTCAAGGATGGGAAAGTAAAGCCATCGACAGCAGGTATATACACTATCTCTAAAAACTCACCATCTTCTAATTCTTGGGTCCTTGATATAGGATGTGGTTTTCACATTTGTTCTGATCTGCAGGGCCTAAAGGAAAGCAGGGAGGTGGAGCACGGTAGACTGAACTTGATCATGGGCAATAGGAGATCGTCCCCTGTTACCAAGATCGGCGTTTACAGTTTAATGCTTAGTAGTGATGTTAGTATAGAGTTATTTAATTGTTGCTATTCGCCAGAAATGGCAATAAACATTATTTCATTTCACGCATTGTTCAGACAAGGATTTCAATTTTCTTTTGATAATAAAATTGGTTCGATTTCTGTTTTCAAAAATGGTATTTTGATTTTTACTGCTTATCCTTGTGATGGTGTGTATGAAACTGTTGAATGTGTTGACAATTTAGGACATAGTGTAAATTATATTGATTCTACTAGTGGTGTAGAAAAAGCATGTCTGTGGCATAGTCGGCTCGGGCACATCAGCAAGAAACGCATCGCCCAACTCCAAAAGGATGGAGTGTTGGAATCATTCGACATCAGGTCGGATGATGTATGCGAATCTTGTCTGTTGGGCAAGATGACTAAATCACCTTTCAAAGGGTCTTTTGAAAGAGGTGAGGGTCTACTGGACATCATTTACACAGATGTGTGTGGTCCATTCAGATCAACCACAAAGGATGGCATGCGGTTCTACGTAACCTTTACTGACGATTTTAGTAGATACGGTTACATCTACTTGATCAAGCATAAGTCAGACACCTTTGAAAAGTTCAAAGAGTTTAAGAACGAGGTAGAGAATCAATTAGGCAGGAAGATAAAGATGCTCAAGTCCGACAGAGGCGGAGAGTATCTAAGTATCGAGTTCCTAGACTATCTAAAGGAATGCGAAATAGTTTCGCAGTTGACACCTCCCAGGACACCACAGTTGAACGGTGTTGCAAAGAGGCGCAACCGAACCCTGTTGGACATGGTCCGTTCCATGATGAGTCGAGCTTCACTTCCCATTCACTTCTGGGGGTATGCCTTAGAGACTGCTGCCCACATCCTCAATCTTGTCCCTACTAAAAAGGTTGCTAAAACACCTCATGAAATGTGGACGGGGAAAGTTCCCTCGTTGGCACATATCAAAGTCTGGGGTTGTGAGGCTTTCGTCAGACGAGAGACTCAAGACAAACTTGCAGAAAGAAGCGAAAGGTGTTTCTTCCTTGGTTATCCCAAACAGTCCTTTGGATATCTATTCTACAGACCGAGCGAGGACGTGGTCTTTGTAGCTAGACGAGCGGTCTTTCGAGAGAGAGCTCATATTCAAAGAGGACAGTGGGAGTACCATTGATCTGGAAGAAATTCAAGAGTCATCAGATGACGCAACCTTAGGAGAAACTAGCAACCAACATGAGGAAGAAGTTCCTGTTGGTCCGACAGATGTATCCTTACCTCTTAGGCGTTCCGGTAGGGTTAGCATGCCACCCGAGTTTTATGGGTTCTATATAACTTCGGATGGGGACACGTTTGTCAGTGATAGGACACTGATAAATTTGGATGAACCAGCTAACTACCAGGAAGCAGTGGCGGGCTCTGAGTCTGCCAAGTGGAAAGAGGCCATGGATAGCGAGATCAAGTCCATGTATGACAATCAAGTTTGAAACTTGGTTGACAACGTACCGGGTCGAAAGACAGTCGGGTGCAAATGGATCTTCAAGAAGAAGACCGACATAGACGGAAAGGCACACACTTTCAAGGCAAGACTTGTTGCGAAGGGCTTTACTCAAACCCCAGGGGTTGACTATGACGAGACCTTCTCACCAGTAGCCAAGATAAAGTGTATTAGGATTATGCTGGCCATAGCTGCATTTCATGACTATGAAATTTGGCAGATGGACGTCAAAACCGCTTTCCTTAATGGGAAGTTGACTGAGGATGTTTACATGAATCAGCCAGAGGGTTTTGTCGATGCAAAGTATCCTAATAAGGTGTGTAAGCTTGAGAGATCAATCTACGGATTGAAGCAAGCTTCTCGCAGCTGGAATCTTTGTTTCCATGAGAAAGTCAAAGAGTTTGGCTTCTCTAGGAGCGAGGATGAGTCCTGCGTATATGTCAAGGCTAGTGGGTGTATAGTCACCTTTCTAGTGCTGTATGTCGATGACATACTGCTCATGGGAAACGATATTCCAACCTTGCAAGATGTTAAGGCTTGGCTTGGGAAATGTTTCGCCATGAAGGACATAGGAGAGGCTGCCTATATTCTCGGTATAAGAATATTGAGAGATAGGAAGAAGAGACTAATTGGACTTAGTCAGGGTACATACTTGAAAAAGGTACTGAAAAGGTTTAGTATGGAAAATTCCAAGAAGGGAGAGCTACCTATCCAAAGTAATGCAAAATTGAGTAAGACTCAAAGTCTGAGTACAGACGAAGAAATCGCTGAAATGAGTCGGGTACCTTACGCTTCGGCTGTAGGATCGATCATGTACGCTATGACGTGTACTCGCCCTGAAGTGGCCTTTGCTTTAAGCATGGTCAGTCGGTACCAGGGTAACCCTGGAAGGGCGCATTGGATAGCCGTAAAGAACATACTCAAGTATCTGCGAAGAACAAAGGACATGGTGTTAGTCCTTGGAGGCAGTGATACCTTGAGAATTGAAGGATATACGGATGCCAGTTTTCAGACGGATAGAGACAGTGGTCGGTCTCAGTCTGGCTGGGTATTCCTTCTGAACGGAGGAGCGGTAACTTGGAAAAGTTCCAAGCAAAATACGGTGGCTGATTCTACTTGTGAATCAGAGTATATAGCAGCAAGTGAAGCGTCAAAGGAAGCGGCTTGGCTGAAGAACTTCATCGGTGACCTTGGAGTAGTCCCGAGTATTCAGGAGCCCGTGGAACTGTTCTGCGATAACGAAGGTGCGGTCGCCTTGACAAAAGAACCGCGAGACCATGGAAAGTCCAGACACATCGACAGAAAGTACCACTACATAAGGCATAAGGTAGAAGAAGGTCACCTCGTGGTAAAGAGGGTATCATCGGAAGATAATCCTGCAGATCCCTTGACAAAGGCTCTGAGTAGGGTTAAGCATAATCAGCATGCTAGGAGCATTGGATTAAGAGATGATATAAAGTTTATGTAAATTAGATAGTTTTCGAAACTTGTAACAATGTATTGTATTCGACTCTTGTGATTTAATAATAGAGATTTATTAATGAGTAATGGTTTACTACTTTTGTCAATACTTTATCATTGTGTTTCATTTTGCATATTTTACTTCCTGAATAATTGGATTATTCAAACATCCACAGTCGATTACACTTTTGGGAGTAAGTGTGAAGTAAGACTGTCATGAATTGGTAATAGATTGTCTAAGGAGTTAGACATTGCAATTGGATTGCTGCACCATTCGTGAGTACTTGGAAATAGAGATTTGAGTATTGGATAAACCCGCGCTCAATGGATTGCTTCATGGATTTCATCACGAGCAATGTTGAGACGATAATATCTTTTGATCTTTAAGCTAAGACATATGAGTTATGATTTACTAAGCGATTGTTCATTGATAATACGAAAACGCATCGGTAACTCGGTGTTATAAAACATATTGTTGTGAGTGATTTGTCTGGTAAAAGACATAAGTATATGAGTCAAAGCTTATTCGTCCCTTGACCCTAATGGGGAACAGATATCTGTAGGCCTCTTGATGAATTTGAAGTTGACTAAAATGGTTGGCCAACCGGGACTAAATTGGTAGTCTAAGAGTCATATGCAAATCGGAAATCGAGGAACAGTGAATCAGACCGGGATTGACCTTAATCCATGTCTTGAGTCTAGAAAAATATCTTGTTGGATGGAGGATCATCTGATCACTTATCTATAGACAAAACTGATTAGATCAGAATTCGGCAGCGGTGTCTAGGAAGCTAAAAGTGCTGGTTAATTAGAGGTTAAATTGGTAATTATAGTCATAGACTTATCCAAGTGGGAGACTGTTGGATTAGGTGTCTAAGCCATGACTAATAATTAGTATTTACCTAATTAATAGTAGCATAGTCTATTTGGGTTGCCCTCATAGCTGGAGGTTTGGTGGAAAGTTAAGTAGAGAGAACATAATGGTCATTAAGGTAGATATAAACTATGATGTGAAGAGGGATGTCGTAATCACAACATAATGGTCATTAAGGTAGATATACATTTATCAATTTCAGTCTTATGAAATTCCTAGATCTGTGAGATTCATTGAACTGTCCAATGGCACGTTTAATCTCGGACTATGCTCTTCCATTTGTGACTAGGATGCCAAGGATCACAAACAAGATGTGAATAACCATGCAAATGTGCTTGGTAACCTCAATGTCATTTATCATCTCAAATTGATGTGTCGGTTAACCACACATGCTCCATCAACAATGATAATTCATGAGAAACCCATTACCACTCTTTATGAGCCCCTATTAGTGTGCCGGTTAACCACACACGCTCCACTAATGTCTCATAAAGTGTAATGTGCAATTTCATGGATTAGCATATCTTTCACATTTTTCCTAAAGAAACTAGATTTGGGATTTTAATAAAACAGGTTCTAGTACTTTGATTAATAACATTATACTTTTAATGAGATTAAGTTCGTCCTATCAAATCCGTTCTGCTAACGAGCCTCCACTAATCAAGGGAGCGGTGGGTGAGAGTGGACACCCATTTAACCGCCATTTTATAGGCAGTTTCCTTATACCCCCCTTATAGATCAGCTTCGTGAATGAGGCATACTAGCGATTTGACTGACTGGTTCTTATACATATAAATATTAACTTTTAATAATAATATATATAAGATGTATTAAACCTTTTAAAATATTTTGGTTTAACTATTTAAATTTTTCGAAATTAATCTTTTAATTTAAATTTAAATTTAAACCTAAATTGATTTAATATTTATCTTTTAATTAAACAATTAATTAAATAAATTAAATCAGATAGGTATCAATAAATTAATCAAATTAATTTTAATCCTATCCTTTAACCCACTAAAATCGAAAATCACGTAAGGGTTTAAGGTTATCCAATTATTAAATAATCATAGTTACCAAAAATAGAAAACTTTCTAAAACCCTAATATAGATTTCGCAAAAATAGAGGGAAGGGGATAGGGTTTCGAAAACCCTAAACCCTAAAATCGATTTTGGCCTTATTAGGGTTTAGATTCAATAAACCCTTCTAGGTATAACTATTATAGCAGTTTAAACTGAAAACAACCAAATGCTCTGAACTACTACTGATAGGTTTTATGCAAATCAACTAAACTTAAACCCTAAGTTCTCATGCGACCTAATTGGATCTATGTTTTCACTATTTGAACATATAATAAATACCTAGAGGCTAAACAAAATTGCTAAAAGAATTGAAAAGAAAATACTAGCCTTTAGTTCAATCATTTGGAAACTAGCACCATAAATGTCATGCCTCTAATGGCTCACACCCAAGCAAGCAACAAGAAAAACCAGAGAGAGAGAGAGAGAGAGAGAGAGAGAGAGAGAGAGAGAGAGAGAAGACCTTCAAATTTCATGGCCTTTAGGGTACAGAGGCTCCCTATTTATAGTTTCCAAGGATTAGCAGATAAGCCTTAGAGATAAACCTTTTTGAATTTAAACGAGATAAACATTTTATCTTTAATTCCAAAACGCTATTTATCTCTTATACTATTTTCGAATTCAAGGATAATTATATCCTTAATTTCACCAACTTTAATCCTCCTTCCATATTTGTTCACTTCTCAATTATTAAATAATTACAAATCAGCCCCTACACTTTTAATTAATCCCAAAATTAATTCCAATTAATTTCCGATTAATTATTAATTAAATAATACTATTTCTAATTAATATATTATCCTCATAATATATTAACAAATTATTTATATTGATTTATTAATCAGATAATAAATCAATCTCTCTCTAAAAATTATTCTATCAAATTGTCAGCTATGATGGCAATCCAAAAGGACTGTGCTGCTATCAATTCAAGTATATTCTTAAATTATAGTCATGGCTTAGACACATAATCCAACAATAATAAGAAGTAGAAATTTCTTCGGTACATGATGATATCTCTTGATAATTTTAATTTTCCTCGATAACTGAGAAATCATAAGCAAATAAGTTAGCGACATTAGGGAACCTGCTAGGATGTATAGTAACCATGTGGCCTATTGGTTGCAATAGAATGATACTACAACATTTTATCTGAAAACTATTGTTTTATTATTTATTTATTTTTGTGAAAATATCACTCATATTTCTAAATGTTATCAGAAAAAAAAAAAACCATTCATGTTATGAGAAGGAAGGCATGCTTACCATAGTCTTCTAGGTACTTCAACTCTTTAGTGGATGTAAAAAGATGACATTATAGGAAAATTATTTTACTTAACACCAAACTCACCTACGAAACATCACATAGGGGGTAACCCGCAAAGCACCGATAGTACTTTGGGTGTTCAACCTTTGGACATTGAACCGTTTTTATGGAATATTGCACCTTAACCTCTATGCTCCTTAAGTGATCATAATTGGGTCGAAGAGAGTTGTGATGGATTTATTGCATTTTATAGATTGTCATATCCATCCAAAAGGTCACTAGAGATTTAAGTAAACTAATAGGAAACTACTAGTTTCTTAATTATTAGGGTGATTTAAAAAAACATATAGTTTTCCACATTCTATATGAAAAATCATTGTTTTGTTATTTAATATTTTGCAGAAAAATCACTCTTGTTTCTAAGCGTAATCAGAAAAACCATTCATGTTATGAGAAGGAAGACGTGCTTACCATAGTTTCTTCAAGGTGCTCTCCCTTTCATGTATTAACTATTCCACCATGAAGTAAGATATCTCTGCATTACTCGTCCTTTTAGCGTAACAATCCTCTAAAGATAAATTGAGCTCGGTAACAAGGCAAACATGCAATTTTTTATGAGTGGAAACGGTGAAGTTAAGCTTGGATGACTCATACGCTTTTTTTGTTTTTCTCTAATTTTTTAAATAACTAATGAGATAAATATGGTTAACAAGGGTTAATCGCAATATTACTGAAATAAAAGGTGTCATTGCAGAAAATGAACACATTTTAAACATTTATCTCAAAATATTAATTCATTATGGGCGTGTGCGTGTTTGTCAAAATTAGTTATGGTAGTTGATAGTTGAATGTTGGAAGTCGTAACTTTTAGCAATGTATATACATGTTTGATAAAAGTAGTTGAAATCTTTTGAAATATGTAAAATTACATAAAAAGTCATTCATGTAAAATCTAAAATTGAAATATAATGATGAAAAACTGATTGTCTAAACTAGAATTTCAAATTTGAGAAAGCTTTTGTTACGAAAATCAAAAGTCATACAACAGTAAACATGTTACCACTGCACAGACTTCAATATCACATTCACATGCTGATTCAATACTTACTTTGATATAATAAAAAGGCATATTATTATTTCAAATAACTCGTGTATTTGTTATAAACATAGATATAAAAAAATATTTCAAATAAGTCGTGTACTTGTTATAAACATAGATATAAATAAAGAGAATTACCTTGAGATGAGAAGTTTTGAGCAATTCTTTGTAACCGGCAACGAAATCATGAAACACGACAAGATTAGGGAATACATAATTGATTAGGTTAAGAAATTTGACGTGATTTTGATCATATATAAAGATATGTAGGTTATATTTTTCTAAGGGCAGTATAGTAATTTTTTATAATACACATGAACTTTTTGTAAATGCTATTTAAAGTAACTTTTAGATTCAGAGTTTTTGTTTATAATAAAAGTTTTAAGCTCGTGTCATCGAACGAAACTTTTTTATTTTGTTCGAGTTTTTTTAAAAGCTAAAAATTAAATACTTTTAAAAACAGTATGCCGAACACACCCTATGTAAAAAGTTTTTGCATTTTACGATAAGGTATTTTTACAGGTCTCCACTACAGTCTACAAATTAACATTTGCGGTTCCTTTTTTTTTTTTTTTTGCAATGTAACATCATAATTCAAAATAATGATAATTTGGTTGACAAAGTAAACCAAAAGTTTCCAAATAAAAAAACATGTCACCAAAAAATTAGCTTAACAAAGTTCATCTCAAGATGATTCTTTTATGATATATGTGAAAGTAATCATTTTGTTTTTGCATACTAACATATCCTATTTTGGTCATTTTTCATTGTCTAAAATACTACTTAGTTGATACTTCAACAAAAAAGTGAATAGCTGCATTAATAAACATAACCATATCAAAACATCATACAAGACCACAAAATATATAGTTTAAGCATGTACAAAAACTTGCATAGTTTGATGTATTGTCATATCTAACATGTCTACTCACTTTCTTGATAAATAAATAAAAAAACATGAAACCAACCAAAATCTCAACATGATTCCGATTCCGATTTTGATTCCGACTCCGACTCCGATTCCGATTCCGATTCCAGTTCCGATTCCGATTCCAATTCCAATTCCGGTTCCGGTTCCGATTCCGATTCTGTTTCTAGACCGTAAAAATACCTATCCTTATAAGACAACGGATACATTTTTACTTCTTCACTGTCAGACTCCGAATCTCCGAAAAACCAAGGGGGAATAAAACTCTTGAGCCTCTCGGTTATACATATCTCATTAAAATCACCACGCAACTCCACATTCCAACATGATTCAATGTCAAGATGTGTAAGAGATTTGCATTTGTTGAGTATTTCAGAAAGACCCGAATCACCAAATCGAGCATAAGAAAACTCAAGACGTTGTATATTTGGCATTGTGTTTGCTATGGTTTCTGCTTCAGAATCATCTAGAAAACGTGAACTAGGCTTTGGGCCGTTCCACATGTTTCTTTTCAAGTGAATTAAAGACTTGCAGTGAGTACAGAATGCTTCGATGCCTTTAGCTGTGATGTTTGCGCAATCACTGATATTTAAGAATGTAAGATTTGGTAGTGGCTTTATATGCTTTAGTATCATATAATCTGTGATACCACTATTTGGGATTTCCAGCACTTTCAGATATATTCCACTGTCAACAAACAATTGTGATTTTTATAGTTGATTTTATAAAAAGAGATACAATGCACGAATGTTAGAAAAATAGTCACCAGATCATAACCGTACCAGTTAGCAACAGCGGAGAATCCAGATTCTCCAATGTAGAAGGTAGACAGTCGTTGAACCGTACAACTGCTCCGTCGTATCAGCTTTTTCACCACCAGGTCCACCGCATGACTGGCGCGACACCATGGCTGCAAATCAATATCCTGCCAACAGTATGGCCCCGCCACCACCTCCATCCACGGCTTACACACAAAGGGAACATATCTCATCATTCCATCCAGTGGTATCTTTACGAAAATTAATGCCCGAATCTCCGGATGTAATCCTTCCCATCTCCGCCTCTCCTCTTCCAACACCGCCGCCGTCTGCTCATCGCTCGATATTACTGTCCTCTTTTTGCTCATTTCTGTGTTTCGGGTAAACCCCATTTCGTTTGGTCCTTTGATTGCTGAGTTTCCTTTTCTTGTTTTGGAAGAGGAGAGATGGTGAATTGGGTACTTGATACGTTGAGTTGATTCGATTGTTGGAAATTTGTTTAAAAGTTTCAAATGGAAATAACGAGAGAGAATGAAAATTCCATCCCGCCTTTTCCTTTTTCCAGCCTTTTCCTTCTATTTTCTATATAAAATAATTAAATTAAATAAAAACTAACCGAAAATTATTAGAATAATTGAAAAACATAAAACACTAAATACAAATAGCCATTTTTTAAATATAATATAAAGTTTTATTGAGTTATTAGAAAATGTTTGTGTCGTCATTTAAAAATAAAAAAATAAATAATAAATTAAAAAATTTTAAAAAAATAGAAAATGACCGCCAAGACCGATTAATCGGCCGCCAAGGCCGATTTTTGCAGCAAACCGTTAAGCTGAGCGATTAGGCCTAATCGTAATCGGTTGAAGACCGCCAAGCGATTAATCGCCGATTAATCGACCGCCAAGGCCGATTTCTGAAACACGGGTGGAAACTATGTGTATTCACTGCTCCTGTATTTTTGTATTTTCTGCCTTTGCTGCATGGGCAACATATCTCTTGACTAAGGTTTGTTTTGCCTCCAGTACTCTAATTTTTAGATTACAATAGAACATTCTAGATTAATGACACACTTAACTTGTATCAAGAATTCAAGATGTCTTATTCTTTTTGTCTTTCCTTTATATATGAAGTTAAGGGAGCAGGTGCTGGATTAACAGCTGCAGTTCTTCTGGCCATGGTAAGTAAATGTCAATCATTTTTTGGGTACTGTTGATTTTACAATTTTTTTAGATAGTGAATTACTTGTTTGTGTTATATTTTACAGGTACCATCTTACATATACAGATCAGTGGCTGGGAGTTATGACAATGAAGCTGTAGCCATCTTTGCTTTGATCTTCACCTTCTATCTCTATATAAAGGTTTACTTTTTTGTACAAGTTTCTTTAAAGTTTTTTCTCAATAGACAAACAATAATAGTGATTTGGATATAAATAATAAAACTATTTGCTGACAGTGATTCTTATTACTTGATATACACACACTGAACACCCCTTTTCTATGCTACTTTAAACTCCATGGCATACTTCTACATGGTAGGCATGATATTATGCTATGCCACATTAAATTATATTTCTTGTTTTTTGTATTGTCTCAAATTTCTTATATTGGAATTTTGAATGATTCAGGTTTGTTCTTAGGGAGGGTACACCTTTATTATCAACCTCATACCAATTAATGTGCTTCTTTGCATTGTGACTAGTCGATATTCATCTAGACTGTACATTACATATGCTCCAGTTGTAAGTGTTTGATTAGTCCAGTTTTATATTAAAATAAAACTAAAAGATAAAAAAGGAGACACGCAGTTGTTTTTTTTGGTTTATAACCATTGTTTGCTATATCTATGCAGGTTGTCTTGGGAATATTACTAGCAGCATTAGTGCCTGTTGATGGTTTTAATGCAGTCATGACATCAGAACATTTTGCATCATTTTTGGAAAGTTTACAAAGGGAATTCTTATGCAAGTCTTGCTTTCCTAATTAATTTCAATTGTCTTAACTTCTCATTCACCCGAAGGCCTTCATGTTTTTGATGATTTCAGAGAGGCTTATGCATGGTTAAGCCACAACACTCATGTAGACGATAATAAGTAACACATTAACCTCTTAACTTAACCATGGTTAGTTTAGGAGGTATGCCTTAACTCAATCATCAATATACCTTCAGGTTGCATCTTGGTGGGACTACGGTTACCAAACAACCGCAATGGCTAACCGGACAGTCATAATCAATATACTTTTGGATAAACTTGGAAATATACTTTGTGTTTGATGTATTATAATTTGAGCAGTGAATTTGTATCATTGATATATTAAATGTGATTTAGTTTGATTATTAAAACTGGTACTATATATATATATATATATATATATATATATATATATATATATATATATATATATATATATATATATATATATATATATATATATATATTAAAAAAACGTAAAATCATGACGGACAAATGTATGTCGTAATTGTGTGTCATAAAGGTCTGTCACAAATTTACGACAGACAAATGTTTGTCATGTGAGATTTATAAATGTTTGTCATAATTTTAAATTTACGATAGGCATTGTCCGTCATAAATGTATGTCATAAATGTCTGTCGTAAATTTATGATAGACAAATGCATGTCATCTTTGATTTATGACATGGCTTTCAATGACGGACATTTGTCTGTCATCTATGGCCATTTACGCATTGTCCGTCATGAAAAGCATTTTTTCTAGTAGTGTGCTTATTCCCAAACTCCAAACAGGCTTTACAAGTATATTTAGGATACCGGAAGATCCATTAGACGACATTCTAATGTTCCTTTCTTGGGTTAGCCATAGAACGACTTATAACGCTCAGTAGATGTAATAAAACAGGTTAGGAACACACCATAGCATACATTAACGATGCAACCGCACTTGAATATGGAACTCTTGACATTTGCTCGACTTCATCATTTGTTTGTGGAGTAATTTTGGAAAGAAAGCCGGATTTTAGTGGCAAGTGGTGTGCTTACTAGTTTGGCATTTTGCATGTTGGATCGATGGAGAAATTTATTGATGTAGCTGCTTTGGCTTAAATATAACTTGCCTATGGATCGATTCATTGACATTTCCATACCAAGTATTTTCATTGCATCACCCAAATATTTCATCACGAACTTTTGGCTAAGTTCATTTTTCAGCTTGGTGATTGTCGACTTGTCTTTTACCTTTATAAGTATATCATCACAAAGTGGTAAGTAGATAGGATTCCCTTTATCGAATTATAGGTACATACATGAATCATAATCTATTTGTTTAAAGTCATAATACTTCATGAAGTTATCTAAGTTCTTGTACAATTATCTTGGTGATTTCTTTAAGCAATATAGTGATTTATTCAATTGATACACCAAATCTTCTTTCCCTGGAATAGTGAACCCTTCAGGTTGTTTCATGCAACTGTTTTCTTCAAAATCGCCATGTAAGAAAGTGGTCTTCATATCAACTTGTTGAATATCCAAATCATGCATTTCAACAATGTTAAGTAAATTATAGATGGAACTATGCTTAACAACTCGTTTCTATGGTTACTTCTTAAACGGCGAGGTCTTCTCTATACACTACACTGGAGCATTTACTTCATTTAATCAATGTTATTGCTAACTTGTATATTTCACATTCTTCGGCTCTACCCTTGAATTATCCACTAATAGGTCTTTCACAACCAACTCTACCTATATAGTTACGGTATTAAGTATGAAGGATGGCTGGGTAGTTGACCCTTTTTTGGATATTTGGTTATACCCTTTTGCAACGATACGAGCTTTAAATCTGGCATCCACCTTTTTGTTATATACATATTTGCACCTAATTGGATTCTTTTACCGGGTAATTTGACAATCTTCCAAGTCTAATTCTTTTCTAAATATTCCATTTGTTCTTGCACTATAATCATCTGCTTGTCATAATCACAAGTAGAAATTTCTTCGGTATATGATGATAGCTCTTGATAATTTTAATTTTCCTCAACAACTAAGAAATCATAAGCAACTAAGTTAGCAACATTAGGAACCTGCTACGATGTATAGTAACCCTCTGGCCTATTGGTTGCAATAGAATGATACTACATTGAAGAATCTAGTGGAGCCGATAAACAGTCTTTCCTCGGTGAAGCGAATTGTGTTGACTTTAGGTATCTTCTGAAGTGACAGTATGCCCCATATGAATTTGAGCACTCTCATGGGAATCAATAAACAGTTTTGTTGAAAATAACAATTTGCCTATTGATCACTTTACTCATCTTTGGATTATAGAGATTGTAACCTTTCACCCCTGGTTTATAACAAAGAAAGAAGCATTTAATAGCTTTAGGATTCGTCTTACCATTTTCAACATGAGCATGTATAATGCATCTAAAAATATGCAACTCCGACTAATCTGCAGGCGAATTGGACCAAACATCAACCTGAGTCTTTTTGTCTAAAAAAATCAAGGGTGAACGATTAATCAAATAACATCCCAAGCCAGGCCTTGTAGGTCAACCCTTACTATAAATATACCCCTTTTATGTAAACCCTAATTATGATCTGAGAGTGATTGTAAGTCGTCATCAAGAGAATGAAGTTAATACCTTGTATAAAGTATATATAATTCATAAATAAAATCTCTCTGGCCAGTGAACTTAGCTTGATTCTTGATCAAGTGAACCACTTTAAATCTCTGTGTTAATTCTTGTTTCTTCTTGTATTTTTTGCTGTAATAATTTTGTTGTCGTGTGTGTTCTTGTCAAAGGTTCTTTTGTGCATATTTTTGATCTTGTAAGGTTTGAAGTTTATCGATATCGAGTTGTTTACCAAAACATGTCTTCCATGTTTACACTGTTTGCCTAAAAGTTTTCTTTTCCCACCATAAATGTTCAAATAAATTATAGGTATAGTCCCTATGTTTTACCTAAGTTATATATTGGATCCTCATGTTTTTTTAACCTTTTTAGTTTATAACGTTTGTAACATCTGTCATCCTTTTCTTACCTAAAATAACTATCGTGTCTTTGTTTAACTTTTAAAAAGTTTTAATTGGTGATTTATTATTTATTATTTTAATTAAATCATTGAGGTATATTTATTGTTTTTATAAAAAATTTATTTATTAATTTGATGATTTTATGAAAATTTAATTATAGTGTATTAAGTGTAATAATGTTTATAGAGTTTGTTACATTGGGCTTGTAATAGTTCATAAAAATAATGATGATAACTAAATGGATAAATCACCCAATCTGGACGGCCCACACCAAAGTCACCTATGACACATTACTTGGAGGTAACTTGCAGAGCACCAATAGTACTTTGGGAGTTCTAAGGTTTGGACATTGAACCACATTTATGGAATGTTACACCTTAACCGCTATGCTCCGTAAGTGATGATGTTTGTATCTAACATAGTTGTGATGCATTTATCGCATTTTATAGATTGACATATTCATCCAAAATGTCATTATAGATCTAAGTAAACTAATAAGAAACTACTAGTTTCTTAATTATTAGGGAGATTTTAGAAAAAACACTAAGTTTTCAACATTTTATCTGAAAAACTATTGTTTTATTATTCATTTATTTGCAGAAATATCACTCATATATCTAAATGTTTTCAGAAAAAAACCATTCATGTTATGAGAAGGAAGACATGCTTACCATAGTTTCTTCAAGGTACTTCAACTCTTTAGTAGGTGTAAAAATGACATTATAGGAAAATTATATGACTTAACACCAAACTAACCTACGACACATCACATGGGGGTAACCTGCAAAGCACCGATAGTATTTTGGGCGTTCAACATTTGGATATTGAACTGTTTTTATGGAATATTGCACCTTAACCTCTATGCTCCTTAAGTGATGATAATTGGGTCGAAGAGAGTTGTGATGGATTTATTGCATTTTATAGATTGACATATTCATCCAAAAGGTCACTAGATTTAAGTAAACTAATAGGAAACTACTAGTTACTTAATTATTAGGGTGATTTAAAAAAAAACACATAGTTTTCCATATTCTATATGAAAAATCATTGTTTTGTTATTTAATAGTTTGCAGAAAAATCACTCTTATTTCTAAACGTAATCAGAAAAACCATTCATGTTATGAGAAGGAAGACGTGCTTACCATAGTTTCTTCAAGGTGCTCTCCCTCTCATGTATTAACTAATCCACCATGAGGTAAGATATCTCAGCATTACTCGTCCTTTTTGCGTAACAATCCTCCAAATATCAATTGAGGTTGCTAACAAGGCAAACATGCAAATTTTTATGAGTGGAAACGATAAAGTTAAGCTTGGATGACTCATATGCTTTTTTGTTTTTTTCTAATTTTTTAAATAACTAATGAGATAAATATGGTTAACAAGGGTTAATCGCAATATTACCGAAATGAAAGGTGTCATTTTCGAAAATGAACACATTTTGAACATTTATCTCAAAATATTTATTCTTACGGGTGTGTTTGTCAAAACTAGTTGTGGTAGATGATAGTTGATTGCCGGAAGCTGTAACTTTTGTCTTTTATTTGTGTGTGTGTGTGTGTGTATATATATATATATATATATATATATATATATATATATATATATATATATATATATATATATATATATATATATATATATATATATATATATATATGTTTGACAAAAGTAGTTGAAAGATTTTGAAATATGTAAACTTACATAAAAGGACATTCATGTAAAATCTAAAATTGAAACATAATGATGGAAAACTAATTGTCTAAACTAGAATTTCAAATTTGTGAAAGCTTCTGTTATGAAAATCAAGTCATACGACAGTAAACATGTTACCATTACACAGATTTCAATGTTCCATTCACATGCTAATTCAATACTTACTTGGATCTAATAAAAAGACATATTATTATTATTTCAAATAAGTGTTGTACTTGTTATAAACATAGATATAAATAAAGAGAATTACCTTGAGATGAGGAGTTTTGAGCAATTCTTTGTAACCGGCAACGAAATCAAGAAACACAACAATATTAGGGAAAACATAATTGATTAGGTTAAGAAATTTGACGTGATTTTGATCATATATAAAGATATGTAGGTTATATTTTTAAGGGCAGTATAGTAATTTTTTATATACTTATGAGCTTTTTATTAAATGTTACTTGAAGTAGCTTTTAGATTCAGAGTTTTTTGTTTAAAAAATAAAAAATTTAAGCTCACGTCACCGAACAAAACTTTTTTATTTATTCAAGTTTTTTTAAAAGCTAAAAACTAAAAAATCTTAAAAACAGCATGCCAAACAAATCGTATATAAAAAGTATGACAGGTCTCCACTACAAAAAAATATTTAGAAAATATTGACCATTCCTCTTTTTTTATTTGCAATGTGGCATCGTAATTAAAAAAAATGATAATTTCGTACGCAAAGTAAACCAAAGTTCCCAAATAACATGTCACAAAAAAATTAGCTTAACATAGTTCATCTCAAGATGATTCTTTTATGATATAAGTAATCATTTTGTATTTGCATACTAACATATCCCATTTTGGTCATTTTTCATTGTCTAAAATACCACTAAGTTGATACTTCAACAAAAAAGTAAATAGCTACATAAATAAATAAACATAACCTTATCAAAACATCATACAAGACCACAAAGTATATAGTTAAGCATGCACAAATACTTGCATAGTTTGATGTATCGTCATATCTAACATCTCTACTCACTTTCTTGATAAAAACAAAAACACAAAACCAACCAAAATCTCAAACCGATTCCGATTCCGATTCTGATTCCGATTCCGATTCTGATTCCGATTCCGATTCCGATTCCGATTCCGATTCTGTTTCTACACCGTAAAAATACCTATCCTTATAAGACCATGGATACATTTTTACTTCTTCACTGTCAGACTCAGGATCTTCATAGTACCAAGGGGGAATGAAACTCTCGAGCCTTTCGGTTATACATCTCTCATTTAAATCACCAAACAACTCCACATTCCAACATGATTGAATGTCAAGATGAGTAAGTGACTTACATTTTTTTAGAATTTCAGAAAGACCCCACTCACTAAATTGAGCATAAAAGAATTCAAGACGTTGTACATTTGGCATGGTGTTTGCTATGATTTCTGCTTCGGAATCATCTAGTAAATGTGTACTAGGCTTTGGACCGTTCCACATGTTTCTTTTCAAGTGAATTAAAGACTTGCAATGAGTACCGAATGCTTCGATGCCTTTGGCTGTGATGTTTGAGCAATCGCTGATATCTAAGAGTGTAAGATTTGGTAGTGGTTTTATATGCTCTAATATCATATGGTCTGTGATACCACTATTTGGGATTTCCAGCACTTTCAAATATCTGCCACTGTCAACAAACATTTGTGATTTTTATACTTGATTTTATAAAAAGAGATACAATGCCCGAATGTTAGAAAAATAGCCACTAGATCATAACCGTACCAGTTAGCAACAGCGGAGAATCCAGATTCTCCTATGCGGAAGGTAGATAGTTGTTGAACCGTACACTTGCTCCGTCGTATCAGCTTCTTCACCACCAGGTCCACCGCATGACTGTCAACGCGACCTTCAGACCACGGCTGCAAATCAATATCCCGCCAACAGTATGGCCCCGCCACCACATCCATCCACGGCTTACACACAATCGGAACAGATCTCACCATTCTATCCAGTTGTATCCTTACGAAAATTAATGCCAGTATCTCCGGATGTAACGCTTCCCATCTCCGCCTCTCCTCTTTCAACACCGCCGCCGTCTGCTCATCGCTCGATGTTACTACCCTCTTCTTGCTCTTTTCTGTGTTTCGGGAAAACCCCATTTCGTTTGGTCCTTTGATTGCTCAGTTCCTTTTCTTGTTTTGGATGATGAGAGATGGTGAATTGGGTACTTGAGACGCTGAGTTGATCCGATTGTTGGAAATTTGTTTAAAAGTTTCAAATGGAAATAATGAGAGAGAATGTAAATTCCATCCCGCCTTTTCCTTTTTCACGCCTTTTCCTTCTTTCCGAGAGTTGTTTACATACATAGGGTATTTTACAATGCGTCTTACATTTATAGGCTAAAAAAAATATTCTTACAAAAATAGAGTAGATTATTTACATTTATAGGGTAAAAAAAATACTTTTACAAAAATAGGATAGTTTGTTTTAGGTTTAGAGCAAATGTCACGTATGATTCAAAATGTTACATTTTCAGTTCTTCTACATATTATATATTTGTATTTATAGCTTTTATTTGTAAACTTTTTTAATCCTAATTACATATTATATATAAATATATATTTTTTAAATAATTTATTAAAAATTGTATAGTTTTTCTCAAAAATAATAAAATAAGTTAATAATGAAACAATTATTATAGTTAGACAAAATAAAAATATAAAATAAAATAAAAATAAAAATAATTAGGTTTAATAATGCATGTATAACTTGTCATTTCAAATAGTAAAGAATCAAAAACAAAGTAAATCAAAATTCAGTACATTATTCATATGAAAAAGCTAGAAATTAATTACATGTATGTCAAATCACTTCTTTTTCATATAATTTTACACATTATAAATTTAAGCATCAAATTTATATATTTCCATTATCATTCTCTCGTTAAGATAGATTTCTCTCAACTTTGTATTCGTTTGCATCTTCAGTTCAAGACTTCCTTTCATGAATTAATCATAAGGTACATATTCTTGTATATATTTTTTGAGAAGAATTATATGTAGCATAATAACTTACTTGTTTCATTTTATAATTTATCTAATGCAGTTACATTTCCATATATATATATATATATATATATATATATATATATATATATATATATATATATATATATATATATATATATATATATATATATATATATATATATATATATATATATATATACTAGTCGTGTACCCGCGCAATGCGGCGGGACACAAATTGTTCAAGGGTGAGTACCACGCAGTTCGGTTTGATGTTTTGCTAAGGCGAACAAAAAACCGTATAGTTTAATAACCTGTGTGAGACATAACTAATGCAATTTAAAGAGAAATTTACATAATTATATAAGAACAAACCATATATGGAATTTCCAATAATACATTATTTATTGTACATTAGTAAAATTTGTAAATGAAGCACAGTTCGGCTGGGTGGATGCGTGGGTTATATACATACATGTCAGGGGTTTGACTACGGCTTTATGGAGGATTTTCCCTGGTGATTTGGTGAATAGGGGAAAGGCTCTTGCGCCATAGGTAATTGTCAACCGCCCTGGGTTACGGGGCTAAGTACCCTTAGGTGGTTATATATTCGTTCGCCAGTTCCAAAAAAAAAGTAAGAAAAAAGTTTAATGCAATAGTAACCACAAATAAATTTTTAACTATATATTATTAAAAAACAATAATAAATGTTATGATGGGTAAAAATACTTAAACACATGGATATTAATGGGATTACTTAATATAGGAACAATAGTTCTTGAACATTTTGATAATTGAAGCTAAAATGCATAATTAATCAAAGCGTTTTAATACTAATATTTGCTTGTTAAAAGAAAAAATAGAATTAGAGATATAAAGTTATCAAATGTTGAAAATCAAATTCAAACTTCCAATTAAAAACCATTGTTAATTGTCTTATAAGACCTGCCAAAATAGTGATAAAATTCAATGGATACACATTTTCAACAAAAAAAATCAAAATACAAATGTACTTATTTTTTATCAATATCATAGTAGCTTGACGCTCACAACCCATGTTCAATAAATAATCAAAACTCACACATAGGTTTGAGAAACATTATATAAGATTTTTAGGATTCTGTAATTTAAATATGTATATACCTACACATTGGCACCAATAACTCAATGTTAGTTGTAAATCCCAAAAGCTGCATGTCATCATCCACATGTATCAAAAAAATTTTAAAACGTTTACCGATCTAGATTCATTATCAATTTTATATGCAAAAATCTAAAGAGTTGATAAACCACAATTAAAACATGTATAGGTGTGGCGGTCAAGGTGAATGGCGGAAGGAATCATGTTACTCACCCACAGTAAAACAGAATCAATTTTTACATGGTCATCTTAATTTGGACACATTCATACCATATGTCATACACTAACAGTAAAAGTACATTGCTATGTTTACTTGGCCTCTGATTGAGCGAAATGTAAGAAATAGCAACTAACTTCCTGATAGTATTAATGTTACCCTTGTAGGTTTCTACATGACTTTTTGCAATAAAACATTTGGTACCTATGATAGGATAAGGACCAATTTTGCAATTATTTACTTTATGAAACATCAGAATAAGGACTAAATTCCGTTTGGGACCAAAAATGAAAAAAGTAGCTAAGCTCATAAACTGAAAGACCATATGATTGTGTTTGAGAAAGAGAATAAGTGATCATAACTGTTATTAACAGATACCAAAATTGCAGCACCGCTCCTTAGATACCAAAACCGAAAAAAGAATTGATTCTAAAGAAAACATAAGATACATTACCATTGTACCCTCTTAAATGCTGCTTCCAGCATTTTATCCGAGAAAAAGTTGGCTGCTCATCGTTTCCAACTATTTGTTGTTCCGGTTCCTGGGATTCTTCTGCACCAGATAACGCACGCTTGGGTTGAACCAGGCCTACTTGGGTCGGGTTAAGCTTAGACCGGGTGGGTTGTGATGAATCCCAATTAGGCACATGTGTTAGGATAGGATAGTTGCATGACGCTATAACAAGATAGAATATACAAAGTACAACGTCTTAATTATAAAAAAGTTAAATGTAGATTACTTTAATGTTTAATAAAGTCACATACGTACACACAAACACATTCCCATTACCATACTTGAACATCCATTAATTTAATCTCATTGAAATTTAGCGGCTCAAACATGAAATCTTCACCAAATCACCAATCTTCTCACTACTGTTATTAAACCCCAAAACCAAATACTGATGAATCCTGTACCATCATACTTGGGAAGTAAACCCCAGTTCTAGTGTCATGGTGGGCTAGTGGTGGTGCTGTAGTAGTCTAGTGGTTCAGAGCATATCATTTTATTAATTACAACCAATTATATGTTATTGATAAATACCACAATAAATATGACGAATTCAAGAGATATTTAAGAAAATAATGAAGCCTATAAACTATCACATAGATATTGGAATCACTAAGAGAATGTAGAAAAACTAAAAACATGCACTTATCTCTATCAACCCCGCAAACAAAGGAAATTAAAGGATATTAGTAATAGTTTTTGTAATAGAACGATATTAATAACAATGGACATAAAATAATAAGAAGAAAATATTTAAAACAAAATGTATGACCAACCTTATACCCGCTGAATGGAAAATCATTAGCATTTGAAGCAAAAATCGTTAATATAGATAAAGGTAATACCAAAATAGGTTGCATTGACGAAGAAGATACAAAACGAAATAACTTCCAATCACCTGCAAAGAAAAAGAACGAAATAAAATTAACCTTCAAATCTTATTTGTATGAACATCAAATTCAATTTTACAAAAGAAAACTTACATTTGAATCACACAAAAGCCTACAAGGAAATATCCAGGAAAGGTACGAACAAAAAGTACAAAAACTTGTAAAATTAAAATTTTTCCAAATATGTAAAAGACAGCAATCTATTCTCATGTACAAATGATCAAAACATAGGAATCATTAATACAAAAAGTATTTTTTAACGTCAAAGTGTAAGATAATAGACGTTTGATTACTGTTACTGTAACATCAAGGATCGTGGAAGCACTTACTTGCATAAGTAGAACATCAAGTCTAGACAACAAGACCAAAGACCAACCTGTAATTATAGAAATTTGAAAACATTTCATCTTTAGTTCATGTATTATAATCAGTTTTTTGTTTGATGTCCCAATTATCGACTCGCACAAATCATTAATCAAGAATAGATGTAGTCCTACAATTATTTCCATAGAGTCGGTCAGTGGAATTTAGAATAGTCATAAATGAGTTTTGGTTCAAGCATTTTAACAAACAGGTGGTGTGCAACCCTGAAAACCCAAACTCAATGTACATCGCTTCTAGATCCATCCCACCATATCTTCTATAAACCCAAATTCAATATGCATTGCTTTTAGATCCATCCCACCATCATCTAATTTGAGCGATTAAAATTAGTGTCACAATTTCAAACAAAAATATACCAAATTGAGATATACAAAATCAAGATTTTTCAAACTGAAAATCGGGTACAGAGAGAGAAGTAGCTACTGGTGGCGGTGGACGGTTGAAGACGTAAAGAGGAGGAGCAATAGCAGCTGAATTCGATCCCACGTACTACTGGAAAGATTTCATACCTCGCGGTAACTAATGTCGGTAGGCTGTTGAAGACCCATCGATGAACAACAGTAGCAGTTGTGGGCGATTGTTGGCCGAATGAGACGAAAGTGGTAGTCTTCATCGCTAAAGGTGGTTAGATGGAGAGACTGCGATCGATAAGGGAATGAAGAGATATGGGGAAGCCAGGTCAAAATATATGGAGATATCATGAAAGATATTCAGCCGGAATACCGAGATAAGGTAGTTAGATGGAGAGAGACCAGCGATACGGGGAAAGATAAGAAGCCAAGTCAAAATTTACGGAGATATGCAGAAAGATAATAGCCGGTTAAACATCTTGTAACATGTATGCATTGATAAGGGAATGAAGAGATATGGGGAAGCCAGGTCAAAATATATATATATATTATTGTGGCTTTAGACCGTCCGTTCTTAATCAATTTATATTGGGTTGGTAATATTAGATATGATAATGGATTTATAATGGGTGATGAATCAACGATGACCACTTCAAATATTGTTAGGTCTAAAATGAGCTATGATGAATTTAAAGATTTGATTTATGCACATCTTAGAGTTGATAAGATTACCTATAAGTTCAATATCTCACTATGTTACCAGTTTGGTGGTAGACCTAATATTTCACGGGTCATTAGTGATTCAAGTTTAGAAGTGATGTTTTATTTGTCAAACAACGATGAGAATTATTGTGGTCAAGTTTGGGTTGAAATTGAAAAAATTACTCAAGAACAAATAACAACGCCTACACTGAGACGTATAAAAGACAATATCATTGCGCTTTTACACCACTTCCTCATGTTGAATATTGGTTTGAGTCAGATTGGGCTATCGAAGCAGATTACACAAAAATTTATGGTGCTCGAGCTCGAAGGCGTGCAAATCGATTTCGTAACGAGATGGACGTTCGTCATCCTGATGAACCTTGTAGACGTGGTCTATGTCATCAGCCAGGTCATAACAGAAGGAATTGTTCGAATTCTCAACCAATATTTAATGCAATGTGAACTAAGTAATACTTATCAATCTTGTAATTTCCTATTTAGATTCTCATGTAATTTCATGTTTAATTTGTTTTTTTAGTTTCATGTTAGTTTGATAACGTAATTTCATTTTTAAATGATCTTGTATGTTGTAACATTGTAATACATTGAATATTGGTAGTAATTAGAATGAATTAATCTTATATGTTTGTAACATTGTAATATATTCAATATTGATATTAATTAGAATGACTTGATAAACTTTTATAACTATATAATTTATTAGAGATACTATATAAATTTCAATTACATATATTAAATAAACAAGTTTCTATTTAAATAGTAATTAGACACAAAAAATAAAATGTTTATATATAAAAATGTATAAATAAAAAATAAAACAAAACTTGAAGGGCTTAAAATGTAAATTTAGAAAGTTATTTCTGTAAAATACGTTTGACTTTCGAATGCTTTTTTGTTTTTGCCCTATTTTTGTAACACATTTTGAAGTCACCCTATAATTGTAACACACTTTAAAAAAAGACACTATTTATGTAAAAAAACTCTCTTTCCGAGACCACATCGGGTTTTCTTTCTCTCCTTTCCTAGCTTTTATCCATTTTTAAACTATTTTCTAAATAAAATAAGAGTAAATTACAGTTTTGGTCCCTATAGTTTGGGGTTATTTTTCGATTGGTTCTTAAACTAAAAATCCTACATATTTGTCCCTATAGTTTGCATTTACTAACACCTTTGGTCCCTCGACGAGTTACCGTCTATAATATTCTGTTAAGTGTGTCTTAAAAGACCATTCTACCCCTAATTTTAATATCTTTATTTCTTTTTCAATTTTTATTCAAATATAACTTTCACGACTATTATAGTAAATATGTTAATCCTAAAAATTGTGACTTAACTCTTCGTGTTCCTCCAAAATTACCGTCGGCTTATTTATCGAATCGGTGATTCTGGTTTCCCTTTGTTAAACGGGCATTTCAATTCGAGGATTTCGGCATTCGGGAAACACCCGATAAGCCCGTCCGGTGATGCAGCGATCTGATCAAGTTTATCTTCTGAATGTGTCGCGAACTCTAACGAACTCACTTCATGTTCGGTTATTGTTTTGTAATTTTCAATAGAGTTGATTCATTTATGACACCCCATTCCATGGCTTGTTTTGAAGCCAGTGTGACTTTTGATTTGATATTTGGTGGGAAGAATTTTCCTTGCCAAAGTTCGAATATGCTTTTGCCTTTCCATAAGCTGAGAGCAGTGACTGAAAGTGCTGATGGTTAATCAGTCTTTTCTAAGGGCAGACCATTCTTTGGACTGTTGGGTAGGGGGATTGATGGGCTTAGTTTACAAGTCAATGTTGACCCTTTAGGGTTGTAGGATAGAGAGGCTGATGGTGGTGATGAACAGGTTAGAAATGGTCGAAAGAAGTTTGACTGGAATTTCATTCTTTTTGGAAGAATGTGGAGTCTACTGACGCAAGTTATTAAACACAAATTTGAAGTTTACTGGGATGTCTCTGATAATCTTGCCCCAACATTGAATTCCCTCGGGGTGGCTAATGGTGTATTCACAGAAAAATTAGAATGAAAAGCGAGGAAGCAATCAGTTTAATTGGCTTTCACTGAGGACTCACCGGTCCCGGTTAAGTATGGGGTGGGTACGCTTGGTTCACGCCACCGGAGGAAATGAGGATGACGAGTTAGGAGCTCTTTGATGGCCTCAGCGAAAGCTAAATTGAAGGAACAGCCATTGGAGGTCCATGCGGAACCACTTAGCATCGTTGAGGGATAAGGGTGGTATCGGAGATGGTTGGGTATGTTGGTGTTTTGTGATGTTTTCTCAATTCATACTTGTCCCACATAGGAGAAGAGATGAAACTCTTTTTAGTTTAAAAGGGTTCATTTCTATTAATTGATAACATGGACTATTACCATAAGAATGGGCTTGGTAATGAATTGGAGTAGATTGTGGGCTTGGATTAACTAGTGGATCACTATATATATATATATATATATTAATATATATATATATATATATATATATATATATATATATATATATATATATATATATATATATATATATATATATATATTAATGGTCAAAAGATGGCCTTGGGCCTCAATGAATCCGAAATTCTGGTTTTTATCAGAATTTTATTTTATTTTATTTTTTTGTTTATTAAGATGAGATCAAGAAACTGTCAAAGGCAGTTACAACGGAAAAATCTTTACTTTATAAACAAATGAGAAATCGGATTTGAAAGTGTACGTAACCAACAAAAACGCTCTCCAAAACACTCTCTCAATTTCCATGAAAATCATACTATAGATTCGCCATGAATTAAGTTCTCGTGCAAGAACTTAATTGAAGATAGTTGTATCCTCAATTCAGACGTCCAGACACTATTGCACGAATAGGGACGAATTTCTGTTTTCGGACATTGCTTTTGCAAGCCTCTATCTAATTTACGATCTGCACTTCTGTATTTGTAAGTTTTTCCGTTTTTGTTTATTGATTGAATTCTCAATTTGTTTCTTTAATTACTGTGTGTTAACACAAGATCTAACAGGGTATGGTTCTCCATCACCGGAGATGAAAACGCCGGAGATGAAAACGCCGGAGAAAATGAGACGACTGGAGCTGGTTAGTCAGAGGAAGAAGGAAGTCGGAGATGATGGTGCTGTCGGGCTGTGACTTAATCTCGATCCTGTCAAACCACCAGTGACAAGAAACAAAAAAAAGAGATAGTTTTTTTATTTTAAAAAACAAAATTAATTAAATAATAAATGAACGACAAAATAGTCATTTTACTCCACATGTAACAACAAATGTTAAATTTAACGCAGGGAGGGACCAATCTGTTAGCAATTGGAAACAACAAGGGCAAGAATATGAGATTTTTAGTTTAAGGACCAATGCAAAAATTGTTGGATTAAGGTGTCTAAGCCATAACTATAATTGATATATGAATTGATGGCAGCACAGTCCTTTTAGGTTGCCCTCATAACCTATCAGAAGACAAGATTGCATATAGAAATAGAGATTGATATATTATAGAGATAATATATTAATCAGAAAGAGGAATATTTATTTGTTAATAAATTAAGAGATTAATATATTAATTACAAATTGTGATATTTAATTAAATATTAATCAGAAATTAATTTGGAATTAATTTGGGATTAATTGGATTAATTAAATATGCAGGGGTTGAATTGTAATTATTCAATAGTTGAGCAATTGGTGAATATATATAATGTATATATTTTGGACGATATATATATATATATATATATATATATATATATATATATATATATATATATATATATATATATATATATATATATATATATATATATATATATATATATATATATATATATATATATATATGTGTGTGTGTGTGTGTGTGTGTGTGTGTGTGTACATATATGTTAATTATAGAGCCTTTTCTTATTTTTGGTAATGATAAGTCAACTACCTTATATGATAAGTGAGTTATCATATCAGAAGCTTAATTATGACAGTTATATGTCATAAGACTTATCAGTATTGGACTATAAGTAGAGGCCCTCCCCACCCCATAAGTTCACGCCGATTTTGAGGAGTTCCTCCTCATTCTCTCTTGCTTTCTTGCTTGCCAAGTTCTTGGGTGTGAGCCATTAGATGTATTACAATTGTGGAGCTAGCTTTCAAGAGATCTAAGGATCAAAAGGTTAGTTTTCTTATGAACTTTTTTTATGTTCATAGTCATAGGTTCAATAAGATGAAAACATAGATCCTTTAGGGTGCATTTGAACTTAAGAGCTTTAAGTTTATAGTTTGCTTAAAACCTAACAGTAGTATCAGAGCTTAGATATGTTTTCTGTTGAACTGTTATAATAGTTGAACTGTTAAAAGGATTTATTGAATTTAAATCCTTGGTCTCAAGGATATCGACTTGTGGCTAGGGTTTTAGAAACCCTAGCCTCCACCCTTGTAAATCTCGAAAATAAGGAGGAGCCTCCTTAGGGTTTTTTATTTTTGGTAAATGTGATTATCTAAAAAATGGAAACTCTCGGCCCTTATTTTAGATAACTTGGTAGGCAAGAATAGGATTAAATTAAATTGTTTAATTAGTTAATCCTTATGTGATTTAATTAAATTAATTAATTGTAAATTAAAAGATAAATATTAAATCACCTTAGGTTTAATTTTAAATTTTAATTTAAACTGTTTAAATTTCGAAAATTTAAAAGGACAAACCTAAATATTTTAAAATGTTTAAAATACACCTTATACATATTATTATTAAAAGTTAATACCTATATGTATAAGATTAAGTCAGTCAAATCGCTAGTATGCCTCATTCAGAAAACTGGTGTATAAGGGGGTATAAGGAAACTGCCTATAAAATGGCGGTTGAATGGGTGTCCTCTCTCACCCACGGCTCCCTTGATCAGTGGACTGTCGTTAGCAGAACGGGTTTGATGGGACAAAGCTAATATCGTTAAAAGTATAATGGTATTAGTGAAAAAGTACTAGAACCTTTAAAATCTCAATCTAGTTACTTAGGAAAATGTGAAAAGTATGCTAATCCATGAAGTTACACATTGCACTTTGTGGGTCGTTAGTGGAGTGTGTGTGGTTTACCGGCACACTAATAGGGACCCATAAAGAGTGGTGATGGGTATCTCGTGTATTTATCATTGTTGATGGAGTGTGTGTGGATAACCAGCACATCAATCGAGATGATAAGTGACATTGAGGTTACCAGGTAATTTCCATGGTTATTTCACATCTTATTTGTGATCCTAGGCATCCCAGTCACAAATAGAAGAGCATAATCTGAGATTAAACATGCCATTGACTGCGGTTAATAAATCTCACAGATCTAGGAAATTCGTAAGACTGAAATTGATAAAAGTCTATCTACCTTAATGAACATTATGTTGCGATTACGGCATCCCTCTTCACTCCATAGTTGGAGCATTTTTGGGTCCTAGCCTTATTAAATATTAATTGGGTAATTATTTATAAGGACAAACATTGAACTAATAAATTTTGATTTTATAGATGCCTGAAGATAGTGTCAACTCTCCTCCTCTTCCTCTTGTGCTTATTCTTGAGAGCTTCAGGAAGTACTTGCCGGATATGAATAAGCTAACTGGACTGAACTACGTGGATTGGATCCGCCAATAGAGATTGGTTATGAGATACGTTGATAAAGAATACATCATCGACTATCCACTTCCCTTCCTACCTAAGCATGGGGTCACCCAACAATTGATTGACCACCATGACTTCCTGATTGATGAGAACGAAGAGGTTCATCTCCTCATGCTATTGACCATTAACCCAGCCATCCGCAGGGATTTTGAATTCCTGGGGCCATATGAGTTAATACAGCTGGTTGAGAAAAGGTTCCAAGAACCAGTCATTCAGGAAAAACTTAGGATATACGAAAAGCCAAACAGTCTGGCAACTCAGGTATATCTAAAAACTCAAAAAGCTCCTTATCTTTAATTCCTTGATACAAGATGTGATTGTCACATTTGCTTTGTATGCAGGGTCTCAGTAGGAAGCAGGACATTGCCGCATGGGAGCATATTTGGATTAGATCTGGAGCTCATGCATTTTTTTGCAGTTTAGTTAGATATTTTGATATTGTTATTAGCCAGTAGATAGTATGACATTGTTTTTCACATGGTACATTGTTTGAGGATATTCTTGATTTTAATAAAAGTTATTTTCCTTTGAAACATGATTGTTTATAAAAATTATCCTTGAAGTGTTGTGTGAATGTATTGATTAATAGTTTGAATGTTGATGCTGTTGGAAATAAAGGTTCATGTAATTAGTTTCAAAAACAAGAGTTTGCAACGGAAGCATAAAATCATGAACACAAATTCCATTTTCAAGAGGATCATGCTACATGCATGTAGAGATAAGATGAAGAACAATCATAGTTTAAGTTCAAGATCATAACCTTTGTTCTTGGGTTTGGTTTGGATGATTTTGATAGCTAGGAATCAAATTAGAATCCCTCTATAGTTGATCCACCACAAGCTTGAACACCCTTGAATGCTAGTTCCACAACTTGCAAGATATGACTCCTTTTCTTATGAAACCAAAAACCAATTTTTTTTAAGAACTTAAGGAGAGTTTAGGCTGATTTCTTGAAGCAAGAATGATGTAAAAACTCACTCAAAATCGTGGCCAACATATACCACACAAAAGAAAAAAAAAGCACATGCAACTAGCTTAAAAGAAAGTCCCATTTGATTTCTATAATCAAAAGCTAGAAGACACAAAGCATCTTCCTTTTCTTTTAAGTTCTTAATGCATTCTTTTCCTTCCAATATGGCTGATTTTATGATGACAAATGAAGTGCTAGTGAGTTGTTATTATTTATAAAACTTAGATAATAAAAGCTTATAAATAATACATCTTCTTATTTCTTAAATGAGATAACATTTAACCCATAATCATATACATAAATAAACCATCTAAATATACAATCTTAATTGTATAATTATATATATACACACACACACATATATATATATATATATATATATATATATATATATATATATATATATATATATATAACAATATATATATATTTTATTTAATTTACCAATTAAATTAAATAAAAGGCTTACTTATAAATCAATTAAATCGTTTAACAATTTAAACAATTTAATTGTTACACTTAATTAATTCATCACATATGAATTATTAATCAACCTTTAATTTTGTAGTTATTATTATTTACCTCAAATAATAATAACCTACAAGATTAAATTGCAAGTTTAATATCATTTGATGTTAAATCAAATTTAACGTTCTAAATGATCAATTGGTGTCAAACTTGTTGTTGGTGTGACCCTATAGGATCATGTATTATTAGTAATATCATTTTATGATCATCCTTGGGCATATAGAACTAACAATCTCCCACTTGCACAAGGTTGCATCACAGAATGATATAGACAGTGGTAAACATCTAGCAACATTTTACTGTCCCCAATAACACATGACATTGTGCCATTCAACAACATTCAATTCTTCAGAAAACACGAGGCTCTAATTGATGTATTAGGTTATCTATCAATTATCCCTTTGTCACAGACATCATGTTGAACATGAGACATGGATCTTAATCATTCTCATTTTATGTTCAACTTTCAAACAGGCGCCTTAGATGTCTAACTCTCAACACATAAGAGGAACAAATCCCGTCTTGACTACATACGCCCCTCATATAGTTAGTACTATGCATGAGTATGGCCTTTATGGTTGTCTGTATTTCAAGAACAACAGTAAACCATATCAAAGCATAGTACACTCTACACTTGAGTCCCAAATATGTATCTCAGGTCAAAGGATACAATGATAATACCTTTATTCAAGAATCACTTATGATGATGATCCATGGAGTAATCTTGAAACGGGTCAAGTCCAATACTTGTTCACTGACAAGTACCTATGAATTTGGTTGCAACCTTTTGCTACTTTTACCCATAAAAGTCAACCAATCCAATTCATATTAGTCTTACTTCATAATTGCTCCCACAACTATGATCGACTATGGACGTTTAGAATAACTAAATTATTCAAGGATTAAACATGCTAATAAAACAGAATAATTATGAATGAAACATCACGTCACAAATATTACATAATTCTTGTCGTTTACATAAGTTCATATTCATAAAACATTAAACACAAATCAAATCCATTCATTAGAAAAACGGAGTCCTATTCCCTTAGCATGACTTTCATGCTTAGTTTGGGGTAAAGGTTTCGTGAATGGGTCTGCCAAATTTTGATCTGTATGAACCTTGTGAATACTAATTTCACCATTCTTAACTTCATGTCTAATGTAGTTATACCTTCAGTGAATGTGTTTGGTTTTTTGATGCAATCTAGGTTCCTTTGCTTGAGCTATAGCACCTAGATTGTCACAGAATATTTCTATAGGGTCCCGAATGGAAGGAACAACCCCTAAATCTTCTATGAACTTTCTCATCCAGACAGCTTCTTGAGCAGCTTCTGAAGCAGCAACATATTCTGATTCTGTAGTGGATTGTGCAATCACTTCTTGTTTGGAACTCTTCCAAGACACGGCTCCTCCATTTAAAATAAAGACATACCCAGATTGAGATTTCGAATCATCCCTATCTGTTTGGAAGCTTGCGTCAGTGTGACCCTTTACCTTTAAGCTTTCTTCCAAACCGCCGTAAACTAAGAACATATCTTTAGTTCTTCTCAAGTACTTAAGAATATTCTTTACAGCAGTCCGGTGGGCTTCACCTGGGTTCTGTTGATACCTACTAGTCATACTTAAGGCACATGAGACGTCGGGCCTAGTGCATAACATGGCATACATGATGGACCCAATTGCCGAAGCATATGGGACATGTTTCATCCTTTCAAGTTCAGTCCTAGTGTTTGGGCACTGAGACTTGCTTAGGATGGTGCCATGCGGCATTGGCAAGAATCCTGTTTTGGAGTCTTGCATCTTGAACCTTTTCAAGATTTTATCAATATATACACTTTGGCTAAGACCAATAAGTCTCTTAGATCTATCTCTATAGATCTTTATGCCTAATACATAAGCAGCTTCCCCTAGATCCTTCATTGAGAAACAACTCTCAAGGAATGCTTTGACACCTTTTAAGGTTAGGATGTCATTTCCAAATAAAAGTATGTCATCTACATACAATACTAGGATTATGACAATGCTCCCACTAGCTTTCTTGTAAACACAGGAGTCATCCTCATTTTTGATGAATCCAAAACTCGTAATCTTTTCATCAAAACGGATGTTCCATGTTCGAGACGCTTGCTTTAATCCATAGATAGATCTTTTAAGCTTGCACACTTTGTTTGGATGCTTGGGATCGACAAAACCTTCAGGTTGATCCATATAGACATCTTCCAATAAGTATCCATTAAGGAAAGCGGTCTTGACATCCATTTGCCATATCTCATAATCATAGTACGCGGCTATGGCAAAAAGTATCCTAATCGACTTGATCATTGCCACTGGAGAAAAGGTCTCATCATAGTCAATACCATGAGTCTGTGAGTATCCTTTAGCGACAAGTCTAGCCTTAAAAGTGTGAACATTTCCATCCACGTCGATTTTCTTCTTGAAAACCCATTTGTTCCCAACAGTCTTACAATTGGTGGGAAGATTAACCAAGTTCCAAACTTGATTATCGTGCATGGATTGCATCTCAGTGTTCATGGCCTCAAGCCATTTATCAGATTCAGGATCTGATATTGCACTCTGATAGTTGACGGGTTCATTAGAATCTATCGTATAACATTCCTCTTCCATCAAAAGGTAACCATACCTTTCTGGTTCAATTCGAACCCTACCAGATTTGCGAACACTTTGTGTTACAATTTGTTCCTGATCAACCGTTTGTTCAGGTTCAACAATTTCTTGTTGAATGCTAGATTCAACTTCTTGTGTATCAGGTTGTGGTTCCTGAAGTTCCTCAAGTTCCACAAACCTCCCACTAGCCTCTTCCGTCAGAAACTTGTTTTCTAGGAATTCAGCTTTTCGAGAAATAAATATCTTATTCTCGATGGGATTGTAGAAATAGTATCCAAGACAATCTTTCGGATACCCTACAAAGATACATTTAGTTGAACGGGGTTCTAATTTGTTTGAAGCTTCTTGTCTAACATAAGCTTCACAACCCCATACCTTGAGATAGGATAAAGATGGAACCCTTCCATGCCATATCTCATAAGGCGTTTTATCTACCTTCTTAGTAGGTGCCATGTTTAGGAGACGAGCAGCTGTTTGTATAGCATAACCCCAAAATGATAAAGGTAGAGTACTTTTACTCATCATGGATCGAACCATATCCAATAGTGTTTGGTTCCGCCTCTCAGACACACCATTATGTTGTGGTGTTCCAGGTGGAGTAAGTTGTGAAACAATTCCACAAGTCTTAAGATGATCCATAAAGTTTGTACTTAAGTACTCACCTCCTCTATCAGAACGAAGAACTTTAATTGTTTTGTTGAGTTGATTTTCCACTTCACTTTGAAACGTTTTGAACATTTCAAACGCCTCATGTTTATGTTTAATTAAATAAACATATCCAAAACGACTAAAGTCGTCAGTAAAGGTAATGAAATATCTTTCACCATATCTAGTCATTGGCTTGAAAGGACCACATACATCCGTATGTATGATTCCTAACAAGTCCTTTGCTCTCTCATTGGTTCCGGAGAAAGGAGCTTTAGTCATCTTGCCATGTAAACAAGATTCACATATATCAAATGAGTCATTCTCATTTGCCTTCAAAAGTCCACTCTTTTGAAGTTGGGATATGTGATTCTTGTTTATATGACCAAGGCGACAATGCCATAGATAGGTTTGACTCAAATCAAATTTGGGTTTCTTGGTGAAAGTATGGTATAAAGAGCCATGGTTAGTCTTTTCATCAAGGTTTACTTCATAAATTCCATTTAAAGGCCTAGCCTCAAAATAGAATACATTATTTTTGTAAACACAAATATCATCATTATTAAAGGAAAGATCAAATCCACATTGTCTTAATTTAGCAACCGAAATAATATTCCTAGTCAAGCTAGGAACATAGTAAACATTCAACAATGTCATACACAAGCCATTAGGTAGTAATAAATCAAAACTTCCAATTGAATCCACCGCAACCCTTGCATTGTTTCCAACCCGAAGTACTACTTCATTTGCCTTCAGTCGCTTACTCCTTTTGAACCCCTGCAACATATTACATATGTGAGTTCCACAACCAGTATCAAATACTCATGTGTTAGGAGATAAATTATAAAGTTCTAGGTCTATCACATAGATACCTGAAGTGCCTTCACCGGCATTCTTCTTCTTCAACTCCGCAAGATAGGTAGGGCAATTTCTCTTCCAATGCCCCACCATGCCACATTCGAAGCACGCGTCTTCTTTGGAAACTTTTGCCTTGTTCTTGGGCAGACGGGATGATTGGACAATTTTCTTAGGCAGATTCTTTTCCGCGGTAATTAGCATCCCATGTAATTCCGGGATAGTCTTGTTGAAACCATTCATGTTAAAATTCATGACAAAAGGATCAAAGGACTTTGTCAAGGAGTTAAGGATCATATCCGTTGCTAGCTCTTCGGGCATCACAACTCCAAGACGTGCCAAATGATCAAAGTGACTCTTCATTTTGAGCACATAAGAGCTTACCGACTGCCCATCCTCCATCTTGCAAGCATGGAAAGCCCGAACAGTTTCGAACCTTTTCGTTCTTGCAAGTTGTTGGAACATTTCCTTTAGTTGATGAATCATGTCATAGGCTGAATGATTCTCCAAATCCTTCTGAAGGTCAGGAATCATGGTTGCCAACATGAGGCATGATGCATCGATGGAATCATCCATCTTTTTAAGCCATGCATCGTGTGCGGGCTTAGGAATGGCAGGGGGCTCTTCTGGAAGTGGTTCATTGAGAACATATTCTTTTTTTCTTGTTTGAGAACAATTCTCACACTACGGTGCCAATCCAAGAAGTTGGTATGGTTAAGTTTTTCTCCTTCAAGGAGAGACCGTAGTGAGGTTTTGTTAGGAGCCGAGTGTGTGTTGTTTGGTGCCATCTACAAAATTTTAACAAGGTTCTATTTAGTAAATTATGATATTAAGTCCTTAATAATTAATACCCTTTCTTGTTTCATAAACTTTAATTAATTAAGGTCTAGAATCCAAGTTGCATCACGAATAAGTGGTTAGGTATCCTTTATCCCGCCTATTCGAATCAACAAGGTAGGTAACAGTTTACCAATTATATCCAAATATAATTTCTAGAGTTATGGGATCCCATTATAACATTTATAAGTTTGGCATGTTTGATCCCATCTATGCCTTGGATTTCTAATGCTTAGGTGACCTTTATCACAAGAGATTTCCAAACGAATCATCCTACTTAAACGGACGTGTAGTTTTGTCAACTATTGATGGTTAGGTGTCCTTTATCCCATCAATATTGCAAAACTACTTCTTGTATCACAAGAAGACTCCAAGTGGTTAGGTATCCTTTATCCCACAAGGAAATACAAGTGATACATGAGTGTCTTTAAGAGGGACGGCATTGATTCGTATTTCATAAGGGATTTGAATGTTTTACAATTCTAATTTTGAAAAACATATGGTATCATGTAGATTGCATGCATCCAATGAACATGGTACCATTAAATCTTATTTTGTTAATTGGTTCCTTAATCATAAAATCTCCATTTTATTGATTCTTTGTTTGTGGTCAAGATTACAATTAATATCCAATATTAAGTTTGAGTTTGATCACATATATTAGAACCAATTTATAATCCTAAATAATTACCATTATTACTTAGGGTTGGAGTTTGTAAGAGTTCATAAAATCTCCATTTTATTTCTTGTTTCAATCATTTTCAAAACTTGACTTAATAGGTTTTATAACAAAACCCATTTTAATAAAACCAATTTTATCACATCTTATGTTTTAAATGTCAACTTTTAAAAAATACAAACTCCTTGATGATTATGTTTAATTATCTAGGTTGTCTAGCATGCAAAATCTTATTTTCATCCACAACATAACATAATAAAACATTCAAACATCACAAGCATGCATGGGTGCATAAACACAAGCCAACTAAGTTGATATTTCATGTGAGCCATACATGAAATATCAAGTCCAAACCTAGGGACAAAAGGGTGACAAAAACTCAACCAAATGATCTTCGATTTGGCTAAAATTTTGCCAAGCTTCTTATATCACCAAATGACACTTGAACCACCATTTCTTGACTTCATGAAATGAGTTATGAATTTTCTTCTGGACCCTCAAAAGTTGCGATCAACAAGGGCAGCAGGGAAAAAAATTCTGGTTTTTTGTTGCATTTTTCAATTCATTCTTGGCCATATTGATGCTAATACTTGTTGAAACTTAATGTATATACTAGATATTAAAGTTACCAACAAGTATATCACCAAATAACCAAGATATGAATTTTAAAACACTTTCAAAACAATTTTGAAATCTCGACAGCAGCTCTTCAGAAAGTGCTGCTGTTGGGTGCAATCTTTTCTTGGTCTTTTACTTCCTTCTCTTGTTACATTTTGTGAAATAAATAAAATACAACTATTCTAATATTTACAAAAGGAATATTAAGAAGGAAATAACTAATTATTATTACAAACCATTTGAATAAATGAATAGATTACAACCATATCGAATATAAACACAAAACATGCATCATATGGTCCTTGGCTTGTTTATGCACCATTTTATCACATAAAATCATAAGAGAACCAACACTTTGTTTTTCTAAGGCAACAATTTATGTAACCAAAAGCATGCATACATAAGATATAGTTGGTTACATAAAATCATAGATAATATACTTGCATGTTGCCAAAGAAGCCATGCATGAAACTTTCATTTAAGAAGATGAACATTCATGGCTTCCAAAAACCAAGTTTATCCAAATAAACTTATTATCTAAACATGCAATATAGCCATGGCTCTGATACCAATTGTTGGAAATAAAGGTTCATGTAATTAGTTTCAAAAACAAGAGTTTGCAACGGAAGCATAAAATCATGAACACAAATTCCATTTTCAAGAGGATCATGCTACATGCATGTAGAGATAAGATGAAGAACAATCATAGTTTAAGTTCAAGATCATAACCTTTGTTCTTGGGATTGGTTTGGATGATTTTGATAGCTAGGAATCAAATTAGAATCCCTCTATAGTTGATCCACCACAAGCTTGAACACCCTTGAATGCTAGTTCCACAACTTGCAAGATATGACTCCTTTTCTTATGAAACCAAAAACCAATTTTTTTTAAGAACTTAAGGAGAGTTTTAGGCTGATTTCTTGAAGCAAGAATGATGTAAAAACTCACTTAAAATCATGGCCAACATATACCACACAAAAGAAAAAAAAAAGCACATGCAACTAGCTTAAAAGAAAGTCCCATTTGATTTCTATAATCAAAAGCTAGAAGACACAAAGCATCTTCCTTTTCTTTTAAGTTCTTAATGCATTCTTTTCCTTCCAATATGGCTGATTTTATGATGACAAATGAAGTGCTAGTGAGTTGTTATTATTTATAAAACTTAGATAATAAAAGCTTATAAATAATACATCTTCTTATTTCTTAAATGGGATAACATTTAACCCATAATCATATACATAAATAAACCATCTAAATATACAATCTTAATTGTATAATTATATATATATATATATATATATATATATATATATATATATATATATATATATATTATTTAATTTACTAATTAAATTAAATAAAAGGCTTACTTATAAATCAATTAAATCGTTTAACAATTTAAACAATTTAATTGTTACACTTAATTAATTCATCACATATGAATTATTAATCAACCTTTAATTTTGTAGTTATTATTATTTACCTCAAATAATAATAACCTACAAGATTAAATTGCAAGTTTAATATCATTTGATGTTAAATCAAATTTAACGTTCTAAATGATCAATTGGTGTCAAACTTGTTGTTGGTGTGACCCTATAGGATCATGTATTATTAGTAATATCATTTTATGATCATCCTTGGGCATATAGAACTAACAGATGCATCCAAAGTGTATTGGATTTATGAATTGTGTTTGCATGGTTGTTTAATTAAGTTTATAAGAATCATTTAAACCAAAGGTCCAGGTGGACATGACCTTGGAATCATTTGACTCAGAGTCATATGATGAAGTGAGTTCTTGATAAACTGGACTGTTACAAGAAATGAATCACCAATGCTTTGGAATCAAATGGCTTAGAGTCAAGTGATGGATTCATATCTTGAGCAATTAACGAAGTCATGAATTTACATAAGAATGTAAAATAGATTGAGACTATGAGCAAAGAACACAACGGTTGTTGTTTCTACACAAAGTCAACAAGTAAAACACAAATTAGCTATACTTCATAATAAGTGTCATACAGTATGACAAATGTGACCTCACTTATCAGAATAAGTGATGATTTGAAATCTTGAATTATTCAAGGAATTTAAAGGAAGTATAAGATCAACAAAACCTGAGTAAAGCATACTTAAGAAATTGTTTCACAGGTCTTCCTCTTCCAAGAACATTAATGGTTGTAATGTGTCTTAGAGAAGAGAACCGAGCATTGGTCAAAACAGTTTTATCCTCGACGTATCAGATATGCGTCCGATAAGCTTTGATAAATCAGACCTTCATCTAGTCAAACCATAAAACCTTATTCCAACCATATATTAGACTAAGAAGGTTGCACATTTACTGTCTAAAGTGTAAAGGAGGGTTCATCCCTACTTGTACACAGAAAGGGTCCAGAGTCATGTCGTGTTCATCTGAACCACATAACTAGCCTGATCCTGTTCGGTAATGTCGTTTCATTAGCCATCCCGCCCAAGACTGTGAATGATGAGTTCTTTAGGAAGAGCTCACATTCTAAGGAAAGAGTGGGAGCTGGAGTAATTCTGAAAGAATATAAGGATTAGCCAAAGTGAAGGAACCTCTAGTCATCACTAGAACATAACCGGGAATCAGATTCTGGTTAAATCTGGCATACCTTTCTCTTCGCAGACCAGCAGTATTAGTCACTATCATAAAGTGTTATGATTTGGGTGACGTACCGATTAGTGGTAAAACACTAAGATTGGTACGAATTAGCAATCCCACTACTTGAAAGCATGATGTGAGCTCGGTTGCTGCCAAATAAGAGAACCTAAGAAGGAGACTCCGTCTATGTGATGATTTGATTAATTTTACACATGGCTTAGAGCCAATGGGAGTAATTGAATCATCAAAAGAAGACAAAATAGATGTAAATGTACCTGTATTCTTAGAAAGAATGGTTGAGAGATGCGATGATCAAAGTCATGTGGTAGACTTGGAGAGAAACGCTCTCAACAGAACCAAAACAAATTTGAAAGGATATCGTTTGCTATAACTACTATATGTGAGTCATAGCAGGATCGGATGATCTAAACCGCTTTCCTTTAATGGGAAACCACAAGGGTTGTGTATAAGACACAACCAAAAGGGTTCAGAACATGCCGATACATAAGGTATATAGTCTCAGAAATCCATCTGACGGGCACCTCGCACGAAAGGATCTTTGGGTTCTCAAAATATGCCAAAGGTTTGGATTTTGTGGACAGCCCGAATGAATCCTTTGATTATGTCAGATGTTCGGGACTTTGTATTCACAAAGTAGGCCAAAAGGTTTGGATGTTGTGAATAGTCTGAAAAAGGTTCCGGAACTATCTCAGGCTAGTGGGAGCATCATTACAATCTGCTTTTCAATGTATGTCCGTTACATATTGTTTCTAGGAAACATCTCTTATTATTACAAAGTGTAATGACTTGACATAAGAGACGATTCGCTGTGAAATATCTAAAGCAGATACAATGTACTCAAGTGGTTACCGGTATCTATCGGATAGATTAAGTCATCAGTAAAGAATTTGCCAGTATGAGTATGATAAGATTCAAGATACATGACCAAAGAAACGGGGGTTTCTTAAGACCATGACACAAGGATAGTGGGTAATCCTTAGATTCTGAAAGGGTTCAAAATAGAACTAAAATCAGATTCAATGAGCTGTCACAAATTAAATCGGCCATGTACATCATGACATAATCCTGTTAACTTGATACGTAGGCATAGTAAGTTGGATTCGGGACACAAGCTGGCTGAGAATACTGAAAGGGAAAATTAAACACACATGAGAAATCATTGTGTGATAATTGGAGGAATGTATAATTTGAAATGAGTTTCAAATATGTAATTATTGACATAAATATATGACACTATGAGACTTCATGGTTAGGAAATTTCGTCAAGATAATGATGAAGCGCGTGTGGTTCACCGGCACATCAGTTATCGCCTTGAAATCTTCTTGACACCGAATGGGTGAAGTCACATGGACTAAAAGATCCCTAGAACCATGAAAGGTAAAAGTTCACAACGCCATTTCAGAAATGGTGTCAGGAGAGGAAAACCAAGATGAATTATTAAGAAATCATCGAAATGGTGTCCGATCGGATTGTCTGCAATGATATGTATCAATGTAAGACATTATGGATACATAGAAATACTGAATGTCGTTTTGGGTATAAAAGACATATAAATATCTGAATTGAAAGTTTAATAGAAACCTGGAAACATATAGCAGTATTATTATAAATCTGATATGGTGATTGCCTCGTGGAGACTTGGTAATTAGCAAGAGTAGCTACCTATTAGGTCATTGTTTCACTTTGCACGTTTTACTTCTCAAATAATTCTCGATCATTCAGAACATCCACAGTCGTTCATACTTTCGGAAGTAAGTAGTAAACCAAGACTATCATGATATGAATTGTAGATTGTCTAAGGAGTTAGACATAACAATGGTATTGCTGCAATATTCATGAGTACTCGGAAATGGAGATTTGAGTATTGGATCGACCCGCGCTCAGAGAATTACTTCATGGATTATTCATAAGTAATACTAAGACGATAACATCTTACGGTCTTGAAATGGAGACATATGAGTTGAAATTTACAAGTTGGTTGTGCATTGATAATGCGTAAATGCATCAGTAACTCGATGTTATAAAACGTATTGATGTACGCGATTTGATGAGTAAAGGACACAAGCATATGAGTCGAAGTTTATTCGTTGCTTTTGCCCTAACGGGAAAAGCAATATCTGTGGGCCCCTCGATGATTTGGTATTGACTTTGTGCTGGCCAGCCAGGACTAATTGATGTGTTCAATTATAAGTCATATGTCATTACAAATCATGGAACTGGGAAACATAGTATCAGACTGAGATTGATTCTAATCCATGTCTCAAGTACGAATGATATCTTGTAAGAACGGAGGATCATATGATCACTTATCTTAGGACATACAACTGACTGGGTCAGAGTTTGACAGCAACTTTTGGAAGCTACAATTTGCTAATCAATTCGGAAACCATATTGTATTATAGTTATAGACTTATCCAAGTGGAAGATTGTTGCATTAAGGTGTCTAAGCATTAACTATAATTGATATATGAATTGATAGCAACACAGTCTTTTTGGGTTGCCCTCATAACCTAGCAGAGGACAAGATTGCATATAGAGAGAGATTGATATATTATAGATATAATATATTAATTAGAAAGAGGAATATTTAATTTTTTAATATATTAAGAGATTAATACACTAATTAGAAATAGTGATATTTAATTAAAGATTAATCAGAAATTAATTTGAAATTAATTTGGGATTAATTGAATTAATTAAATATGCAAGGGTTGAATTATAATTGTTCAATAGTTGAGCAATTGGTGAATATATATAATGCATATATTTTGAATGAAAATATATATTGATATTGATATATATATATATATATATATATATATATATATATATATATATATATATATATATATATATATATGTTAATTATAGAGCCTTTTCTTATTTATGGTAATGATAAGTCAACTAGCTTATATGATATGTGAGTTATCATATCAGAAGCTTAATTATGGCCGTTATATGTCATAAGACTTATCAGTATTGGACTATAAATAAAAGCCCTCCCACCCCATAAGTTCACGCCAATTTTGAGGACTTCCTCCTCATTCTCTCTTGCTTTCTTGCTTGCCAAGTTCTTGGGTGTGAGCCATTAGAGGTATTACAATTGTGGTGCTAGCTTCCAAGAGATCTAAGGATCAAAATGTTAGTTTTCTTATGAAATTTTTTATGTTCACAGTTATAGGTTCAATAAGATGAAAACATAGATCCTTTAGAGTGTATGTGAACTTAAAAGCTTTAAGTTTATAGTTTGCTTAAAACCCAACAAAAATGACCCCAAACCATTGGGACAAAAACTATAATTTACTCATAAAATAATTAAACTAAATAAAAACTAGAGTAAATTACAGTTTTGGTCCTTGTGGTTTGTCTCAGTTTTCATATTGGCCCATCCTTAAGAATCTCACATATTGCCCCTGTGGTTTGCAATTGCTAACACATTTGGTCTCCTCTCCGTTAAAATTAACATTTGTTGTGGGAGTAAAATGACTTTTTCCCTTCATTTATCATTTAATTTATTGATTAAAATAGAAAATAAAACCCCTCTCTTTCCCTCCCTCCTTCCCCCTCTCTCTCCGATAGATGCAAATTTGATTGAAATTCATTCCGCTTCACATGAACACAAAAGTGAAGGGTTTTCTAGCAAACAATGAACACAAATAAATCTTATGGTTCACATGCAACCCTAGAAAGATCTATGTTTTCTTCTATGAAGATAATAAACTATAACCTAAAGGCCAACAATAATTTCTAAAGTTTAAAACAAGAATTACCAACCTTTGAATCTTGTTCTTGAAGCTAGCAGCAAAAGTATCCTGCCTCAAATGCAAGTCACACCCAAAGCAATGGAGAAGACAGTCCAGCAGAGTAATCTTGATTGAAAATGGCGCAGATTTTAGGGCATCCAATAGCCTCCTTTTATAGCCTCCAAGGGTTACAGTCAAAACCCTAAGGAGCCTCCAAATGGGCAAGCCTGTTAACCATTTGGACAAGGCTTTCCTTAACCCTAATTAGGGTTTCGAAATATGAGTGTACACACTCATAATTTCGCCAACTCAGGCCCCTGGCTACTGGTTTGCCAGTTATTCAACTATTGAATAAATACAAACCAGTCCCTGCACTTTTAATTAATTAATTTAATCACTAAATTAAATCCAATTAATTCTAGATTAAATCTTAATTAATTATTATAGTTTCTAATTAATATATTAACACTTAAATATATTAATAAACCATTTAATTAATTCTATTGATTTATTAAACAATTAATAAATCAACCATTTACTCTTCTGAACTCTATCCTAACCTCCAGCTATGAGGGCAACCCAAATGGACTTTTTTTCAATTAACAAGATAAATATAAATGTAAAGTCATGGCTTAGACACCTAATCCAACAGTCTCCCACTTGTATAAGTCTATGACTTTAATTTATCTTCTGATTAATAAACAACCTGCAGCTTCCTAAAAACTGCTGCAGAACTCTGACCCAGTCAGTTCTGTCCATAGATAAGTGATCATACAATCCTTCGTCCAACAAGATATTTTCAGACACGAGACATGGATTGAGATCAATCTCTGTCCGATACTCTGTTTCCCGATTTCCGATTCTGCTTATGACTTTCGGACTTCTAATTGAACATATCAATTTAGTCCAGGCTGGCCAGCACTTAAGTCAACTTCAAAATCATCGAGAGGCCTACAGATATCTGTTTCCCATCAGGGTCAAGGAACGAATAAGCTTCGACTCATATGATTGTGTCTTTTACTTATCAAATCGTACACAACAATGCGTTTGAAACATCGAGTTACCGATGCTTTGTCGCATTATCAATGCACAACCGACTCGTAAATTTCAACTCATATGTCTCCGCTTCAAGATCATACGATATTATCGTCTCAACATTGCTCGTGATGTAATCCATGAAGCAATCTATTGAGCGCTGGTTTATCCAATACTCAAATCTCTATTTCTAAGTACTCATGAACGTTGTAGCAGTCTTACTGCAATGTCTAACTCCTTAGACAATCTACAAACCAATTCACGACAGTCTTCGTTCATACTTACTCCCGAAAAGTATGAGCGACTGTGGACCTTTGAATAATCAATTTATTCGGGAAGTGAAACATGCAAAATTGAAACATAAAATCTGACCGGTGGCTACTCTTGCCTAATTACCAAGTCTCCACGAGGTGATCACCAAGTCGGATTTTACATAAAACTATTATCGGTTTCTAGATTCCTTTTAAACTATTTAATTCATGTTGTGTATCTATGTCTACTTGACCTTTCACTCTTTCTATGTATTCAAATGTCATACATTTTATACACTTCATCCGATCGGATATCCTTCCGATGATATTTCAATTTTGGTCATATCGTCATTCTCACTAACAACTCCATTCTATGTACCATGACTTTCCATGGTTCTCGGGATCTTTAGTCCACATGACTGCACCCTAAGACTATTTCGAGGTGTTACGATGTGCCGGTGAGCCACACGCGCTCCATCGGAATGCCAACGAAATTCTTTAACCATTAAGTCCTTATTTGAAAACTCTTTTCAAATTGTTATCAACATTCACCTCAATCATTTTCCAATGATTTCTCACTTATGTACAAAACCCATTAAGTATTCTCAACCAGGTCATATCCTGAATCTGACTCACTATGTTCTAAGCATTAAGTCATCAAGACATGTTCATGACACTTCTGATCGGTCCAAGAAACTTGTTGGATTCGATCTAGTCCTAATCCAAACCCTTTTGGAATCTTAGGATTACTTATAATCCTTGTGTCACGACTTTTAATAACTATTTCCTTTCGAAGACTTTTTCTCATGCATCTTGAATCTTATCAGGATCATGCTTACAATGGCTAGTTCTATACTGATAACAACATCTATCTGATATATGTCAATGGATTATGTGAACACGTTGCACCTTTCATACCTCTCATGCCAAATCATCACACTTTGCAACGACAGGAAACTCCTTTCCTGAGCTATGCATCTTGAGTCTCATCAAGATCATCTTGGCAGGGTTTTGATCTATCTCATAGACGTTTGTATCCTACTGATCATGCCGTATATTTATTAAGTCTTTCGTAGCGATCCGTCTCTTAACACCAAGTCATTACACTTTGTAATGAAAAGAGACGTTTCCTAGAAACATTATGTAACAACAACACTCCCACTGGCTTTGACACGGTTATAGACTATTCACAAAATCCAGAACTTTTGGCACATTTTGAGAATCCAAACCTTTCTGACATCTTAATGGATATCATTCAGCCCCTTTTCAAAATCCAATCCTTTGGCATATTTTGAGAATCTGAATATCCTTCCTTGCGAGATGCCCGCGGGGAAATCCCAGGCCCATGTACCTTTATACTGGCATATTCTTTGTGAGTCCTTATCAGTGTGCCGGTGATCCACACGCGCTCCACTAACGACTTACAATATGCAGTATCCTTTCGGATTTCATCTTCTATTGAGAGCGCTTCTCTCGAAGTCAATTACTTGACTCTGAGTATCGTCTCACTCAACCAGACGTTCTGAAGGTACGTTTCTGTCCATGTTGGTTTCTTTTGATGATTACTCCCACTGGTTTTAAGACCAGCTGTAAAATCAATCAAACTGTCACATAGACTGTATCTCGTCCTAAGGTTCTCTTAATTGGCCGCAACCGGGATCACCAATGCTTCCAAGTAGTCGGATTGAACATCCGTACCAACTATAGTGTTTTACCACTATTCGGTATGTCACCCCGATCATAACTACTTTTGACGGTGATTAGTACTACTGGTCAAGAGAAGGTTATGTCAGTATTAAAACAGAAATCTGATTTCTGCTCTAAGCCTAGCGATGACTAAAGGTTTTATCACATGGCTAATCCTGAACTCATTCAGGACTGTCCCAACTCCCACTGTTTCCTTAGAACATGAGTTCTTTCTAAAAGAGCTCTTTCTTTTCCAGGTACAGCGGGATAGCCAGTGAAATGACATTTCTGATTAGGTTCAGGCTAGTCATGAGGTTCGGACGAACACTACAAGACCTTGGACCTTTAATGTACAAGTGGGACAATCCCAGCTTTACATTTCAGACAGTGTCTGCAAAACCGACTTAGTCGAAGGATGTGGTTGGAATATGGTCTGACAGGTTTAGTATTCAATGTATCGGAAACTAATTGACAATGTATCTCATACATTGAGGATCGAACTGTTTCGACCAATGCTCCATCATCTTCCCTAAGACACATTATAACTATTAATGTTCTTGGAAGAGAATAACTGTAAAACATTTTCCCAGTTTATTTCGTCACTCAGGTTCTGTGGGTCTTGTACTTCCTTTGAAGTCCTTGAACTATTCAATGATTCAATCCAATCGCTTATTCTGATAAGCGAAGTCATATTCGTCATACCGAATGACAAATATCGTGAAGTACAACCAATTGTGTTCAATTTGTAGATTTGAGCAATACACAGCAACTGATGTGTTTGTTGCTTCTAATCTCAATCTCTTTTACATCTCTATGTAAACGTATGACTTTGTAAATTATGTTCAAGACTTGCAATCTTGAGTTGACTCTAAGTCAACTGATTCCAAAATCCTATCCTTTGGATATTTGGGTGATTCATTTCATGCCACATGTGCTTTATAAAGAACTTAATCATCATCTGACTCTAAGTTAAATGATTCCAAAGTCCTGTCTAACTGGATCTTTGGTTGATTCATTTCTTAACACATTAAGAACTTAATTCATCATGTGACTCTAAGTCAAGTGATTCCAAAGTCCTGTCCAACTGGACCTTTGGTTGAATTGATTCTTATAACATTTAACAATCATAAGGGAGACAATTCCTAAAATCCAAACACTTTGGATGCATTCAACATTCAAGTTATTACTAATTATGCATTCAACACAATCATACAACATTTCAAGGATATTTCAAACAACATGTGTTAAAAGAAATTAAACGACAATTTTATTAAAATAAAAAATCCTTGAACAATGTACTATATGATAGAAAATGTCATACGCATCTAAAAGCTAATAACAATGTTTCAATATCTAACTAAACTTCAAAACTGCATGAGCCGGAAATCCAATCCAAATGTGCTCCTATGCGCCAATGTCCCGTACTCTACTGATTCCCTGCATACAAACCAAAATGTGACCATCACATTATGCATGAAGGAATTATGGAACATGAGTTTTGAGGTTTTTAGAGATACCTGAGCTTTCAAAAGATTTTGACCTTGGAGCGTCTTTCAATCTTTCCGCGACTGTATCCGATTCTGTGGATTCCCAGTTCAAGACTTGTCCAGACAATCTAGATCGTTTCTTGCTGTGTCTTTTCACTGGACTTAATCCAGAAGTAGCTGAACTATTGGAGCTATGCCTATCCAAGAGTGACTCGTACAAAATCAACAGTGGACGCATTTCCAAGAGGGTCTTTTTCCGGTCTTCCTTTCTATACGTCTGAATGAACAGATCGTACTTATTAGTCAGTGAAGTGAGTAGAGTGTTAACACTCGACTCCTGACTCATGGAATAACCAAGTTTGTACAATTCGCCTATGTACGCTTCAATCTGAAGAACATGCGAATCGATGCTACTTCCTTCTTTTAACTTACACTCTGTAAATCTTTTGAAGATCCTAGCTCGTTCCTCTTCAACCGGTTTTTGGAACCTTTCCTCAACCGATTAAATTAACTCATATGGTGTAACGCCGAAAATGTATTTTATTATATAATTATAATAAAAGGGCAAAATGGTCATTTTACCTCAAAAGGGTAATTTGGTCTTTTGGACAGAAAAGGACTTGTTTGAAAATAGTATTTTGAGTCTTGGACTTAAAATGTTATAATAATTTGATTTTGTCATTTAATTTGTAAATTGTGGCAAAAGCATGAGAAATGCAACTTCAAGGACCAAAATGCAATTCATAGAGGTATAAAAGGTTGGAACCTTCTCCTAGTTTGTGCAGAATTTTGGCACTTACGGGAGGAGTTCTTGGGCGATTTTCTGCAGAAGAATTGAAGTGGTCTTGAAGATTTAAGTTTGCAAGATTGGATTATAGCAATTTCAAGGGTAAATTTGGAAGTTGAAAGGTTAGTTCTTCAAGTTCTTGTTAGTTATTCTTGGTGAGTTTTGTAGAACTCAAAAACTGCAATTACAGTTGTGATTGAGTGTTAAGATTGATGAAATACTTCCATTAAGTCATGCTAGTAAGAGCTTAACTCAACAAAATGGAAGTAGGTTGTTATAAATGATAAAATTGAAGATTTGGGGTTGTTAAAACTAAGAACCCTAATTCTTAATATGGATGATTGAGTGTGTTTTGATGGTTAAAAACCTTGTAAAAATGTAAGGTTTTAGCCTAGGAACAAACCCCAAGTGATTAAGAGCAGAAATAAGAGCTTAATGGACCAAAACAGCAAGCTACAGTGCAAAATTCGCGACTGGACAGGAGCTCTGCACAGGCACTGGGCGCGGTGCGCCCCTATCCAGACGCGGCGCGCCTATAGGCAGACCTTGGACAGAAACTTTGAAATGCTATCTTTTGTTTGGCTTGTCCGATTAAGCTCAAACTTGAACCGTAGACTTATTATGGTCTGAAAAGTTTGGGAAAATTTTTAGATTGAGTTTCCGACCCCTCGGGGGCACTGTAGACCGATCCGAATGCCTCGGTGAATAGTAAAATTCATATAAAGTTAGTAAACGGAAAGTTTATTAACTAGGCATTGTTTATAACAATATTTTATTGAACTCTAGTGTATTAGAGTTAATTGAAATGGGTATTAACCTATAATCATTTTGAAAATGAATGAAATTATAGGTACGGGACAAAATCATACGGATTTCATTTCAAAGCAAAGAACGATTAACGCTAGTTGTAGCAAGCCTTCAGGTGAGTAATCTCACTGTTATCTGATGTGATATTTGTTAAAAGAGCAGCTGCAAGTGGAAATGATTTTGGGGAAAAATTTTGACGGAATATATGATTTGATATACGACAAGACCAGATAAGCCGTGAGTCTGTTATAGACAAGAACGGAACTGTGAGTCAACATATCTATGTAAAGTGTTATATAGACAACAGCGGGCTTACCCGTGAGTCTAGGCAACAACGGGCTAACCCGTGAGCCGCAGTTTATTTTGATGAGCCAGATTTCTATAGACAACAGCGGGCTAACCCGTGAGTCTAGGCAACAGCGGGCTAACCCGTGAGCCACGGCAACAGCGGCCTAACCCGTGAGCCACATTTGATCTTGTATTGTGTGATAATACATATTTGACTTTGTATAGAGAAATTTTATTCTTATACATGTTATTATTCGTTTGATTACTCATTGGGCTTTATAGCTCACAGTTTTATTGATATGTCCCTGCAGGTGAGCGTGACCCTGCCAAGGGAAAAGACAAAGTCCGTGACTGAGGACTTAGCATTTGAAGTAACGACCCGGCTTAAAGAATGTATAATATTTATGTATTGTACTTCGTGATACACTTGTACTCGTATTTTGTTAACTAATACCCCATACTTATGGTTTTTCTTGTAAAATATTTGGTTTGTAAAACAAAAATTTTTGGGGTGTTTTTGTTAATAAGTCGGGTGTTACAAGTTGGTATCAGAGTCGTGGTTTAAGTGAACTAGGTGTCTTAGATTAGATTCCTGGACTTAAACCTTGAGAGAAGAACATATAAATGGACTGTTAGATATATATAAGTTTGTTATTATATATGTAATCTAACGGTTTGTTGAAATTTTGAAGTATGAGAAATACACGAAGCAATCCTACTGGTGCGAATTCACGTGGAACTGCAAGAAGTGGACCAGCTAGGTCACTCGGCTCTGTTGGGCGAAGAGCACCAGCAAGGGAACCGGTGGGACAAAATCCACCTGATATACGAGCCATTGTGGAAGAAGTGGTTAGGCAGATGATGCCTGCATTATCGAATAATCCCAACCCGAGTGGCAATCCCAACCCAAGTGCAAATCCAAATCCTACTGATGAGGCTGCAAAAAGTGTTCATGACGGGCAGCCAGAAAATGAAAGCCAGGGAGAAAGTCGGGCCCGGGCAAATAATGAAACTCAAGGGGGGGAAACCTCGATAAAGAAAGTTGGGTGTACGTATAAATCCTTCCTTGGTTGTAAACCAAAGGAATTCTCGGGGACAGATGATCCAGTCAAAGCTATGGAATGGATCATGCATATGGAAAAGGTGTTCCGAGTAAGCAAGTGTGCTGATGATGATAAAGTGGAATTTGCCACGAACCAACTTACAAGCGGTGCATTACATTGGTGGCAAACCTACTATAAATCACTAGATCTTGATTCGTCCCAATCGATACAATGGGAGCAATTCAAGACAAAGTTTAATGAAGAATACTGCTCGGAAGTAGCTATTCAGAAGTTGGAGGATGAATTCTTGCACCTGGAACAGGGTTCCCGATATGTTCAGGAATATACGCTTAGCTTTCTGGAGAAAGCTAGGTTTGCGGAACACCATATCTACACTGAAAAGAGAAAGATAGACAAGTATGTTCGGGGGTTGACAACCCGAATTAGAGAGATTGTACAACCGTTGAAACTAACTACCTTCCGACAAGTGGTGGATCGAGCCACCGAAAGAGAAACAGAATTGAAGCAGCAGGAAGATGAAAAGAAAGTTTTGGAAACGAAACGAAAGGCGGAAGACCAAGGTTGGACGCCTCAGAAAAAGTCACAACAATCCGGGTCTAGGGGAAAAGGCCAGAAAGATGAAGGAAAATGGTGCGAAAAGTGCAAAAAAAGGCACACGGGTAATTGTCGCAGTGATACTGGGTCAGTTAGCTGCCGAAATTGTGGAAAGACGGGTCATTCTACACGGGACTGTCGGGCGGACCGTAGGTGTTTCCAATGCGGGGCTACGGATCATATTCGCCTAAATTGTCCCCAACTGAAATCTGGTGTATACAGCGAAAGGCCCAGGGATGATCAAGTGGGAAAGAAAGAAGAGCCGAAGAACAGGGGACGACCAGTGGCCTCACGAGCTTTCCAGATGACTGTGGAAGAAGCCCGTGAGAAGACGGATGTGGTGACAGGTATTTTCACTCTCAATACCATACCTGTATATGTTATTTTTGATCCGGGAGCCACTCACTGTTTTGTATCGGAATCTTTATTGCCTCGCTTGAATGTACCTTTAACCCCGATGGACGAAAGCTTAGAAGTAGCTATAGCAGACGGCCGATATGTCTGGGTTTCTGAACATATGGAAGGTTGTCAGCTTAAAATCTACGGGACCGTTTTCCCTATAGATTTGAAGCCGATGACTACCAACGAATTTGGTGTAATTGTGGGGATGGATTGGTTAGCAACAAATTATGCTAACGTAGATTGCAGAAATAAAAGTGTCACAGTATTGTCACCGGAAGGGGAATGGATGAAGATTCAGGGTGAACGACCTCGGTTACGAATGCCAGTTATCTCCTTTGCTCAAGCCCGAAGCTGTATCAGTAAAGGAGGGATGTCCTATTTGGCTTATGTGTCGGTGGCTCAACCGATTAAAGTGGGGTAGCGAATGTGAATGTGGTGAACGAGTTCCCAGATGTGTTTCCAGACGAACTTCCAGGGTTGCCACCAGATCGACAGGTTGAGTTCACGATTGAACTAGTTCCGGGAGCTGCACCTGTTGCTCGAGCTCCATACCGTTTAGCACCTTCGGAGATGGTGGAACTGCGGAAGCAACTGGAAGAATTGCTAGACAGGGGTTTTATCAGACCGAGTACATCACCTTGGGGAGCCCCTATATTGTTTGTCAAGAAGAAAGATGGGTCAATGCGCATGTGTATTGACTATCGAGAGTTAAATAAGATCACAGTGAAGAACAAGTACCCACTACCCAGAATAGATGATTTGTTTGACCAGCTACAAGGCGCGTCCTACTTTTCCAAGATTGATCTGAGGTCAGGATACCACCAGTTGAAGATAAGGGAGTCAGACATTCCGAAGACGGCGTTCCGAACGAGATACGGTCATTATGAGTTTTTGGTGATGCCTTTTGGGTTAACCAATGCTCCAGCCGTATTCATGGATCTTATGAACCGGGTGTGTCGACCGTTTCTTGATACCTCGGTGATAGTGTTTATAGATGACATCTTGGTGTATTCACGAAGTCAAACCGAACATGAAGTGCACCTGCGACAAGTATTGGAGTTGCTTCGCTGAGAAAAGTTGTATGCTAAATTCTCCAAGTGTGAATTCTGGTTAAGAGAAGTCCAATTCCTTAGCCATGTAATCAATGCTGAAGAGGTGAAAGTAGATCCAGCAAAGATTGAAGCCGTGATGAAATGGGAACCGCCTAGAAGTCCCACTAAAGTAAGAAGTTTTCTTGGTTTGGCAGGCTATTACAGAAGATTTGTCGAGAATTTCTCCTCGATAGCTGTCCCGTTGACCAAGTTGACTAAGAAAGGTGAAAATTTTACTTGGGCTGAAGAGCAGCAAGAAGCATTCCAGAAACTGAAACGAGCTTTATGTGAAGCACCGGTGTTAGTACTACCACAAAGCGAAGAAGAGTATGTAATCTACAGTGATGCTTCAAGAACCGGCCTTGGGTGTGTTTTAATGCAAAAAGGTCGAGTCATAGCTTACGCGTCCCGCCAATTAAAAGATGCTGAAAAGAAGTATCCAGTTCATGATTTGGAACTAGCTGCGGTAGTCCTAGCATTGAAGTTATGGAGGCATTATTTATACGGTGTGAAATTTGTCATTTACACTGATCATAAGAGCTTGAAGTACCTTTTCGACCAGAAAGAGCTTAGTATGAGACAGCAAAGGTGGATGGATCTGCTTAAAGACTTTGATTGTGAAATTCAGTACCACCCTGGCAAGGCAAACGTGGTGGCTGATGCTTTAAGCCGAAAAGAAACTCCTCTGAAAGTTACATCCGCGTGTATGGGTGTAGTGAGCCGGTTACCAGGATTGATTCGTTTGACACAAGAGGAAGCGTGTAAGCCGGAGAATGTAAAAAGTGAAAGAATGGTTGGATACTTGAAGCATCTGGAAGAAAATGCTCAGAAATTGAAGACATTCAGAGGACGTGTGTGGGTCCCAAAACAGGGAGAGGCGCGGAAATTACTTCTGGAAGATGCCCATTATAGCAGATATGCAGTTCATCCGGGCAGCACTAAGATGTATCGGACGTTAAAACCGATATATTGGTGGCCTGGAATGAAAAGAGATGTTGGAAGATTTGTGGAAAAATGTCTGACTTGTTTGCAAGTTAAGTCAAACCATCAGAAACCGTATGGAGCGATACAGCCATTGTCGATTCCAGAGAAGAAATGGGACCATATTACCATGGATTTCGTGACAAAGTTGCCGCGGACGCCGCGAGGTTATGATTCTATATGGGTGATTGTGGATCGATTGACCAAATCGGCATAATTTATACCATATAAGGAAAAGTACAGAGTAGATCAACTGGCGAAAATCTACATTGATGAAGTGATTTGTCGGCATGGACTTCCAGCATCGATAGTATCGGACCGAGATAGTAGGTTTACTTCTCATTTTTGGCAGAGTCTTCAAGAGCAACTGGGTACGAAAGTACTTATGAGTACCGCATATCACCCGCAGACCGATGGTCAGAGTGAAAGAACAATACAAACATTGGAAGATATGTTGAGGACTTGTGTCATAGACTTCGGTGGAAGCTGGGAAGATCATCTACCTTTAGTGGAATTCACGTACAATAACAGCTATCATTCCAGCATTCAGATGGCCCCGTATGAAGTATTGTATGGAGCACCGTGCCGTACTCCAACCTGCTGGACTGATGTTGGGGAAAAGTCGTTGGCTGGACCCGAAATTGTAGCACAGACTGAAGAAAATATTAAACTGATACGCGAAAATTTGAAGGTAGCGCAGAATAGACAGAAACAATACGCAGACAAACGGGTGAAACCGATAGAATTCCAAGTAGGAGATATGGTAATGCTCAAAGTATCCCCTTGGAAGGGCTTAATTCGTTTTGGGAAGAAAGGGAAGTTGAGTCCTCGCTTTATTGGACCTTTCCGTGTATCCCAAAGAGTTGGAGCCGTGGCGTATAGATTGGAGTTACCTGATGAACTTCATGGCATACATGATGTATTCCATGTGTCCCATTTGAGAAAAACGTTGTTTGATAAGTCTCAACATATACCTCTGGCTGAAATTGAGGTGGATAAAAAGCTGAGATACCCGGAACAACCCGAGCGGGTGCTAGACCGCAAGATAAGACAGCTTAGAAACAGGAAGATCAGCATGGTGAAAGTACTTTGGCGTCATCACAAAGGTTCCGACGTGACATGGGAGACCGAAAGTGAGATGAGGGAGAAATATCCTCAACTTTTTGTATGATTTCGGGGACGAAATCTCTTAAAGGAGGGGAGAATTTGTAACGCCGAAAATGTATTTTATTATATAATTATAATAAAAGGGCAAAATGGTCATTTTACCTCAAAAGGGTAATTTGGTCTTTTGGACAGAAAAGGACTTGTTTGAAAATAGTATTTTGAGTCTTGGACTTAAAATGTTATAATAATTTGATTTTGTCATTTAATTTGTAAATTGTGGCAAAAGCATGAGAAATGCAACTTCAAGGACCAAAATGCAATTCATAGAGGTATAAAAGGTTGGAACCTTCTCCTAGTTTGTGCAGAATTTTGGCACTTACGGGAGGAGTTCTTGGGCGATTTTCTGCAGAAGAATTGAAGTGGTCTTGAAGATTTAAGTTTGCAAGATTGGATTATAGCAATTTCAAGGGTAAATTTGGAAGTTGAAAGGTTAGTTCTTCAAGTTCTTGTTAGTTATTCTTGGTGAGTTTTGTAGAACTCAAAAACTGCAATTACAGTTGTGATTGAGTGTTAAGATTGATGAAATACTTCCATTAAGTCATGCTAGTAAGAGCTTAACTCAACAAAATGGAAGTAGGTTGTTATAAATGATAAAATTGAAGATTTGGGGTTGTTAAAACTAAGAACCCTAATTCTTAATATGGATGATTGAGTGTGTTTTGATGGTTAAAAACCTTGTAAAAATGTAAGGTTTTAGCCTAGGAACAAACCCCAAGTGATTAAGAGCAGAAATAAGAGCTTAATGGACCAAAACAGCAAGCTACAGTGCAAAATTCGCGACTGGACAGGAGCTCTGCACAGGCGCTGGGCGCGGTGCGCCCCTATCCAGGCGCGGCGCGCCTATAGACAGACCTTGGACAGAAACTTTGAAATGCTATCTTTTGTTTGGCTTGTCCGATTAAGCTCAAACTAGAACCGTAGACTTATTATGGTCTGAAAAGTTTGGGAAAATTTTTAGATTGAGTTTCCGACCCCTCGGGGGCACTGTAGACCGATCTGAATGCCTCGGTGAATAGTAAAATTCATATAAAGTTAGTAAACGGAAAGTTTATTAACTAGGCATTGTTTATAACAATATTTTATTGAACTCTAGTGTATTAGTGTTAATTGAAATGGGTATTAACCTATAATCATTTTGAAAATGAATGAAATTATAGGTACGGGACAAAATCATACGGATTTCATTTCAAAGCAAAGAACGATTAACGCTAGTTGTAGCAAGCCTTCAGGTGAGTAATCTCACTGTTATCTGATGTGATATTTGTTAAAAGAGCAGCTGCAAGTGGAAATGATTTTGGGGACAAATTTTGACGGAATATATGATTTGATATACGACAAGACCAGATAAGCCGTGAGTCTGTTATAGACAAGAACGGAACTGTGAGTCAACATATCTATGTAAACTGTTATATAGACAACAGCGGGCTTACCCGTGAGTCTAGGCAACAGCGGGCTAACCCGTGAGCCGCAGTTTATTTTGATGAGCCAGATTTCTATAGACAACAGCGGGCTAACCCGTGAGTCTAGGCAACAGCGGGCTAACCCGTGAGCCACGGCAACAGCGGGCTAACCCGTGAGCCACATTTGATCTTGTATTGTGTGATAATACATATTTGACTTTGTATAGAGAAATTTTATTCTTATACATGTTATTATTCGTTTGATTACTCATTGGGCTTTATAGCTCACAGTTTTATTGATATGTCCCTGCAGGTGAGCGTGACCCTGCCAAGGGAAAAGACAAAGTCCGTGACTGAGGACTTAGCATTTGAAGTAACGACCCGGCTTAAAGAATGTATAATATTTATGTATTGTACTTCGTGATACACTTGTACTCGTATTTTGTTAACTAATACCCCATACTTATGGTTTTTCTTGTAAAATATTTGGTTTGTAAAACAAAAATTTTTGGGGTGTTTTTGTTAATAAGTCGGGTGTTACATATGGCCCCAAGGATTCAAAATCCTTGCGGAACTCGGGGTCAATGGTCAATAGCATGAGGTCACGAATCTTTTCGGATTCATCAACTAATAAGTGATGCTTATCATAAAGGCTCTTTATGATGACTTGTTTCGGTGGAACCGGGATCGGATACTCGGTGAGATGAAGCTTGCCTGCAATGCCAAGAGCCAGTCTACAATTGCGAAGCCATTCCTTACAGTTAAGGCCAGTCAGCCTTTCCATATTTAGCAGGTGCTTTCTGATGCTCTCAAAAATGGGTGAAGGAGGAGAGGGAGGAGAATAGACACTTGGTTCAGACATCTACAATAAACAGAATTTTATTAGTTTAATTAATCCTTTTAAATAATTACCCAATATATTATTTATTAAGGCTAGGACCCAAAATACCCCAACTATGGTGTGAAGAGGGATGCCGTAATCACAACATAATGGTCATTAAGGTAGATAATACACTTATCAATTTCATCTTATGAAATTCCTAGATCTGTTGAGACACATTGAACTGTTCAATGGCATGTTTAGTCTCGGATGTGCCCCACTGTTTGTGACTGGGATGCCGAGGATCACAAACCGGGTGTGAATAACCATGCAAATTCGCTCGGTACTCTCGAAGTCAATTGTCATCTCTAATTAACGTACCGGTTAACCACACACGCTCCGTTAATAATGACAAAATCGAGAAACCAATTGCAAGTCTTTGTGAACCCCTATTGGTGTGTCGGTTAACCACACACGCTCCACCAATGTTTCACAAATTGCAATGTGCAATTTCATGGATTAGCACCAATTCACATTTTTAAACCTAAAGTAACTAGATTGGGATTTGTTTGAGGTTCTAGTACTTTCAATTATAGCATTATACTTTTAAGAGGCTTAGCGGTTCTATCAAACCCGTTCGGCTAACGACACTCGACTGACCAGGAGAGCGGTGGGTAAGAGTAGATACCCATTAGACTACCATTTTATAGGCAGTCGCCTTATACCCTATTTATAGGATAGTTTTGTGAATGAGGCCTACTAGCGGTAAGACTAACCAATTTTCTTATATATAAATAATTAACTTTTAATCATAAATATATAAGATATATTTTAATCTTATTAAAATATTTTAGAATTAATTATTTCTTAATTTTCACAAATTTTAAGGGATTTTTTGAAAATTTAATTAATTCTTTAAGCTGATTTAATTGATCTTTTAATTAAAAAATTTAATTAAACTAATTAAATCTAATAAGGGAATCACAAAAATTAATCAAATTAATTTCCTAACCCTTATCCCTAGATCACGAAATCAGCATGCAAAGATAAGGGGATCCAGTTATTTAATTATACAATAATTACCATAAATAACACCCTACTTATAAAAGGCAAGCAAATCAAGGGGATCCAAGGGGTGGCGGCTAGGGTTAGGAAACCCTAGCCATGATTTCGACTAAGGCCTCTTCCAAGAGGTGTTTTTCGCAAAAACACTCAAGGCAAAAACAGTTTAAGCAATTTATATCATTCACAAGAAAACAGCCTAAGCTCTGATACCACTGAAGGGTTTTCTAGCAAACAATGAACACAAATAAATCTTATGGTTCACATGCAACCCTAGAAAGATCTATGTTTTCTTCTATGAAGATAATAAACTATAACCTAAAGGCCAACAATAATTTCTAAAGTTTAAAACAAGAATTACCAACCTTTGAATCTTGTTCTTGAAGCTAGCAGCAAAAGTATCCTGCCTCAAATGCAAGTCACACCCAAAGCAATGGAGAAGACAGTCCAGCAGAGTAATCTTGATTGAAAATGGCGCAGGTTTTAGGGCATCCAGTAGCCTCCTTTTATAGCCTCCAAGGGTTACAGTCAAAACCCTAAGGAGCCTCCAAATGGGCAAGCCTGTTAACCATTTCGACAAGGCTTTCCTTAACCCTAATTAGGGTTTCGAAATATGAATGTACACACTCATAATTTTGCCAACTCAGGCCCCTGGCTACTGGGTTGCCAGTTATTCAACTATTGAATAAATACAAACCAGTCCCTGCACTTTTAATTAATTAATTTAATCATTGAATTAAATCCAATTAATTCTAGATTAAATCTTAATTAATTATTATAGTTTCTAATTAATATATTAACACTTAAATATATTAATAAACCATTTAATTAATTCTATTGATTTATTAAACAATTAATAAATCAACCTTTTACTATTCTGAACTCTATCCTAACCTCCAGCTATGAGGGCAACCCAAATGGACTTTGCTTCAATTAACAAGATAAATATAAATGTAAAGTCATGGCTTAGACACCTAATTCAACAAAAAGATCATTTAAAGACAACTAAATAAGTTTGCCAATTCTTCAATTCACCAATAAATGGCTTGAATTATCAAATCGAAAGAGGACTTTACTCTATGAAGGGGAAGGAAAAAACAACATACATTGAAACTTCTTGCATGGCTCCTAACTCTATTTGTCAAAGGTAAATAGACAATAAAAAATGTACTTTTCTTTATCGTTAACATAAAGCTAAATATCAATATAAACCATATGAATATTCATTCAATGTTTACGTGAACATATAAGAAACAAGTTACAGAAACCTGCGATGTAATTCCCATATCAAGGTCTACATAAATATATTTGTAGCCAGCCCTTCCTTCCTTCCTGATATTGAGAAGTACACAAAATAAAGGGTATCAAGTGAAGGAAAGAAAATTACCCTAAGCTCCCTAAGCTGTCCCGAAGCGTTCAAGATCCGATTAACCCTAAGCTTCACGGATCAAAAGCATTCACGCCCTCTCGTAAACCCTTCCCAACACCAAACACAGCGCCGCCGAGGTAACCGATGTCGGTGTATTAGGTGTGGTTTTCGCCCCATTAACGATGTTAAGCGACACATTCCGATTGCAAGAGGTATTAAGGGGATGTGGGAAGTTTGCATAAGGTTTGTACGGGGATTCCAAGATCTTTGTAAGGATTGTATAGCCGACGGTTGTGTTGGTCATTGTGGTTTTCGTTTTGATTTGAAGTTCTCGGCTGGTAAGACATGTAGGAACGAGGAATGAGGGATACGATTAGGGATTGGATCTTCCTAGAATCCGATTTGAAGTGGAGAGAGTGAGAGACTTTTTTTGTTTAATAAGAAAATTAAAAAATAAATCAAGGGTAAAATAGTCATTTTACCCTTATTGATTCATTAGGAGATAAGACTACACGGAGTGGTGGCCAATGGCCAAGGGATGGCCAACAAGTTTTTGTGGGTTGGAAGCCGTTGGCCATTTTGTAGGGAGTGGTGGCCAATGGCCAAGGAACTGCCAACCAAATTAATTTAAGAAATTACAACTTTAGTCCTTGTACAAATATAAAACAAACAGAATTGGTTTTTTTTTTACTTAAAATTTAAACATTTCATTAAAAATAAAAAACACAAACAACTAACAATTAAAAGATAAACAAAGACACAAACTAAAACACAAACAACTAATCTACTCATCGTCGAACATGTAACCCAATTTCCTAGCCGCATCCTTCTTCGCTTGAAGTGCAATTTGATACTCGAACCCTCGTAGATCGGATATGTTTCTCGTCACAATATCCATCAGCTTGGTTTTGACTTTCTCTTCATGTAAAGTCTGCAAAGTGGCGACTTGCTCGTTCAATTGTTGCAATTCTGCGCTACATTGACTACTATTCGTGCCAGAAGTACCTCCCTTCATCTTCCTCTTTGCTTGATCACGACCAATCGGAAGAACGTCAGCGTCCGGCTCCTCATTAATGTCGAAGCCAACATTTGCATCAGAAGACTGAGAGTGTGTAGACGTGGATTATTTGAAACGCTTGGTAGTATTTATTCCAACGGCGAACTGATGAAAGGATGTTTGTTCCCTCCATTTTTCGTTGTCTCGGATTACCCTCCAAAACGCTTCCGCATGAGCATTGAAAGGATGTTTGGTGCCATTTTTGTCAATATATTGCCGCTGAGCAGCCATCATCACATCATCTAAATTGGCACCACTTGGCCAATTTCGTTTACATTGTGAAAAAATCGCCTCAAATTCCTTGGCAATTTTACTTACACAACGCCATTTCGAGTATATTGACCGGTGGGTACGGTATGTACGACCCATTCGAAGACACCATAATTTCCAACTCTTTTGTTGGAAAACTTGGGATTCTTGGTCGTTTCCGTGAACCGCATCCTCCGATTTGTCGACCCAAGTTTTGGCCAAAACTATCACCTCATCAACTTTCCAAGGCTCTACCTTGGCTCTCTGTCTCATTGGGGCTTTCCCTTTTCCACGACCTTTTGATGATTTTTTGGTTGTGGTTCTTCTTCTTCTTCTTCTTCTTCTTCTTCTTCTTCTACTTCTTCTTCTTCTTCTTCTTCTTCTTCCGAGTCCGATTCAAGAAGACGTCGTGGTTGAGTTGAGAAGAATTGTGTTTCAGAAAATTGAGATTGTACTTGTGGTGGAGAAGGTGTGGTGAAAAGATTTTGAGATTGTGTGGGAAAAGCATTTTGGTTTTGGGATAAATTGTAGACAAAGTTGGCTAAGAATTGGTTTTGTGTCGGTGAAAACAGCGGCTCATCGGGATGGGGTGAAAACATTATAGGGTGATAACCATTTGTATCTAGGTTTGATGGATGGTTTGGAGGTGGAGTAATATGAGTGTTGGAAGATTGTTTCTTGGAAGTTTTGAACATTTCTTTTTGTTTGAAGACATTTTGAGAGAGTTTTGGAAGGGAATCTTGTGTGAAATGAATGAGATTTAGATGTATATATAGGGGATGAAAGAGGTTTTAAAAATCTGATTTTTTTAAAAAACACGGCTACTTTTTATATATGGGTTAAAAATGTAAATTTTTTAAAACATTCCAAATTCTAAATATAACCGTTCAGGGGGTGTTTTTTCCATTTCTTGAAAGTTACTCACCCGTTGGCATCTCGCCAACAGGTTGGCGAAGAGGAGATGGCGAGTGGCTGGCGAGGACGTCGGCATTGGGATGACAAGTCGCCAAGAGGGTTGGCGACCTCTTGGCGACCGGTTACTCCGTGTAGCCTAACAATATTAGGGACCAAGCTTTTTTGTAAAAACAAACCACAGGAGCAATACATGAGATTTCTCAATGTTAGACCAACATGAAAACTAGGGTAACCTACAAGGACTAAAACTGTAATTTACTCTAAAACTAATTGAAAACTATTAAAATAATTTAAAAATATAAAACACTAAATAACATTTCATTAACACTTTAATATTAGATTAATAAATCTATTCATTGATAATTAAAAAACTCCTACATAATAATTAAAAAACGAGAAAACTTTAATAATAATAATAACAAATCATTAAAAAAATATGTGATTCTATACATACCCCTATGGTCTGATTGTACTCCCTGATTTGATTTTTTGTTTTTTTTGTCTTGTTTTTATTTTTGTGTTTTGTCTATTTTGTTTGTTTATTGTCTTTTTTTCTTTTCCTTTTTCTATTTCTTTTGTTTTATTAATAGTTTTTTATTTATTATTATTATTGTTATTATTATTAGAAAAATAATAATAATAAATTTACTTTCTATAATATTTACATTTTAATAACAATAAACAATATTTTTTTAAAGTAATTACGATACAATGAACAAAGTTTATAATTTTATAAAATTATGTCAGATTATATCAAAACGGTTATGTCAGATTCGAACGAATGTCAAATTAATGAATTTAGTTTTTAGAATTTTTTTCGTTTTATTAACAATAAACAATAGTTTTTTAAGTAATTACGACACAACAAACAACATTTATAATTTTAATTTTTTTGTCAAATTATATTAAAACGGTTATGTCAAATTCGAACGCATGTCAAATTAATGAATTTTAGCTTTTTTAATTTTTCCATTTTAGTAACAACTAGGTTGAGCCCGTGCTTCGCACGGGTTTGATTAAAACTTGGTAAGTGGGTTAGACGGCTTTTATTTCATATTTGTTATCTTATCTATTTTTTAAAGACTTTGAGTTTTCTTTTCTTATCGTTTTTTCTTATAAATATTTTAAGGTTGTCATCGTTCTTTGTATATAAAACTAATAAAATTTAAGAAGAAATAAATAAATACATGCTCAAAGTTGATGGCCCGTTGTTGGATGGGGTTCATATGCCGGAAAAAAATCACAAAACTTCCAAAATATCAACAAATTAACTATAAATGAATATAAAAGGCCCAATTTTGAGAAAAGTTGATGGCCCGTTGTTGGATGGGGTTGGTTGTCCGATGTAAGAGGGATATGGACTGTGTAATTCATGAACTCGATGCTTCCAATTTCACTGTGTAAGTCGTCTCTTGAGCAGTTCGCATAGCGGCCTGAAAAAGCCCTTCTACCAAATGTTACTGTGGAGGAATCGCACCTTGGATTGTCGTACTTCTAAAGTTTTCGGAAACCTCGATGACATGTTGCTTAATGAATTTGTGAAATGATTAGAATTTATAAACCATTTCTTTTGTGTATCCAAGTTCTTTGAGTATCCCCATGACCTGCAAGAACACAAAAATGGACATCAGGGATACTGTCAATTATAGCATTCTACTTTCAATTTTTTATTTTATGTGTTAATGTTTAATTTTCATATCTCGCCTTGTAACCGTCTTTTCCCTTGTCACCCGATATATGTTGCATCATTCCAGGTGGACCACACCTAATTCAAGAAATAGCAACGTACTTTTAATTATTTGTTTATTATAATATTCCACTTTCATTATTTCCTATTACAACATTCTACATTGAAAATCTACCAAATTATACGATACCAAGCAATTTCTTCGTTATAACTGGAGATATTTTTTTAGGTAATAAAAACCGGTAAAGGCTTTATTTGATGCCTAAGAAGGGTTGAAGCTAACATTTCTGCAAAGAAATGGTAAAGGCTTCTGTTGGAAAGGAAACATATTAGGTGAGATTTTATTGAGAAAATGTAATAAATTAATGACTATCACACATAGATATATGTACAGGTACCTACTGATCAGAACTGATTCCAACAACATCCACGATTTTTATGGTGGTATGATACTCTTTTGTTTCATCTACTCCAGCCGGTTCATAACATTTTGATTGATTAAGGTAAAATGGAAAAGAATACAATTCAACATCACTAATCCTTGGCATATATAAAAATAAGTGCAATCAAGATATAGTTAATTTAATTGAAAAAACATTATGTTTTCATTGAAATCGGTTCCAGTGGGTATATATAAAACTAATTTTTTACTGAAGGGAAGGCCGGGGAAATGCATAAAGCGGGTTGTTATTTTAAATAGAGTAATTTACATATTTGGTCCTCCTGTATAGCTGATTATTGCAAATTTCGTCCCAAATAATTTTCTCCTACTATTTTGGTCCTTATTTGAGATTTCTGTAACAGATTTGGTCTCTGTTACAAGTTGGATGACTATTATCGGTCCCTAAGTAAAGCAAATTTTTGCAATTTTGTTCCCAAAAATATTCATTTTACTTAGAACATGGGACAAAAATGTTACAAAAACGTAAAATAAGGACCAACATTGCAAGAGAAAACTTTTTGGGACCAAAATTTAGAAAAAGAAAAATGACCTCTGGGACCAAATTTGTATTTTTTTTCTCTTTTAAATGATAAGATGCATAAACCTACCCATCATTGTTCTGATTAGATGGATTAAAATACATATGTGACACATCCATCAGTTGGATCAACTGCAAATCCTGCATTAATCAATATAAATCAACATAAATATAAATAAATAATAAACTCAAGTTATATTTCAAAGAAGTCATAAAATGGATCTACTGTTAAATAAATAAGTTGGTCTAGATAAGCCGAACACACTCGATTTGGATTCCAACATATTTGTTATTAAACGGTTTGTTGAATTTGGGTAAATAAAAAATATTTACTGAAACCCCAACAGCAGCCGAAGAGACTACATAAATTTGTTTAACATATTTGAATACGATTGTCATTAATACATTTGTTTCAGATTTAGTCTTTTCACTTCAACCAACCCACATGTGTATATCTTAGAGGCAGCAAAGCACCGAAGAGATTGAATTATAAATTATTATTATGCTACATGTTATTATAAAAATCATATAACTATAACAATAATTTTCTTTTAATAAAGTGACTTAGAGAAACTCTATGTATCTAGACGTGTTTTAGGTGTTTAAGATATATGACCTTTTTAATTAACTTCTATAAATTTATCTATTTAACTTGTTTGGAAAAAGCATAAATGTATATAGTTAAGTGATTGTAAACTGTCTTCTCTAATGAATCTCACACATGATTCTTTTTAATTATGACACCTCAGCACATTTAATTCATGGGATTAATGAAAAATGTTTATTTACTTTTGTTTGACATATCATGCTATCTATATATTGGATTTCTCTAATTTATATGGTTAGCGGAAAATGTTTTCCTGTCAAATATTTTTTTTAGAAAATGAACATTGATATATTTACAAATGTGTGCATCCGCAGATCAACCCTATCCGATAATAACATGTATTTAGTAGTACCAGTTATTGAATGATAGGCCACCCCAAAGCTTCTGGCTGAAAGACCTGAGAGGCAATGGTAATGATTGGTATAAGTTGTATTCTGAGTTTTATTCAAAAAAAAAATGTGTACCAAAAAAGTAATATATAAAGGTTCAGAACTTTTCTGGAATATGACAGCAACTTACTTTAAAAGAATACTTGAGTCAATGTAATACATCAATGTGCATCGACAATTACATAGAAAAAATAAAAGGGCATTCAGAGATAAGGGTATTAGAATAAGGAGAAGTTCAAATAGAAATGGCAAAAAGAAAACCATTATAATTTCTTTCAAGCATTAACACAAACAGCCAACATGCATTTTATCTATTTTTATCTATCAATTTAAAGCATCAATTATGTAGAGTAAAAAATAATAGAACCATTCACTCAAATGTAGGTTACAAGACCTGCCATTCTGTTGGCCATTCCTAAAAAAACTGTAGTTTTCTCTGATTTTCATTACATGTGCATTTAATCAGTCGTGTCATTACATAAAGAGATGGGAGAAGTGAGAGTAGGACATTCATTCATTCATTCTGTTATTTTGTAACCAATAACAGATTCTTTGGAAGAGATCCAACCTCTCTAATGTTGATTTTACAGAAATATATCATTCTTTTCATTCGTCTATACCTCAATTAGTGAAAAGTTAGATCTGATTTGGATCCGACATTACCAACCCGATTGACAACAAGTTCCCCAAAGTCACAAGTCGGTGCCTAGACCTAGCCTAAATGCAAGGCTTCGCGATGCCAAATCTAAAATCATCAAATCAACGGAGAATCCGGATACTCCTATGTGGAAGGTAGACAGTCGTTGAACCGTACACTTGCTCCGTCGTATCAACTTCTTCACAACCAGGTCCACCGCATGACTGTCAACGCGACGCCGAGACCATGGCTGCAAATCAATATCCCGCCAACAGTATGGCCCCGCCACCACCTCCATCCACGGCTTACACACAAACGGAACAGATCTCACCATTCCATCCAGTGGTATCTTTACGAAAATTAATGCCAGTATCTCCGGATGTAACGCTTCCCATCTCCGCCTCTCCTCTTCCAACACCGCCGCCGTCTTCTCATCGCTCGATATTACTATCCTCTTTTTGCTCTTTTCTGTGTTTCGGGAAAACCCATTTCGTTTGGTCCTTGACGCGTTGAGTTGATCCGACTGTTGGAAAGTTGTTTAAAACTTAAAAGGTTCAAATTGAATAATGAGAAAGAGTGTAAATTCCATCCCGCCTTTTCTGTGTTTCGGGAAAACCCTTTTCGTTTCGTCCTTCCTGGCTTTTAATCCTTTTCTAAACTATTTTCTAAATAAAAACAATTAAATTAAATAAAAACTAATTGAAATTTATTAGAATAATTAAAAAATGTAAAACACCACATGTAAATAACATTCCATTAAAAAAATAGTATAAGATTAATAAATCTTTTTATTGACAGTTAAACAATACTCCCTCCGTCCCAAAATGATAGTCCATGTTTCCTTTTTAGTTTGTCCCAAAATGTTAATCCACTTCTAAATATAAATGACATCTTTACCAAAATACCTCTATATATAATTGTAACAACCAACACATCTAGTGCCGACATTAAATGCAAAGAAAGGGTAAAACAGTCATTTTGTGGGAAAAAGTAAGATGTATTTAATGTTTTCTTAATCTGTGTGTTTTTTGTCTGTGGACTATCATTTTGGGACGGAGGGAGTAGTACATAATAATTAACAAAAAAAATTAATAATAATAATAATAACACATCATTAAAAACTGTAACTTTCAATAATAATATTCTCGGAAAATGAGGATACAATATTTACAATCGGTATTAATCGCTAGCGGCCTTTAATATATTGGCTTCATTACCACACCTACATTAATCTAAAATGTTGTTTGTTGTATATGTCGATGAAATTTTACGTCTTTTTGTGTAAATCCTTCCATTTTGAGTTGAGTTCTAGCATGAATGATACGTTTGACGGTGCTAATAGAAATTTATCTATAATGTGTGTTTAAAACATTGATCCATTTCGCGAGTTATTGATTCGATTATCCTAAAAATCGAAGACCCAAACACGTGTCAACACAATTTTCTATTCTGTAGTCCATCTTTGCGGTAGGAAAACATTTGGGTTTATTGTAAGGATTTTACCATAAAAGTTTTTAAGTTTTCGAAAATATTTGATTTTGTCCATGTATGTATTTTATGTCCACTAAATCCCAAAATTTGCAAAGGTTTTTCCATCTTTGCCCAGATTTCAGGTTAACTTGAAATTATTTTTGCAAAAAATTCTTTAAGTTTTTTTGAAAATGTTTGGTTTTGTTCTCCAACACCGTCACTCACCACCACCACCACCACCTAAGGGATTATCATAAAAGTATTGATTAGGTAGGGTTGGTCCGACATAGTTCGATAGCTTAAATAACTAGAAAAATTGTCATATATTGTTTATTTTCGTGCCACATATGTCGTTTCTTGCCAACATCATATTAGCATTCTTAATAAAATTTTGATGTTAAAAAAAACTTAATAGTAATGAAAACTAGATTGACATTTGTTTTTTTTTTTTTTTTTGTGATTTTTAATGTTTTTATCTTGTATTAGAAAATGTAATTGCTTTTTTATTAATTGTTTAAGATCTGAAATTAAAGCAAAACTAAACTTGAGGTGGGCGTGGGACGTGTTTTCCAAAACTCGAGGGTTAACAAATCAAAACTAAAGTTGAAGCCGTGGGCCATAATTGTGTTTTTTTTAATAAACTTAACAAGTTAAATTGTTAAATGTGAACGAGAAAAACATAGTTGTCTAAATGTGAACACGAGTAAAATTAAGTATGTTATCATATCAAGTCATTAACCCGGCCACGTATACTGACACGTCAGCAACAACCTTGTAGGTCCCAAACAATCCTAGATCTATGAATGATATCAATCAATCAATCAATCAAACACAAGAGATTAAACCTTCAATGCACTCTTTGATTAATCCAAAGACTAGTACATAAGATTCATTGGTTGCTTGAATAATAAGAAATTCTCTCTAGCTAGGCGTAAGTTCCCAAAAACAACCAACATGACTAATGAGGCTATAATGACTATTTATAGTCTACGCCTAAACCTAGCGTGTCACACCCCCAAACCGTATTGGCGGAAACGTTCGAGGGTGGATGACTTCATGAACAATATCATAACAAAGTTGAATAATAATGATTCCAAGCAAACAACCATCATTAAGTAATTGCAAATGTTACATAGTTTAACTGTTGCATGTTTCAAATACAATTATAATGATATCAAAAATAGGCAAAAACGACGTCGTAACGTCCCTTCTTGTAGCGCTTGATTTACCTTATTAGTTTCCTGAGAATACAAGTAGTTGAAAAAGTGTCAACAATTAAGTTGGTGAGTTCATAAGATTTTGCGTAAGAAATGTCCTTTGTTTGTAATCAATAGTGTTGAAAACCAAGAAAATCCAATATTTTCTCATAAAATGTCCAAGTCTTTAAATCCCAAAGACTAAAATGTAATATGTAACTGTAGTGTGAAATTCCTTAGAAATGTATTTTTCCACGTAAACAATTGTAAAAATAATAAGTTGATTATTTTCCCATGTGAGATACCCTATAACCATACTGTGACTAGTTGGCCTGCTGCAATGTTCTTCAGGCGTCGGAATGTTAGACATTTGGACACCTCAGACCTGCCGGTCTAGCAGTAGCTAGCAGCTTAGGTGCGGGGTTGTCAAGCCCCGTATAGATCTATACTCAAATATCGCGCTCTCTTACCGATACTCTGGTTATAAAATTCAGCACTTATAGTAGGTACTTATAAAAAAACTGTGAAGATTCATCTCACAAAAATGTATGTATTCCAATCAACTTGTTTACGTAAAATTTGTATATAGAAACTCTTGTAATCATCCATTATCATTTTTCCCATGATAATATAGTAGTGTTTAATAATTATATAATTTTATATAATTATTTTTGTCATGTTCAAACGTCCTAATAACCTTGTGTTCATAAACTATTCCAATAATAGTTTATTTTTAGTATTCCGTCGTAATAATCATATTTTTGTGTGAGTAATAACGAAGTAACTTATTCAAATGATTATAAATATCATCTTTTAAGATATTTCTCACAAAAATGGTGTAATAACTTGGTTATAACCATTTTTGCTAGAAAATAGTACTTTCGACTATAAAAACGTAGTTTTTACTAGTCTTTGTTTTTATAACGTTTTTATCCAAGATCTAGTATTTTTGTACACTTTATTTATAGTTTTGTAACTTTTACACAACTTAATATGTCAAAGTGTTTATAAAACATGGATCTATCCATATTTCATATCAAGATCATCTTTACACATTTTCTAGTTTTTGTTTTTATAACATTTTATCCAAGATCTAGCATTTTTACACACTTTATTTATAGTTTGAAAACTTTTACACAAACTAATATATCACTATGTTTACAATACATAAATCTAACCATATTTCATGTCAAAAACATTTTTACACAACAACTAGTTTTATAAATTTGGGTAAAACATCATTTATAGCATTTAAACACATATAAACTTGAATAAAACAACATTTATAGTAATTAAACTTGTATTATTCCCCAAAAAGGTTAGAAAAGATGAAAATGAGGGGTATGAACTCACCCTTGGAGCGTGCTTGACTTAAAAACTAGGTAGTTCTTGGAAGGTTGATGGTAGGAATGAAGATCCAAGCCTTGGAGCTCGGAGGACCCTTGGACAATGCTATTACCCAATGGTTTTTCATAGATGTTAGTGTGTGTAAATGGTGTAAAACTTGTGTAACATAGATTAGAATCAAAAGATGAAGGTGTCTTACCACTTGGACTTGCAAAAGAACTTGGAAATGGAGTTTTGGATTTGTGTTGGATGGTGGCGGTTTGGAAGAGAAGAAGAGAGGGGGAGAGTGAGCCGAGAGCAAGAGAGGGAGTGGAGAAGAGAGTGTGTTGGTGACTTTTGCTTCAACATGGCGATTTCGAATTTGGCTTTGAAATTAAATTAGATATTATTATGTTCCATATTATATGAATTGTTGTTTCATATTTGATGTTTAAGGCACCATATTTTGTGTTTTGAGTCCAAACCCTGTGTACATTTATCCGTTCACAGCGGTTTAATCGTTGTAACTTCCACATACGAACTCCGTTTTCGACGTTCTATATATCCACAGGTTCGTATTTACGAGTAGATCGTTTTATGAATATTATTATTCTCAAAATAATAATTTTACGATTATCGAATTTTTACGCTACAGTAGTTTGCTGTCCGTATTTTCGACTTTTAATCGATAATTGTTTTGACTTAGCATACGTAGTTTTATAATATTTAATAATTCATCGCAAAAGTTATGGAAAATAACTTTTCATCATATAGATTAACGTACGCTTCGTTTGACTACAGTTGACTTTCGTTGACCAAAATTTACAATTGTCACATCATCTACCCGTTAGAAAGAATTTCGTCCCGAAATTTAGCTCTTGAGTGGATCCTCAAGGTTTTGGGAAGAGATGTGGATACTTCTGCTTCATTTGGTCCTCACGTTCCCAAGTAAATTCAGGTCCACGCTTGGCACTTCAACGGACCTTAACTATCGGTATGCGGCTCTGTTTCGTTCTCTTAATCTCTCTGTCCATGATCTCTACGGGTTCTTCCACGAAATGAAGGCTCTCGTTCAGCTCGATCTCGTCGAGTGGAATGACAAGGGTTTCATCGGACAGATATTTCTTTAAGTTGGATACGTGAAAGGTGGGATAGACATTGCTGAGCTCCTGCGATAGTTGAAGTTTGTAGGCTACTAGGCCGATCCTAGCAAGGATCTCGAAGGGCCCAATGTATCTGGGGTTCAGCTTCCCACGCTTTCCAAAGCGTATCATTCCTTTCCATGGTGAGACCTTCAACAACACTCGATCGCCAACCTGAAATTCCAAAGGTTTGCGTCGTTTGTCGGCGTAACTCTTTTGTCGGTCACGAGATGCTTTCAATCATTCACGGATCTGAACGATTTTCTCCGTCGTTTCTCATATCATCTCCGGGCTGGTGAGCGTGCTGTTAGGTACTTGACCCCTGGCTAGTTGAGTATCACCTACTTCAGCCCAGCACAGAGGGGACATGCACTTACGTCCATATAAAGCTTCGAATGGGGCAACTTTGATGCTGGCGTGGTAGCTGTTGTTGTATGAAAACTCAATAAATGGTAAGTGGGTGTCCCACGCCTTACCAAAGTCTATCACACAAGCTCTCAACATGTCTTCCAGCGTTTGAATGGTTCTTTCACTTTGCCAGTCTGTCTGTGGATGGTACACTGTACTCATGTCGAGTCTGGTTCCCAAGGCTTTTTGCAATGATTGCCAAAATCGTGAAGTGAATCGACTATCTCTATCTGAGATAATCGAAATTGGCGCACCATGCAATCGTACTATTTCTTTGATGTACGTCCTTGTAAGTTTTTCCATCTTGTCGGTCTCTTTGATTGGCAGGAAGTGAGTGGATTTGGTTAATCTATCGACGATTACCCATATGGTGTCTAACCCACCAGTTGTCTTTGGTAATTTGGTTATGAAGTCCATAGTTATCCGCTCCCACTTCCACTCGGGTATCTCCGGTTGTTGTAGTAAACCCGAGGGCTTTTGTTATTCTACTTTAACTTTGGCGCAAGTCAGGCACTTGCCCACGTAAGTAGCAATTTCAGCCTTCATGTTTGGCCACCAATACAGTTTCTTGAGGTCCAGGTACATCTTGTCGGACCCAGGGTGAACGGAGTATCTGGTCTTGTGAGCCTCATTCATGATAATGTCTCTGTATCCGCTGAATCTCGGGGTCCAAATTCGGTTCATGAGGTAACGAGCTCCGTCATCCTTAACTTCGAGGTTTTTATCCATCCCTCGCAAGGCTTCATTTGCGACATTCTCAGGTTTTAAGGCTTCTAGCTGCCCCTCCTTGATCTGACTGGACAAATGGGAATGGATCGTTATTGACAGAGACTTTACTCGGCGGCCCGAGTACTCTTTCCGACTAAGGGCATCTGCCACTACGTTGGCCTTTCCTGGGTGATAACGAATTTCGCATTCATAATCACTTAGCAGCTCTACCCATCGTCGTTGTCTCATGTTGAGTTCTTTTTGGTTGAGGATATGCTAGAGACTCTTATGGTCGGTGAAAACCGTACACTTAATGTCGTACAGGTAGTGTCTCCAGATCTTTAATGCGAAAACTACCGCCCCCAACTCGAGGTCATGTGTAGTGTAGTTGACATCGTGAGTTTTAAGTTGTCTTGAAGTGTAGGCAATGACTTTTTCTCTTTGCATGAGTACGTAGCCCAGACCCTGGTTCGATGCATCGCAATAGACCACAAAGTCTTCTGTTCCTTCTGGAAGGGACAGAATAGGAGCGCTGCACAAAGCCTTCTTTAAGGTCTGGAAGGCGGCGTCTTGTTTATCTTCCCACTTGAATGTTACACCCTTCTGTGTCAGGGCAGTAAGTGGCTTCGCAATCTTGGAGAAATTCTGTATGAATCTTCGGTAATAGCCAGCAAGGCCCTAAAATTGGCGGATTTCTGTCGGAGTTGTTGGTGCTTCCCAGTTTTCGATGGCTTGGATTTTGGAGGGATCCACATGTATCCTTTCCTTTCTGACTACGTGGCCCAGAAAGTCCACCTTTCGAATCCAAAATTCGCATTTTGAAAATTTCGCATACAGCTTCTCTGCTCTTAATGTCTCCAAGACTTGTCGTAGGTGTTGACTATGTTCATCCTTACTTCGTGAATAGATGAGTATGTCGTCGATGAACACTCTCACGAATTTATCTAGGTAAGGTTGGCATACGCGGTTCATCAGATCCATAAACACTGCGGGCGCATTAATCAATCCGAAGGGCATCACGACGAATTCATAGTGGCCGTAGCGAGTTCTGAATGCCGTTTTAGGAACGTCTTCTTCTTGGACTCTGAGTTGATGATACCCCGACCTCAGATCGATTTTTGAGAAATAACTCGATCCTTGGAGTTGATCGAAAAGGTCGTCGATTCGGGGTAGCGGATATCGATTCATGATAGTGAGCTTGTTCAATTCCCGATAGTCAATGCACATACGGAAAGATCCGTCCTTCTTCTTTACGAACAAGACCGGCGCTCCCCATGGTGAGAAGCTCGGTTTGATAAACCCTTTACTCAGTAGTTCATTTAGTTGGCTGGATAATTCTTGCATTTCTGCCGGGGCTAATCGGTATGGCGCCTTTGCTACTGGAGTGGCTCCAGGGATCAAATCGATTTTGAACTCGACTTGTCGTGCGGGTGGTACTCCGGGAAGGTCTTCTGGGAATACGTCGGAAAAGTCGCAGACTTCAGGAATCTCTTTGATGTTCTTTACTTCTTTCTTCTTGTCAACAACGTGGGCTAGGAAGGCATGGTATCTTTTCTGCAGGTACTTTCGGGCTTTGATGCAAGACACGATTCGGAGGCTGGTACTGGGTTTATCACCGTAGATAACAAGGGTCTTGTCATCCGGCAGATGAAGTCGGATCCCTCGTTCGTAACACATGATGTCAGCATGATGGGGGATTAGCCAATCCATACCAACAATCACGTCAAAGCTTCCTATTCTAACAGGCATTAAGTCGATTTGAAAGGAGTGATCTTCCAGAGTAAGTGTACAGCCTATATATATGTCGTTTGTGCTTTCTGTTTTGCCATTTGCCATTTCTACTGTAAATGTTTCATTGAGTGGTTGAGGTTTTTGTTTTAGTAAGTTTTTAAACTCGTGGCTTACGAAGCTCCTCTCCGCACACTATCGAATAGAATGTAAGCATATGAATTATTGACGAGGAACGTACCGGTAACCATGGTGGGATCCTCCACCGCTTCCGCGCGTCCCATGGCTAGGACTCTTCCATTTCTCCCAACGTTCTTTGTCTTCGGGCAATCATGCTTAAAATGCCCCGTTTCACCATAACCATAGCAAGCTTGACTCACCCCAGCGTTAGAGGCTTGGGTGGTTTGTGGAACTGGCGCCTTGCAGAAACGGGCGGTATGACCCTTTTTGTTACAGTTCGAGCAGTGAATTTCTCTACAGGCTCCGGTATGGTGGAAATTACACTTGTTGCACTTGGGTAGTGTCCCATTATACTGCTTGGTTGCTGTTGGGGTAGTCGGGACAGTGGCTGCACGGACTGCCACAATCTGTTGTCTCTTGGCACCTTCTTGGTTAGGCTGACTTCTCCCCCTGTTCCAGGGTTTCCTTTTGTGGTCTTTCTCCTTTGGTTGATCAGTTTTAGGGGTCATGGTGCCCTGGCGAACCCCATGGTCGACTAATTGTTGGGCCAGTCGCTTAGCACTGTCGAAGGTGGCGGGGCTTGCCGCTTCTACGTTCCCCTGGATCTGAGGAGATAACCCCCAGATATAGCGTTCCACTTTCACAGATTCTGGCGTGACCATAGCAGGGCAGAGGGTTGCCAAGTCATTGAATCGGTTCATGTAGGCGGTCAGATCTGAACCTTTTATGGTAAGGTTCCACAGCTCCTGTTCTAGTTTTTGGATTTCCCCCTAGGACAGTACTCTTTCATCAGCATGGTCTTCAGTTCCTCCCAACTCATTGAGTTGGCCACAGGAAGTGTCAGGGTCTTAACATGACCCTTCCACCAGGACATGGCCGTCTCAGCAAAAGTACAGGCGGCGAATTTGACTTTAAATTCTTCGGGGGATGCAGAGATATCAAAAATTGATTCAGTCTTCTCAATCCATCTCGTGAGAGCAAGGACACCATTAAACCATTAAATAATCATTAAATCAGGAAAAATAAGCAAATATTCTTACAAAAATCTGTAAATTTTTTCATGGAGTCTTTAAAATTTTAATAAGGTGTGAAAAATATAAAATCTAGTTTTTAGCATACATAACTATATTTTGCAATTTATTTATCTACAACAAAATAAAATACAAAATAAGCATCAAACAGTAATATAAATGAATGAAACTTTAAAAATCCACTTTACTCAATATATGGGTTGTTCCAAAATTTTCCCAGAATTTATTGACTGCAAAAAGTAGTTTATGTGAATTATTGCCCTATTTTATTGCAATAATTATAGTAATTCAATAAAAATAAGTTATTTTCTGAAAATTTTCAGAACTTCTTATTTTATTGATGGGATCCTGGTAAAAATCAGGTTTATGCATAAAATGAGTTTTAGATAGTTTGGTGGATTTAATTTGTTTCATTCATGAATTTGAGACTTTTAACAACATACCTTGATGGAATGCTTCAAGAGGGATGAAGATTTGAGTATATTGGAGTGTTCTTGGCTGAAATATGAAGATTTCTAGGAGGAATTTCGAGATTGAGAGTGAGAGAAAGAATATATATGGTTTGAGTGGTGATGAGAATAATATGTTGGGAGAAAAATGAAAGGAAAGATGATGACAGGTGTGAGTGGGAGACAATGGGAATAAACTTTTACTTTTGGTGGTCTTCATAATTCCCCACTAACACAAGCATCTTATGAGTTTTATAAAATTTAATGTAGTGTTTATAAAAATAGAGTTTTATAAAAAATAGGTTATTATTTGATTATAACAATCTACTTTGATTTGAAGTTTAATTATAGCATTCAAGTTTGATTTTTTTAATTTAATTAGAGCATCATACTTTGATGTTATTTGAATATGGTATCATAATTTAATTTGATTATAGTTATAACGTTATACTATGCTATATTGCTATTAACGTCAATTTATATCGTAGTGTAAGGGTTTTGATCATATTAGCGTCAAGAAATCTCAAGTAGGGTTTATTAAATTTCCAATTGGGTTGGGTTGACCCGAATCCATTTTAGGCGGATGTCACATTCATCAGCATGGTCTTCAGTTCCTCCCAACTCATTGAGTTGGCCACAGGAAGTGTCAGGGTCTTAACATGACACTTCCACCAGGACATGGCCGTCTCAGCAAAAGTACAGGCGGCGAATTTGACTTTAAATTCTTCGGGGAATTCAGAGATATCAAAGTTTGATTCAGTCTTCTCAATCCATCTCGTGAGAGCAAGGACACTACCAGTACCATGGAAAGGCACTGGTTTGCAATTCGCGAAGTCTTTGTACGTACATACTAGCGATTGGTTTGATGTTTCTCCATTTGTGGAGTCGTTGGTGCCATTTCTGCTTCCGTTTCCATTCGTCCCATTCGAGTTTATCTGAGCGATAGCAGCTGCTACCGCAGCAGTAACAACGGCTTGGAAAGTAGCCGAGTCCATCATGGGCGTCTCGGGAGTTTCGATCGGCGCGCGTCTAGCGTTCCTTCAACGAGGTGGCATGTTTCTGCCACAAGGATTTAAGATTTGACGTTGGTTAGTTTCTGTAGGATTATTATAAGTATGTTGTCATTAGGATACGGCGATTATATCTTAAGTTTATCTCTGTCTTTTTCTCTTCGTAAGTTGTAACCATAATCAAGTATCAAACATACATATCAAACACTTGTGCACGCTTTATAAATAAAATACGTCATCATATTAATAATAATTTGTAGTGTTACATGAACTTGAGACAGGAAAATTTGACCTTCGCAGAGGTCTACAATGTAAAAATAAGCAAACGGCGTAACGACCCACAAAGAGTGTAATCACTTAACTGTAGGGTCGCGCCTACATACAATAGCGAGTAGCGTATAGCGCTTACTCATAAAATCCTAGTCTATAACAAAATTTGAGTAGTACGAGTACTACTCATGGCGAACTAGGTCCCCTGGCTCTACGAAGCACGACTATTTGTGCCCTCAGATTGGCACCCTCTCGTGCGGCCTCCTCGGCCCTCTACTCTATGTCCCATATCCTCTGCTCGGACTCTGATATCCGTACGAAGGCCTCCCGGAACATCCCCATAGTCGTCCTCCCGTCTTCTCCAGCGAGTCGACCCTCTCTAACGTACGGTGACGAGCCTCGTCGATGCGTCGGACGCGTGCTGTGGCGACCTCAGTAGCGGCCCCCACATCTAGGATCTGACTGGTAGTCGCCCTGATTTGGCCCTCCTGGCGGTTGATACGCCCAATCATAACAGACAAGGCTCTATCAGCAGAACCTCCCTTGCTGACGTCAAAGAAATCTCGACACATGCCGTAAGGGGGACGTAGGCCCTGCTCACGACTCCATTGGTTTAGGCGCTCTGCCCAAACAGGTGTCGGGTCCTGAAGAGGTTCATTTATTAGTAAGGGACGGTGGATGGGGAGTACCCTCTTTCGAGGACTATGCATCCACAACGGACCACCAGGGTGGCGGTATACTTGGTAGCTCGGCTCTGGCAGAGGTGCGTGTCGATCGCGAACCGGGAAGTGCGGGTCGCTGACTTCGGACTCTGCATCGAAGTCTCCTTCCTCCATCTCTTCGTCCTCCTCCTGACCCTCCTCGGGGTCCTCTTCCGGCTCTTCGTTGAGCCATCCGTTATTTCCCTCGTGGGGGAAATAAGGATCTCCGGGCAAATGGAAGCCTGCCATGGTGTCTGAGCAAGAAAAGGGGGTATGAGAGGTATGTAAGAGAAAAATCTAAGTGTATGATTTCGTAGTATTCATAAGATACTCCCGTAGTATTTTAACTTCATGTTTAGTTCTATAGCGTCATTAAATACTCCTATAGTATTTTAAATTTTACGTTTAGTTCTTTTGGTTATTGGTAAGTGTTCGGACTTGTTGTTTACCACGACTATTCCTAAGTATACGTTAATCATATCTTGGATCAATACAGTTGATCAGGCTCTATTTATCCAAGATATAATTACCAAAAATACTTAGGCTTATCCGTAGTGTCCAACTCATCCTACCTCTTTTGTATGTTTTCGTTATGATATCATTCTAGTATGTATGTATGTATTTATACTTTTTAAAAAAAAATTTCGTTGTAATTTTAAAAGTATACTTGTACGAAAATGTTTTCGAGAGTTTTAGTCCCATTGTATTTATAGTTGTATATCTTTAAATGGATTGATATACTTAGTTCACTATAAACAATGCTCTGATACCAATCTGTCACACCCCCAAACCGTATTGGCGGAAACGTTCGAGGGTGGATGACTTCATGAACAATATCATAACAAAGTTGAATAATAATGATTCCAAGCAAACAACCGTCATTAAGTAATTGCAAATGTTACATAGTTTAACTGTTGCATGTTTCAAATACAATTATAATGATATCAAAAATAGGCAAAAACGCCGTCGTAACGTCCCTTCTTGTAGCGCTTGATTTACCTTATTAGTTTCCTGAGAATACAAGTAGTTGAAAAAGTGTCAACAATTAAGTTGGTGAGTTCATAAGATTTTGCGTAAAAAATGTCCTTTGTTTGTAAGCAATAGTGTTGAAAACCAAGAAAATCCAATATTTTTTCATAAAATGTCCAAGTCTTTAAATCCCAAAGACTAAAATGTAATATGTAACTGTAGTGTGAAATTCCTTAGAAATGTATTTTTCCACGTAAACAATTGTAAAAATAATAAGTTGATTATTTTCCCATGTGAGATACCCTATAACCATACTGTGACTAGTTGGCCTGCTGCGACGTTCTTTAGGCGTCGGAATGTTAGACATTTGGACACCTCAGACCTGCCGGTCTAGCTGTAGCTAGCAGCTCAGGTGCGGGGTTGTCAAGCCCCGTATAGATCTATACTCAAATATCGCGCTCTCTTACCGAGACTCTGGTTATAAAATTCAGGACTTATAGTAGGTACTTATAAAAGTACTGTGAAGATTCATCTCACAAAAATGTATGTATTCCAATCAACTTGTTTACGTAAAATTTGTATATAGAAACTCTTGTAATCATCCATTATCATTTTTCCCATGATAATATAGTAGTGTTTAATAATTATATAATTTTATATAATTATTTTTGTCATGTTCAAACGTAATAATAACCTTGTGTTCATAAACTATTCCAATAAAAGTCTATTTTTAGTATTCCGTCGTAATAATCATATTTTTGTGTGAGTAATAACGAAGTAACTTATTCAAATGATTATAAATATCATCTTTTGAGATATTTTTCACAAAAATGGTGTAATAACTTGGTTATAACCATTTTTGCTAGAAAATAGTACTTTCGACTATAAAAACGTAGTTTTTACTAGTCTTTGTTTTTATAACGTTTTTATCCAAGATCTAGTATTTTTGTACACTTTATTTATAGTTTTGTAACTTTTACACAACTTAATATGTCAAAGTGTTTATAAAACATGGATCTATCCATATTTCATATCAAGATCATCTTTACACATTTTCTAGTTTTTGTTTTTATAACATTTTATCCAAGATCTAGCATTTTTACACACTTTATTTATAGTTTGGAAACTTTTACACAAACTAATATATCACTATGTTTACAATACATAGATCTAACCATATTTCATGTCAAAAACATTTTTATACAACAACTAGTTTTATAAATTTGTGTAAAACATCATTTATAGCATTTAAACACATATAAACTTGAATAAAACAACATTTATAGTAATTAAACTTGTATTCTCCCCCAAAAAGATTAGAAAAGATGAAAATGAGGGGTATGAACTCACCCTTGGAGCGTGCTTGACTTAAAAACTAGGTAGTTCTTGGAAGGTTGATGGTAGGAATGAAGATCCAAGCCTTGGAGCTCGGAGGACCCTTGGACAATGCTATTACACAATGGTTTTTCATAGATGTTAGTGTGTGTAAATGGTGTAAAACTTGTGTAACATAGATTAGAATCAAAAGATGAAGGTGTCTTACCACTTGGACTTGCAAAAGAACTTGGAAATGGAGTTTTGGATTTGTGTTGGATGGTGGCAGTTTGGAAGAGAAGAAGAGAGGGAGAGAGTGAGCCGAGAGCAAGAGAGGGAGTGGAGATGAGAGTGTGTTGGTGACTTTTGCTTCAATATGGAGAGTATCTTTGTTTATTAGATTTAATTTAGATTTTTAGGTTTGATTTTTTTTCATTATTTTACTTATAGGTTAGATTTATGAATAGTACACTAGGATTGTTTTGGGGAAATGGAGTCCAGCTGATGGGGGTGGGGAGGGTTAGTTTTTATAGAAATAGCAATATACTTATAAAAATAGATGATTTTTATAAAATCGTAAGACGTTTTAGTGAAATTTTATGAGTTTTTGACGAAACGAAGTTCTAAATAATTATTTTGTATAAAAACATTGTCAAACATTTATTTTGTTTGAATCATAACTCGTTGGATGTCGAAATAAACGTTTAAGCGCAGTATTCTTCCGATTTCGCGATTTTCGGCATTTTACCGGAAATCGAATTTGGCTTTGAAATTAAATTAGATATTATTACGTTCCATATTATATGAATTGTTATTTCATATTTGATGTTTAAGGCAAAATATTTTGTGTTTTGAGTCCAAACCATGTGTACATTTATCCGTTCACAGCGGTTTAATCGTTGTAACTTCCACATACGAACTCCGTTTTCGACGTTCTATATATCAACAGGTTTGTATTTACGAGTAGATCGTTTTATGAATATTATTATTCTCAAAATAATAATTGTACGATTATCGAATTTTTACGCTACAGTAGTTTGCTGTCCGTATTTTCGACTTTTAATCGATAATTGTTTTGACTTAGCATACGTAGTTTTATAATATTTAATAATTCATCGCAAAAGTTATGGAAAATAACTTTTCATCATATAGATTAACGTACGCTTCGTTTGACTACAGTTGACTTTCGTTGACCAAAATTTACAATTGTCACATAGCGAAAACCCTAAGCCCAAAAGATAGCAAGCCCACCGAAATCCATGAAGGATTTCGGTCCAACACAACCGAAATCTAGGGGATTTTGGTCCCATACCTAAATCGACCAACAGCCCATATGATCTTCATTTTACCCCAGAAACTCCTTGGATTTGGTCTGATTAAATGCAAAAATTAAACCAACATAAATCATAGCCTAGCAAGCCTACTACAATTGGTCATAATTGTGTTTTTTGAACAAACTTAACAAATTAAATGGTCAAATTGAATGAAAAAAACATAGTTACTTAAATGTGCACACGAGAAAAATTATGTTACCCTCTCAAGTCATTAACCCTAAACGAAATTGACGTGACTTTATTTATAAATATATTTCGAGCCATATTAAGTGTTTAAACACGTATTTTTTGTATGATATTAAGATAAAAAGTACTAAATACGCTTATATTACTAAAACACATGAATTATGACCTTGTGGAGGACTTGTTGCTGAACACGAGCTTAAGAGGCACAAACGCTAGGAATGATTGAAAGTACGATTACGCGCTGTGTAACTTTGGGTTACGGGTCGCGTAATCGGTGACGCACCAGATGACCTCACATGGCTGGTTACTCCACCCGTACTTCACGCTGTCACGAGCCCCGTAGGCCGTCGGCCGACCGGCGGATAATGGCCAGCGGCAGATCGCACCTTGCCAGCCTAAGATCGCAATACGCGCTGCATACCTGTATATTACGCGCCACGTAATGTTCGATTCTAACACTATAAATAAAGGCCTTCACCTTATTGTTTGAGAGACTACACTACACCCAATTACCATACACAACACCAAACTCAGTAGGTTGCCCACTACAGCTACCAGAAAGCCGGAAGAATTGAGGAGGCGACGATGCGTGGCGTATGAAATCGAGAGCTTGGAGAATATTCTGTCGAGATTTCATTCGGTTTGCTTTATCACTATGTTTAGCAATCATTGATGATTTCCTAGGCTGTATTCTTCGTTATGTTATATTTGTTATTTGTATTACCCGATACTTTGATTTGATTGCTATCTAGTTGTGTTTGCTACATTCAGATATTGCTAAGTCGAATATTTTATCATACATGTTTATTCGAAAACTCATATGTGTAAGAACATTCCTTTAGGATCTATTGCTAAGTTTCTACTATTAGAAAGGCCTATTTAACAGTGTGACCTTGATCATGCCCTGTGTAACTAACAACTAGACAGGTAATTAAAGAAGCCGATTTAATATAGTAACTTCAATCATATATTGTTTAATTGACAAGTATACAACTATGACTAGAGACGAACCAAGTCCTAGGGTTAGATAACAAAGGAAAATACTTTTACATTATGTCAACCCTTGCATTTTGATGACCATTCTGTGCAAGTACTTTGATCACCATGACCATTAGGGTCAAAGCCCATTAAAATAAGTCTTGTATGATATGAATGTATTCACTAGTTTTTTTGGTATGAATTAATATCATGACCATTGCATTGAACACCCTTACGAGTTACGACTATAAAACTAGGGAGCTAGACCAAGGTACCTAGACGGCCTTAGAAATCAGTATTAGCTATTAATATCTGTTGTACTTGTAGCAACTTAACATAACTAGACGGTTGAATCAAATCCTAAGTATAAATGTTTACTTTTATGTTTTGCATTTTACATTATCTTTACCGCTTTTAATAAGTTGTTGCATTGTCTCTTGACATGAGACAATGCATTTTACCAAATTATTTCTCTATTTATTATTGCATGTACAAATATATTGTTAATTTATAATGGAATTGCTTAGCTTAAATACCTTATTTCCCTTGGGTTCGACAACCTGGATTTATCATTATTATACAATAATCGATTAGGTACAGTTGCCTTTTTGTGTTGTTGTTAAAGCATGGTATTTCCCTGTTTATAAATGTAAAACTAGTGTGAAATTCATCATTGAAAAATATACATACTTTATTAAACACTAGAAATTGAAAGACATTTTCTTTTAAGTCTATTCACAACATGATATTCACACAACAATTGTCTGTTGTTTTCCAATTCCTTTATACTTCTTATGATCATACCAGCTACTCTGATAATCATTAAGACCTTTGTAAGGTTTTGCACAAACTTTGAACTTAAAAAAACCGTAAGTTCACATGCAACCTAATGAAGGATCTAAGTTTTTCTATCTCATGAACATATAACAAAAACCTAAGGCCAAAAGTTTAATTCTAAAGATCAAAACAAGAAACCAACCTTTGATTAATCTTTTTGAAGCTAGCAGGCAAAAGTATCCTGCCTCAAATGTAGTCACACCCAAGCAATGGAGAAAAGACAGCAGAGTTCCAGAGAGACAAGGAAGGTGGCGCAGGTTTTTGGGGTGGCCAGGAGGCTCCTTTTATAGCCTCCAAGGGTTACAGTCAAAACCCTAGAGGAGCCTCCTTAATGGGCAAGCCTGTTGACCATTTGGACCAAGGCTTCTAAACCCCATTAGGGTTTCGTCAATAATGGAGGTTCCCTCCACGTTGGCGCCAACTTTTGCCCCTGCCTACTGGCCAGTCAGTAATTCAACTATTGAATAAATATAAACCAGTCCCTGCACTTTTAATTAAATAAATTAATCACTAAATTAAATCCAGTTAATTCTAGATTAATTTCTAATTAATTATTATTATAGTTTCTAATTAATATATTAACACTTAAATATATTAATAAACTATTTATTTAATTTCTATTGATTTATTAAACAATTAATAAATCAACATTTCTCTCTACTGAACTCTACATCAATCCTCCAACTATGAGGGCATAAAAATTTGATAATCATACAATTCGTATTGTGAGAAGAATAATATTCATAAAACGATGTATTCGTGAATACGAACCTGTGGATATATAGAACGTCGAAAATAGAGTTTGTATGTGAAAGTTACAACAATTAAACCGTCGTGAACGGATAAATGTACACAGGGTTTAGAACCAAAATAAAAAACGTGGTGCCTTAAACATCAAATATGGGATAATGAATCATATATTATAAAGTGTAATACTATCTAGTATTTAATTTCAAAGCCAAGCACATTTTTCGGTAAAATGCTGAAAATCGCGTAATCGGAAGAATATTGCGCTTAAACGCGTATTTCATCGTCTAACGAGTTATGATTCAATATAAATAAATGTTTAGCAATGTTTTTACACATAATATTTATTTAGAACATCATTTCTTCAAAAAAAAAACTCATAAAATTACGCTAAAACGTCTTACGATTTACACAAGTTTTTTAACGAGTTTTTGTGTAAAAAGGTTTTTGACATGAACATAGTTAGATCTAAGTATTATGAACACTATGATGTAATATGTTTAAATAAAAGTTACAAATCTATAATCATATTGTGTGTAAAAATGCTAGATCTTTAAAATAAAAGTCACAAAAACGAAAACTAGTATAAACTACATTATTTCACATATGTTCGTAAGATGTTGTTTATAACCATCTAAATAAGTTATTTCACATATGTTAGTAAATATATGCTTATTACGATGGAATACTAAAATCAAACTATTATAAAAATAGTTTATGGACACAAGGGTTATTATGACATTTTGAACAACACAAAATAATTATATAAAAATATATAATTATTATACATTACTATATTATCATGGGAAAAATGATAACGGCGAAATTAAAGGTTTTCTTAACAAATATACGTAAATGAGTTGATATACATACATTTTTGTGAGACGGGTCTTCACAGTACCTATATAAGTACACACACTAAAAGTCCTGAATTTATAACCAAAGTCTCGGTAAGAGAGCGTGATATTTGTGTATAGATCTATACCAGATTGACAACCCCGCACCTGAGTTGATAGCTACAGCTAGACCGACAGGTCTGAGATGACAAATGTCTAACAGTCCGACGCCTGAAGAACGTCGAAGTAGGCATACATGGTCTATAGGGCGTTTTGAAAGGTTTTCAGCAAATCTATGAACTAAAACCCTAAGTTCACATGCAACCTAGATTGGATCTATGTTTTCTTACTTTGAACATGTAACTAATTCCTAAAGGCAAAACAAAAATTAACTAAAAGAATAAAATAGAAAAACTAACCTTTTAGTTGTTTCTTGCAAGCTAAGCAGCAGAAGTGTCCTGCCTCAAATGAGATCACACCCAGGGAGCCAGAGGATAGTGGACGAAAATTCTAGAGAGAGGAGGAGTCAAGAGTGGCGCAGAATAGGTTCCCCAGGACCCCTATTTATAGTTTTCCAAATGGTTGCAGATAAACCTTTAGAGATAAACCTTTTTTTGAATTCAAATAAGATAAACTTTTATCTTATAATTCAAAAGCTTGTTTATCCTAATATTATTTTCGAAAATCATGGATTATCTTATCCATATTTTCGCCAACCACCAGCTGCCAAAATTGTCACTTACTCAACTATTGAATAATTACAATTCAGCCCCTGCACCTTTAACTAATCAAATTAATCACCAAATTAAATCCAATTAATTCTGGATTAATTCCTAACTAATTAATATAGTTTCTAATTAATATATTATGACTTTAATATATTAATAAACTATATATTTAATTCCTGTTGATTTATTAATCCCATAATAAATCAACCTTTCTCTCTACCGAACTTTCTATCAAACCTCCAGCTATGAGGGCAACCCAAATGGACTTTGCTACTATTAATTAGGTAAATACAAATTATTAGTCATGGCTTAGGCACGTAATCCAACAGTCTCCCACTTGGATAAGTCTATGACTATAATTATCAATTTAACCTCTAATTAATCAGCAAACTGTAGCTTCCTAGAAACTGCTGCCGAACTCTGACCTAGTCAGTTCTGTCCATAGACAAGTGATCAAATGATCCTTCGTCCAACAAGATATTTTCAGACATGAGACATGGATTGAGATCAATCTCTATCTGACACTGTTTCCCGATTTCCGATTTTGCTTATGACTTTTAGACTTCTAATTGAACGAATCAATTTAGTCCCGGCTGGCCACCACTTCAGTCAACTTCAAAATCATCGAGTGGCCAACAGATATTTGTTTCCCGTCAGGGTCATGGGACGAATAAGCATCGACTCATATGTTATATCTTTTACCCGACAAATCACTCACAACAGCACGTTTTATAACTGATAGGTGTATAATTATACACCTTTTTATATGTTTATTTACCGCATTCAACATCGTTTATTGCCTTTAAAACGTGCTATACGCATGTTTTCGGTCTAATGTGTTCATTTTGGAGCAAAAGCCATTTGTTTGCATAAAATGGTATGTTTTGCAGGTATTAAAAAATATGGACCACCATACAATGTCAAAAAGGAAGCCTCGCACCAAGTTTCAAGAAACTCGGACAAGAGACGGAAGATTTAGCCTCGAAAAGCCCCTGTTCAAGGAGCACGAGTCGTGCTCTTTTATAGAGTATAGAAGCACGAGTCGTGCTCAAGCTGGATTATCAAAAATGGCAATGTACTTTGATGTGGCACGAGTCGTGCGTTTTTTATGAAGGAAAGAGCACGAGTCGTGCTCTCACTGTAGCCCATGTGCAGCAGGAATCTTCCAGCAAATCAACTTTTGAAGCATGGGGTTTTCACCATTTGATTAATCCGAACTGAGATCTTTCCAGGGCCATTTGAGAACTATAAATAGAGCATTTGAGAGGAGTTATCAACATCACTTGACACACTTCAATACACTTAGATACTCTCTCTTATTCTTAATTTCCTAGTTAGTTTTAATGTCTTTATTTGCTATTATGCAGATTTTAGCTAACATGAGTGGCTAAATCTCATAACATTCGGCTTTTAGTCATTTATCTTTCTTGTTATTAATATTTGTGCTTGAATGAAGTTTTGAAGTTATTAAAACTGTTTTGGTTTAGTTTTGTCATTAAAATTTTATTACAAATTTGGTCCCTACTTTGGAATTTAGTCGATCACTCTATTCCGGTAGTTAACCAATTATAGTTATATGTATTTTCAATTGTTTTGAAGATCATTGTTGGTAACATCTTAGAAATAACTTCACTTGTTAAAAACTTGACTTGAGAGATCAATCAAGTTCTTAAGAAGTAAAGAACCAACAAAAGAGCATAAAGCATCACTCTTGGTCAATTTTAGCATTAATCACTAGTTGACCATTGTGTTGTGCATACCTTTTATAGAATTTTAGTGTTAATGTTCGATATTAGTGATGCATGTTTCTTTTGTCCCGGTTGATTTCTATGTCTTAAATTACATGCTTGTTCTTAATTTCTTCATCTAAAGGGACGGAATATTGAATTTGGATTATAACACTCGTATAGAAGTAGTATCTTGTCTCGGTTGAGATACATCTATCTCTTCAAGATGACCATTGAGGTATTCACTTATATATGAGAAAACAATACTTCTTTCACAAATAGAGACCATTGAAGTATTGAATATATTAAATTGGATTTCTTCTAAGTTGATATGTTATTGTCATTTTCCATTGACAAGAATCATTACCTAACTCTTAATTTCATTTAAGTATGAATATGCGACAAGATTGATTAGACTAGAAGCCGAATGTCCGTTTAATTATATTAATCACATTCTTATTTATTTTCTGTTATTCAAGCGACTTGACAAATCCCCCCTTGAACTTTATATTTCTTTGTCCCAATCTCTAGAAGTGTGAAAACTTGGCAAGAGATTAACTCACCTCAATTCCCTTGGGTTCGACTCGTACCGCTACTATACTATTCTTAATTGAAGAGTATTTAGAGGTCTTTTGACATTTCACAATTTTTGTTCCATCATTATAAACTGCATCCATATTACATTACTCTTTTATTTGTTTGGTAATTCGACGACCAACAAATTGGCGCCGTTGCCGGGGAGTTGGCTTATGATTAACTCTTTATGCCCAGATCTGATCGAACAGGTACATCTCTTGAAATCAACAAAGAAATCGAAAAAACTGCAAAAATATTAAGAAAACAAACCAAACTTCGAAAGAAGCTTGATTACCAAAAATCTCACACTACATCAACATTCTCTCCTACACCACCTTCTACTTCTACTTCTACTCCTATTTCTGATTTTTCTACTAATCCATTAAAAATGGGTGACGAAGAAAATACCTTAAGACAATGGGGTGCCCGAAAAGATACACAACAACCTTTGTGTATAAATTATCCCAATGTGGAGAATTTTGAGCTAAAATCCGGGTTCATACACTTACTTCCAACCTTTAGAGGTTTGGAAAATGAAGATACCCATAAATTCCTTAAGGAGTTTCATGTGGTATGTTCGGGTATGAAACCGCATAATGTGACCGAGGACCAAATCAAGCTAAGGGCATTCCCCTTTGCTCTTTACGATGCCGCCAAAGAATGGTTGTACTATCTCCCACCGGGGACGATAACAACATGGAACGACATTGCTCAAGCATTCCTTGACAAATACTTCCCGGAGCCAAAAGCTTCGAGCATCCGTAGACAAATTCTCACCTTGCATTAAGGACGAAGAGAGTCCTTACACACATATTGGGAGAGGTTTAAAAAACTTTGCTCTCGGTGCCCACAACACGGTTTATCGGAGCACCAACTTCTCCAATATTTTTGTGAAGGCCTATCTCATCTTGATAAGCGAATTATCAATGCTTCAAGTGGTGGAGCCTTACTAGACAAGACTCCGTCCCAAATCCGGGACTTAATTGCTACTTTGGCCGAAGACTCAAAGCATTCAATCGGGGAAGACGAATGGTATCCCGACCCTCCACGAGGAGAAAAACACGTAAGTACTCCTCTCATTGAAACTCAATTATCCGAACTAACAAAAGCGGTCATTTTGTTAACCAAAGAAAGGGGGATCGAACCAAAGGCAAGAGCTTGTGGAATTTGCCTCCAACATGGTCATCCAACCGATATGTGTCCATCTTTACAAGATGAAAACGAACATGCAAATGCTTTGGGTGACCATACGGGACAAAATTCTTGAAATTTTGACAATAACCAATCGTGGAAAAATGCTCAATCAAGACCTCAATATCAACCTCGGTATCCACAACCACATCATGCCGCACCAAGAAACCCCTGAGGTATGTCTTTGGAAGAAATTGTCTCTAACTTGGCTAAAAATATTATATCTTTTCAGCAAGAGACAAGGGCAAGCATCCAAAATTTGGAAACACAAATGACACAACTTGCAACAACGGTTAGCAAGTTGGAAAGTAGGATGGATACTAAATTACCAGCCCAAACGGAAGCAAACCCAAGACACAACGTAAGTGCCATTTCCCTTATAAGCGGGAAGGTTTGCAAGGACCCAAGCGTGCCCGAGGCTACAGAAAAAGAAGGCACGAAACAAGTGGAATCACCAAGCCATACTCTATCACCTCCTTTCCTTCAAGATTCTTAGAATCAAAGAAAGAAAGGGAAGATAGAGAAATCATGGCTACGTTCCGTAAGGTGGAGGTAAATATTCCCTTACTTGAGGCTATTAAACAAGTTCCAAGATATGCTAAGTTCCTTAAGGAACTTTTCACATCTAAAAAGAAACTCAAAGGGGATGAAACCATAAAAGTCAACGAGAATGTCTCGGCAATCATACAAAAGAGATTGCCACCAAAGTACAAGGATCCGGGCGTATTCACGGTCCCTTGTAAATTGGGAGACACAAACATACCGAGAGCCATGCTTGATCTCGGTGCTTCTATCAATGTTCTACCACTTTCAATTTTCAAAAATTTAAAAAAAGGAACATTGAAACGCACCGGTGTCGTTATTCAATTGGCCGATAAGTCTACGGTACGTCCAAAAGGCGTATTGGAAGACATATTAGTCCAAGTGAATAACTTGGTTTTTCCCGCTGACTTTTATGTCGTCGATATGGGAGATGACGACTCACCAAATTCAAGTTCTACACTTTTAGGGAGACCATTCCTAAAAACATCAAGAACAAAAATTGATGTTTTTAATGCTTATCTATGGAATTCGATGGTGAAGTCATAACCTTCAATATTGATCAATCCACCCGCTACCCAAGTGATGTGTCTCCCGAGGACCTAAAGGAAAATGATACATTGTTGCTTGATGAACATGCGAAATTTAACAACAATTTAGTGTCAATGGTTTCAATGAATGAAACAACTACTGGACTTACTGAAGAGTCCAAGCCTGTGGATCGCCACGATCATCAAGACCATGATCTGGATTTGTAAAATATAGATCCACCTCCTAGACCAAAACAGACGAGAAACAAACACCGTCTCAAACGGTTCATCGAATGTTTCTCTACCAATCAAGAAGGAGTGGGCATGAAGGAATGTCCAGGGTAACCTTTCCTAAGCCCCCGTGTATGAGTCCTAAAGCTCAAACACGGGCCCGTGTCGAGCCAACGACGTTAAACAAGTGCGCTTCTCGGGAGGCAACCCGAATTTCATTTTACGGTATTTGTGTGCTTCGTTTTCGCCTGTTTTAACATGTTTTTATTTGATTTTTTTTTTTACTTTTTTATGTTTTTAATGTATAATAAAGTGTACGGAAGTGTCGGAAAAATTTTGGAGTCACCGAGCAAAAAAATAAAAAAACGAAATTTTTTTTTCTTAACAGGGGGTTTGCACGAGTCGTGCTCCTCCCCTGTAAAAATAAGCACGGGTCGTGCGCGGTTGAAAACCAAAGTACAATGTCATTTAAAATGCACGAGTCGTGCGCCTCCCTTCATAAAACACGCACGAGTCGTGCCTTGTCTGGACAGATAAAGAACTTGTTTCCTACACTCATTCATACGCACGAACAACACTCCCTTCTTGCTCTCGGGTTCCTCTCGGCCGACACCCACAAAAACGCCCCAAATCATCATTTTTCCATCGAATTAAACCCAAAAGGTATGTAATTTTTGCTATTCTTCATCTTTCTAACACTTTTCATGCATCAAATCCAAGATTCAACCATAAAATCATCAAAAATCAAGAAATCTTCAAAAACCTAGTTTTTGAGAAAATTCAAATTTGATGATTATTGTTTAAAATTTGTGATCTTATATGTTAGATTAGTGTTTCTATGATGTTTTATTGCTTGATTACCTTGAAATTAACATGATTACGGCAAAATCACCCAAATTGGGGAAGAACACCAAGAACCCTAATTTTTCTTGAAATTTTGAATTAGATGAAATTGTTCTAATCCATTGCACATACAAGCTTGTGGATGTGCAATGTGGTGTGAATTGAGCTTTGAAACATCCATTCCATCCAAAATTTAAGATGGTGAATTTTGTCCCAATCATGATAAATTCAATCTTTTTAGCTTAATTTTGACTTAATGAATCATATGATTTTTTCTAAATCATAGGAATACAAAATCAAAATATTGTCAAGTATATAAATTCCTTGATGATTCATAACTTGGGTGTTGTTTTTGCTAATTTTTGGTTGTACAGATTGCAATGGCCCTTGAAACTTACAGGAAAAGATCCAGAGATGGAGCCTCCAGTTCACGACAAAGGAGCGATTCTCCCCCCCCCCCCCCCCCCCCGTATTGATGGTGTCAGATTTTCGGATTATAGCCAAAGAGACCGATTTTTGGCTTTACAAGAAAGGGAGGTCGTCTCCCAAAAATTTATCTGTGTGGACACCTTGCAAGACATAGGAGTGTTCGATGGCATACAAACCTTACTGAACAATCTAGGATGGGGAACACTGATGAACACCACGGCTCCTACCTACAGAATACTAACACTGGAATTTATGTCATCTGTCTTTTTGGATCATGGTGAACTGAATTTCAGGTTATGCAACGAGCCGAGGTCCCTGACTAGAGACCAAATCTGTCAATTTATCAACGGTCCAACAAACAAAACCTTTGGGCCTGACAGAAGAAGTAGACAAGAAGACTTAAACAGCAATGCCTTCTGGAACAACATCACAGGCATTGACAGATATGTAGCGAGGACAGCAAAAGCCTCGTCCATCATACACCTGGTTTTAAAGGTGTTACACCGAATCGTCGCCTCTATTCTATTCCCTAGAAGAGAGACAAGCACTGTCTCTTCTAAGGAATTACAGATCCTTTGGTAAGCAGTCACCAACAGTCCACAAAAACCAAATTTTGGAGCTTATGTGTGCGAAAGGCTGATAAAGGAGAGCCAAAAGACCACAGGCGAAATTCATGGAGGAGGATTGGTTACTCTTTTGGCCAGATTCCTACATATACGCATACCACACGCAATGGAGCGACTGGAGGACGGAAACACTCTCACAGGAGAAGTGTTAGAGTACATGAAATTGTACTACGGAGAGCCGCAACAGAACACCTGGGTAGTTGGCCCACGTCACACACCGTACCTCATAATCGATGATGATGACGTTCAGACCTTGGCATTAGCCGATCCAGCCAGCAACACCAACTGGCAGCCACCCTCCAACGTAGGAGAAGAAGAAGACGAGCAGGCAGAAAATGAGGATGCGCCCCCACAGCAGCAGCAAGGATGGGGCGATTATGGTGCCTTGCAGGAGCAGATTGACTTCCTGCGAGAAGATGTCGTCCAAATTGACGACAATGTCCATGCACTGCGGGAGGATTTTGATGACTATGTGACCGCTCAGCAGCGGCACAACAGAGAGGTGGAGAGGCACAACAGAGAAGTAGAGAGAATGATGCAACATGTGTATCATTGGACTCTCGGCCACCCCCCGCTACCTCCCGGACCACAGTAGACTACCCGCAAGCTTCGAGGACGACGCTTATTTTTAAGCTTGTGGAGGTATAACGATGTTAAATGTTAGCATTTTTCACTTCTATGTTATTTTTTTCCTTTATTTTGAAAAACTTGAAAAACAAAAAAATTTTGTGTTTAAAACATTTGTTATTTATCGCATTTCTTTTCTTACCCCTCTTGAAAACTTTTGATGATTAAATTATGTTGCATCTTTATTTTCAATGTTATGGTTGCCTATCTACCTTGTGGTTGAAATTTTTTTTTCACTTTGCAAAATTTTAGATTGTGTTAAAAAACTTTTGTTTGTCAAATGTACTTAGCATACACACGTATGAACAGTTTATAAGACATCTATTTTAATTGAATCTATTTTTAGCAAGTACAGCAATACAAGGTGCAGATATCCCGTAAGAATCTCAGTGTGTGCAATCGACTTGGTTAATGTTACAGGTTTTGCCTTCGCAATCACACTTTGACCAACACCTTTGTTTCAAACATGTCAATTTTCCAAATCTTCCAAAAATTTCATATCATTTTTTTTTGTTGACCGATTTGGTCCTTCTTAAGCAAAAATTTTTTTTGAAATTATTATTCATTCAATAATTCTAATTTCAAAAAAAAAAAAACAAAAATCTTTACATTTGTATGTCGAGTCAAATAAATGGTGAAATTCCAGAAATATTTTGTTTGGTTCTAAAAAAATGGTAAAAAAATAATAAAAAAAATTATATATATATATATATATATATATAAAATAATAAAACCAAGAACCAAACATGTGTGTTGATTAAAAAATAAATTTCCAAAAAAAAAAAATAGAATAAGCACAAATGCTTATGTCTCAATTCCTTTCGATAAAAGATAGTTTGTATCTTTCAAAAAAAAAATTTCCAAACTATTTTACTCATTTCATAGAAAATCCAAAAAAATAGAATGTTTATTTTCTTTTGTATTTGTATTACATTTATCGAGTTGTAATTTCTTGTGTTTATAATTTTGGAAGATCATTTATTTGAATTGACAAGTTTTAATAAAGGTGGTCAATGTGATAATTGAGGCAAGGTCATATTAACATGAGTCCAAGTTCGACATCCAAGTGTAAACATCACCCTAATTCCATATGAGTGGTGGAAGACATTTGTGAGTCGCAATCAGCGAATTGTGTGCAGATATGAGAAGAGCGAAAAAATTGTGAGCACTGACCTTGTATTGTGTTGCCCTTGCTAAAAGCGGTGAAAGTCACGATAGTGGTGTTATAATCAATATATGACGTGGCTATGCTATTGTTTAACAAATATTTGTTCTTAGTACAAACTATTATTTCACAAATGTGAAATTTTAGGCAAATACAGGGACGATATGTTAACCATATCATTGCTAGTGATAATGTTGGCGCAATTTGACATAAAAAGGTTTTACACTTTCTTTTTGTTTTCCTTCTTTTACCCATTAGTCTAAGTTTTTTATTGTTTTCTTTGAGGACAAAGAAGAGTTTAAGCTTGTGGATGTTTGATAGGTGTATAATTACACACCTTTTTATATGTTTATTTACCGCATTCAACATCGTTTATTGCCTTTAAAACGTGCTATACACATGTTTTCAGTCTAATGTGTTCATTTTGGAGAAAAAGCCATTTGTTTGCATAAAATGGTATGTTTTGCAGGTATTAAAAATATGGACCACCATACAATGTCAAAAAGGAAGCCTCGCACCAACTTTCAAGAAAATCGGACAAGAGACGGAAGATTTAGCCTCGAAAAGCCCCTGTTCAAGGAGCACGAGTCGTGCTCTTTTATAGAGTATAGAAGCACGAGTCGTCCTCAAGCTGGATTATCAAAAATGGCAATGTACTTTGATGTGGCACGAGTCGTGCGTTTTTTATGAAGGAAAGAGCACGAGTCGTGATCTCACTGTAGACCATGTGCAGCAGGAATCTTCCAGCAAATCAACTTTTGAAGCATGGGGTTTTCACCATTTGATTAATCCGAACTGAGATCTTTCCAGGGCCATTTGAGGACTATAAATAGAGCATTTGAGAGGAGTTATCAACATCACTTGACACACTTCAATACACTTAGATACTCTCTCTTATTCTTAATTTCCTAGTTAGTTTTAATGTCTTTATTTGCAATTATGCAGATTTTAGCTAACATGAGTGGCTAAATCTCATAACATTCGGCTTTTAGTCATTTATCTTTCTTGTTATTAATATTTGTGCTTGAATGAAGTTTTGAAGTTATTAAAACTGTTTTGGTTTAGTTTTGTCATTAAAATTTTATTACAAATTTGGTCCCTACTTTGGAATTTAGTCCCTACTTTGCAATGACAGAAAACTCCTTTCCTTGGGATATGCATCTTGAATCTCATCAAGATCACATTAGCAGAATTCTGATCTATCTAATAGATGCTCATAACCGCCTGAGTATGTTGTATCTCTTAAAGTTTTTCATAGCGAACCGTTTCTTAACACCAAGTCATTACACTTTGTAATGAAAAGAGACGTTTCCTAGAATCATTATGTAACCCACATACAGAGATAGCAGATAACAACGATACTCCCACTGGCTTTGACTTCTTTCGGACTATTCACAAAATCCAGAACATTTGGCACATTTTGTGAAACCAAAATCCAAACCTTTCCGACATATTAAAGGAAATCTTTCAGGCTATTCACAAAATCCAAACCTTTTGGCCTATTTTGAGAATCTGAATATCCTTTCTTGCGAGATGCCCATCGGACGAATCCTGGGGCCATGTACCTTTTGTAATGGCATGCTCTATGTGAGTCCCTATTAGTGTGCCGGTAAACCACACACGCTCCACTAACGACTCACACTATGCCATGCAGAATCCTCTTGAATCTCATCTTCTATTGAGAGTGCTCTTCTCGGAATCAATTGCTTGACTCCAAGTGATCACTCAATCAATCAGATGTTCTGTAAGTACATATCTATGTTTCCTTCTTTTGATGATTCAATTACTCCCACTGGTTCCTAGACCAGCTGTAAAAATCAAACAAACTGTCACATAGACTGTGTCTCACGCTGAGGTTCTCTTATTTGGCAGCAACCGGGCTCACCAATGCTTCCAGTAGTCGGATTACTTATTCGTATCATCTTTAGTGTTTTACCACTACTCGGTATGTCACCCATATCATAACTCCTTATGACGGTGACTACTGGTCAAGCGAAGAGAGGGTATGTCAGGTTTAACAGGAATCCAATTCCTGGTCAAGGCCCAGTGGTGACTAAAATGTTCTTTCACTTGGCTAATCCCTGAACTCCTTCAGGATTATTCTTACTCCCACTGTTTCCTTAGAACATGAGCTCTTTCTAAAAGGGCTCTTCTTTCAAAGGATAACCGGGATGGCCAATGAAATGACATCGCTGATCAGTTTCAGGCTTGTCAAGAGATTCGGACGAATGCTACATGACCCTGGACTTTCTATGTGCTAGTGGGATGATCCCAGCTTTACATTTCAGATAGTGTCGACATAACCTACTTAGTCTAGTATATGGTCGGAATATGGTTTCTATGGTCTGACTGGTTGAATATTTAATTCACGGAAATACTAATCAGAAATGTATCTCATACATCGAGGATCAAAACTATTTCGATCAATGCTCCATAATCTTCCCTAAGACACATTATAACCATTAGTGTTCTTGGAAGAGGATAAACTTTGAAACATTTTCTCAGTCTGTGTTGACACTCAGGTTCTGTTGATCTTATACTTCCTTTGAAATCCTTGGACACTTCAAGGTTCCAATCAATCGCTTATTCCGATAAGCGAAGTCATATTTCTCAAACTATTTGGCAATTATCATGAAGTATAACTAATCGTGTTTTGTTCGAAGATTCAGGCAATACACAATAATTTATGTGTCTGTTGCTCAAGATCTTAAGGTCTTTTACATCTTATGTAAATTTTTTATGATTTTGTTAATATTGTTCAAGACATGCAATCATCACCTGACTCCAAGTCAACTGATTCCAAAATCCTATACATTGGATCTTTGGGTGATTCCTTTCTTACCACAATTAATTTTATTAAGCACTCAATTCATCATGTGACTCTAAGTCAAATGATTCCAAAGTCCTGTCCAACTGGACCTTTGGTGAAAGTGATTCTCATAAAATTCACTTAACAATCATAAAGAAACACAATTTATTAGTCCAATCTCATTGGATGTATCAACATTCAAGTTATTACCATTTATGCCATTAACACATTCACACAACGTTTCGAGGATAATTAAAACAATCATGTTAAATTTTTTTTTTTGTTAAACCAGAATTATCCTCAGAACATTGTACTATGCGAATCCATGTCATGTGTGTCTATAAACTAATAACAAGAATAAATATCTAGCCTAACTCCAAAAACTGCACGAGCTTCAGATCCAATCTGAATATGCTCTTGTGCGACAACATCCCGCATCCTACAGGGTCCGTGCATACAGAGCAAATGTGAGAAAACACATCATGTATCAAGGAAATGAGGATCAGGTATTATGAGTTTTAAGATATTACTGAGTTTGCCAAACGGTTTGGCTTTGGAGCATTGTTCCAATCTTTCTGTGACTGTGTTCCACCTTATGGATTCCCAGTTTGAAATATCGAACAATCGGTCTAGGCGATCCGGATCATTTCTTGATGCACCTTAATACTGGACTCAATCCTGAAGCAGCTGAATCAATGGAACTATGCTTCTCCATGAACGACTCATACAGCGTCGACATTGAATGCATTTCCACAATTGTCTTATCCGATTACCCTTTCTATTTATCTGGATGAACAGATCAGCTAGTCGAGCTAACGCTTAACTCCTGATCACGAAGGGAAACCAGTTTTATACTGTTCGCCTATGTATCCCTAAAACTTGGGAACATGCAAACTAGTGCTACTTCCTTCATGCTTGAAACTTCAAGCTCTTTGAAGATCCTAGTTTGTTCCCTTTCTCAACCAGTTCTCGGAACCTTTCCTCAACTAGCTGTGCCAACTTATCTGACCCCAGGAATTCTAAATCCCTGCGGAACTCGGGGTCAATGATCAATAGCATAAGGCAACGAACTTCCTTGGACTCAATGGTCAAGGAGTCATGCTCATCACAAGCTGCTGTGTGATGTCATGTTTAGGAGCGGACACTCAGTCAGATATGGTTCCCCAGCAAAACTAAGAACTATTCTCTATTTTCAAAACCATATCACACAGTCAAGGCCAGTCAGCCTTACCATATTTAACAGGTGCTTTCTGAAGCTCTCAGAAATGGGTGAAGGAGGGGAAGGAGGAGAATGACATTTTCTTCAGACATATATAAAATTTGAATTTATTAGTTTAATTAATCCTTTTAAATACTTTACCCAATTTATTATTTAATAAGGGTAGGATCCAAAATACCCCAACTATGCTGTGAAGAGGGATGCCGTAATCACAACACAGTGGTCATTAAGGTAGATAACATTTATCAATTTCAGTCTTATGAAATTCCTAGATCTGTGAGACTCATTGAACTGTTCAATGGCATGTTTAATCTCGGATATGCCCCACCGTTTGTGACTGGGATGCCAAGGATCACAAACCGGGTGTGAATAACCATGCAAATTAGCTTGGTACTCTCGAGGTCCATTATCATCTCAAATTGATGTGCCGGTTAACCACACACGCTCCATCAACAATGATAACACCCGAGAAACCCATTGCCACTCTTTATGAACCCCCATTGGTGTGCCGGTAACCCACACACGCTCCACCAACGTTTCATAAAGTGCAATGTGCAACTTCATGGATTAGCATCAAATTCACATTTTTCCTAAAGTAACTAGATTGAGATTTTTGTAAATGGTTCTAGTACTTTGATCATTATACTTTTAATGATTAAGCGGTCCTATCAAAACTATTCGGCTAACGACCCTCCACTAATCAGGCGAGCGGTGGGCGAGAGTGTTCACCCATTAGACTGCCATTTTATAGGCAGCCTCCTTATACCCACTTTATAGATCAGCTTCGTGAATGAGGCCTACTATTGAATTGACTGACAAATTTCATCTTATACATATAGTATTAACAATTAATAACATATATAAGATGTATTTTAAAACTCTTTAAAATATTCCAGGTTTATCTTTTAATTTTACCAATTTAACTATTAAATTTAAAATTAAATTAAACCTTTAAAATTCGATTTAATTATCCTTTAATTAACAATTAATTGAAGTAATTAAATCTTAATATTTTAAACATTTAAAATATTTTTCGGATTTAATCCTTAATTTTCGCAAATTTAAAAATTAATTAAATCCTTTGAATTATCTTTTAATTAACAATTAATTAAATTAATTCAAATGTAGATAGGTATTACCAAATTAATCAAATTAATTTTAAACCTATCTTAAACCCTTAAATTTCAAAATCAAACAATTTGGGTTTAAGGTTATCCATTTAATTAAACAATTAAAGTTACCAAAAATAGAAAATCTCCTAAAACCCTAATAGGCATTTTTCGAAAATACAAAGGGGGGGATTAGGGTTTCCGAAACCCTAATCCTAGAAATCGATCCAAGCAATAATTAAGGTTTATAAGCTTTAAACCCTAATTTTAGGAAAACTATTACAACAATTCAATAAGAAAACAACCTGGCTCTGATACCACTGAAAGGTTTTCAGCAAATCTATGAACTAAAACCCTAAGTTCACATGCAACCTAGATTGGATCTATGTTTTCTTACTTTGAACATGTAACTAATTCCTAAAGGCAAAACAAAAATTAACTAAAAGAATAAAATAGAAAAACTAACCTTTTAGTTGTTTCTTGCATGCTAAGCAGCACAAGTGTCCTGCCTCAAATGAGATCACACCCAGGGAGCCAGAGGATAGTGGACGAAAATTCTAGAGAGAGGAGGAGTCAAGAATGGCGCAGAATAGGGTTCCCCAGAACCCCTATTTATAATTTTCCAAATGGTTGCAGATAAGCCTTTAGAGATAAACCTTTTTTGAATTCAAATAAGATAAACCTTTATCTTATAATTCAAAACCTTGTTTATCCTAATATTATTTTTGAAAATCATGGATTATCTTATCCATATTTTCGCCAACCACCAGCTGCCAAAATTGTCACTTACTCAACTATTGAATAATTACAATTCAGCCCCTACACCTTTAATTAATCAAATTAATCACCAAATTAAATCCAATTAATTCTGGATTAATTCCTAACTAATTAATATAGTTTCTAATTAATATATTATGACTTTAATATATTAATAAACTATATATTTAATTCCTGTTGATTTATTAATCCCATAATAAATCAACCTTTCTCTCTACCGAACTTTCTATCAAACCTCCAGCTATGAGGGCAACCCAAATGAACTTTGCTACTATTAATTAGGTAAATACAAATTTTTAGTCATGGCTTAGACACCTAATCCAACACGTTTCGCATGGGAAAATCAACTATATAAATTGTTTACGTGGAATTATACATTTTTACTGGTTTATTATTACAAACTACGTTATACATTTTAGTCTTTGGGTTTTTAAAGACTTTGACACTTTTATAAGAAAATATTAGTTTTCTTGGTTTACAATGCTACTTTTACAAACAAAAGGATTCTTCTCATACAGAATACTTATGAACTCACCAACTTAATTGTTGACACTATTTCAACTACTTGTATTATCAGGAAACTGATAAGGTAAACCACAAGCATTGATGAAGGGATGTTATGATGTCATTTTTGTGTATTTTTGAATCATGTATTAATTGTAATTGAAACGTATAACATTAAACTATGTAACATTTACAATTATTTTATGATGGTTGTGTTGCTTTGAATCACTATTATTCGACATTGTTATGATATTGTTCATGAAGTCATCCACCCTCGAACGTTTCCGTCAATTCGGTTTGGGGGTGTGACAATGGGGCTGGTCCGACATAGTTTGATAGCTTAGAAAACTGGGAAAATTGTCGTATAGTGTTTATTTTCCTACCACATATGTTGTTTCTTGCCAACATCATGTTAGCAGTCTTAATAAAATTTTGATGTTAACAAACTTAATAGTAATGAAAACTAGATTGACTTTTATTTTATGTGATTTTTAATGTTTTTATCTTGTATTAGAAAATGCAATTGCTTTCTTATTAATTGGTTAAGATCTGAAATTAAAGCAAAACTAAAGTTGAGATGGGCGTGGATCGTGTTTTCATGGGCGTGGGTCGTGTTTTCCAAAACTCGAGTGTTGACAAAGCAAAACTAAAGTTGAAGGACGATGATCATAATGATGTTTTTTTAACAAACTTAACAAGTTAAATGGTCAATTGTGAACAAAAAAAACATAGTTGTCTAAATTTAAACACGAGTAAAAGTGTATTATCCTATCAAGTCATTAACTCGACCTCGTATGCTGTCACGTTAACAACCTACTACAATCGGTCATAAAGATGTTTTTTAAACAAATTTAACAAATTATAAGGTCGCATGTGAATGAAAAAAACATAGTTACTTAAACGTGAACACGGGCAAAATTATGTTACCCTCTCAAGTCATTAGCCCTAAAAAAATTAAAAAAAAAACATTTTTTAAAGGTCTATTCACAATATGATCTTCACACATGACACAACAATTGTCTATGATTTTCCGATTCCTTTATACTTCTTATGATCATACCATCTAACTTCAATTGTCATTAAGACCTTGACCATTAGGAAATGTAACAACACAACTCTCGACAAAAGTTGGTTGATCTAAGACCATCACACACGCCCACACAAAAGGTCTAGGATTTATTTCACATATCTTGTTGCATCGCAGTCAATTAACGACGTGTTTTTCTTCTTTTTCGCATCGCGATCACCGGCCCTCCAAACACATCATTGTACTTTTTTTAATCCCGCCGCGTGATCCTATGATTACATGCCCTGAAACTTGGTCTTTAGTACTTCGCAGTTTTCAAGTTTCTTATCCTACCCTTGCTCAGCCGTAACAGGTCATACTAACTTTGAGTTTTGTGAATTTAATATCCACCAAAAGGTGATTATGTGTTTAACAACTTTCATTAAGCCATCTATAGTTGAACTCATACAAGTCTTAATCCATTCAACCATAAAATCAGCACCACAAACCTCGGAAATTCCCATCTACTCAAATGGAAATTTTTACACAATTAGTATTCATCGCTACATGATTTTTTTTAATCCATGTACCCCTACTACTCGCTGAACTAACAGGTAGCATGTTGGTTTCATTCTTGTGTTCACCATTTCTAATGATTGAAATAGTTCGATAGCTTAACCATTTATACAAAGTATAACCAACATCAAACGTATTTCATGTCTAAAAATCCAAATAGTTGATGCTTCAACAAAAAAAAAAAAAACAGTGAATAGCTGCATAAATAAACATAACCATATCAAAACATCATACAATACCACAAAATATATAGTTAAGCATGCATAAAAACTTGTATAGTTTGATGTATTGCCATATCTAACATGTCTACTCACTTTCTTGATAAAAAAACACAAAACCTACGAAAATCTCAACCCGATTCCGATTCCGATTCTGAGTCTGAGTCTGAGTCTGAGTCTGAGTCTGAGTCTGAGTCTGAGTCTGAGTCTGAGTCTGAGTCTGAGTCTGTGGATTCTTCACTGTCAGACTCATACGCATACTCAGACTCAGAATCAGAATCTCCGTAGTACCAAGGAGGAATGAAACTCGTGAGCCTCTCGGTTATACATATCTCATTAAAATCACCACGCAACTCCACATTCCAACATGATTCAGTGTCAAGATGAGTAAGAGATTTGCATTTGTTGAGTATTTCAGAAAGACCCGAATCACCAAATCGAGCATAAAAAAATTCAAGACGTTGTATATTTGGCATTGTGTTTGCTATGGTTTCTGCTTCAGAATCATCTAATATATGCATATTAGGCTTTTTGCTGTTCCACACGTTTCTTTTCAAGCGAATTAAAGACTTGCAGTGAGTACCAAATGCTTTGATGCCTTTGGCTGTGATGTTTGCGCAATCGCTGATATCTAAGAGTGTAAGATTTGGCAGTGGCTTTATATGCTTTAATATCATATAATCTGTGATACCACTATTTGGGATTTTCAGCACTTTCAGATATTTTCCACTGTCAACAAACATTTATGATATTCATACTTGATTTTATAAAAAGAGAGGCAACATAATTCATAGGGGCAAATAATCAAACACCTTCACTACATAATCGTACCAGTTAGCAACAGCGGAGAATCCTGATTCTCCAATGCAGAAGGTGGATAGTCGTTGAACCGTACACTTGCTCCGTCGTATCAGCTTCTTCACCACCAGGTCCACCGCATGACTGTCAACGCGACCTTCAGACCACGGCTGCAGATCAATATCCCGCCAACAGTATGGCCCCGCCACCACCTCCATCCAGGGCTTACACTCAAACGGAACAGATCTCACCATTCCATCCAGTGGTATCCTTACGAAAATCAATTCCAGTATCTCCGGATTTAATCCTTCCCAACTCCGCCCCTCTTCTTCCAACACCGCCGCCGTCTTCTCATCGCTCGATGTTACTGTTGATTTTGATACTTTGATACTTAGAATCTCTTGTATTGCAATACTTGTTTTGTTATGTTTACAATGTGAATCAGCCTTTTGTTATATAGGCATTTACAGGGAAATAAAGCAGGAAAACAAGAACAAGTGGAGGACAAGAGAAGGTGGAGAATTTGGAGGATAACATGGAGAGGTGGTGGAGGAATCTCATGAGTGGAGACCCTACACTTTCTAACACTCCCCCTCACGTTGAATGGTGGGATTTCCGACATTTAACTTGACTAAACATCTGTTGAATATTCCTCCGTTTACTGACTTTGTCAGAATGTCTGCAAGTTGGTCTTCTGTTCTGATTGGTGGTAATTGAATTATCTTTCCTTCTAGTTTTTCTTTAATGAAGTGTCTGTCAATTTCTATATGTTTTGTTCGATCATGTTGTACTGGGTTTTCAGAGATCCGTATGGCTGCTTCATTATCACACATGATTTCACTACTCTTTTTAGATAAAAAACCGACCTCATTTAACAGTTTTCGGATCCATAAGACTTCTGCCACTCCTCGTGCTATACCTCGGAACTCTGCTTCCGCGCTTGATAAGGATACTACTTTTTGTTTCTTGCTTCTCCATGTGACTAGGTTCCCACCAATAAGAGTGAAGTATCCGGCTGTCGATTTCCGATCCCCTTTATCTCCTCCCCAGTCTGCGTCCGTATAAACTTGAATTTCTAAGTGCCCATTTGATTTAAACAAGACTCCATGACCAGGTGTTCCCTTGAGATATTTGAGAATTCGTCTAACTGCTTCCATGTGGGCAACTTGTGGTTGATGCATGAATTGACTTACTACTCCCACAGCATAGGCTATGTCAGGACGAGTGTGGGAGAGGTAAATTAATTTTCCCACAATTCGTTGGTATTTTCCTTTGTCTGCCAACTCTGCTCCTTCTTCCATATAAGGTTTTTGATTTACAGTCATAGGAGTATCAGAGGGTCTGCAATCGATCATCCCCGTTTCTGCCAATAAATCAAGAACATACTTCTTTTGGCAAATAAAAATTCCTTGTTTTGACCTTAGTACTTCGATTCCAAGGAAATACTTAAGGCCTCCTAGGTCTTTCATTTCGAATTCCTTGAATAGGTTAGTTTTCAATCTTGCCATTTCTTCTTCATCGTTTCCTGTAATTATCATATCGTCAACATAGATAATTAAACAGGTTATGAGTTTATTTCTTCGTTTTAGGAACAAAGTATGATCTGAGTTACTTTGTTTAAAACCATATTTCTTCATGGCTAAGGTGAACTTGCCAAACCAGGCTCGAGGAGATTGCTTTAGTCCATAAAGGGTTTTCTTCAAACGACATACTTCTTCATGCTTAAAGTTTTCTGTAAGCCCGGGAGGGGCTTCCATGTAAACTTCTTCCTTGAGTTCCCCATGTAAAAAGGCATTTTTTACATCAAATTGACGAAGTGGCCATCCTTCATTTGCAGCTATTGAGAATAGTACTCTGATGGTGTCAATTTTGGCTACCGGAGAGAAAGTTTCAGAGTAGTCGATCCCATATGTCTGAGTATACCCTTTGGCTACTAACCGGGCTTTGTACCTTTCAACTGTCCCATCGGGTTTGTGTTTTATAGTAAAAACCCATCGACATCCTACAGGTTTTTTACCAAATGGGAGGGTGCATTTCTCCCATGTGTCATTCTTTTTTAATGCGCCAATTTCTGCTTCCATTGCTTCTTTCCATTTGTTGGACTGTAAGGCTTGTTCGACGGTTGTTGGTATTTCTTCAGAATATATGGATGTGGCAAATGTTTGAGCTTCTTTTGAAAGATTTCCTTTAGTCATATTTGCCATAGGATATTTTGAACTTCGAGTCACTCTTTCGGGAGAGTATCTATTTGGGGGAATTCCTCTGTTGCTCCTTGGAGGAAGGCTGTACCTCTCCACTGGTTCATGTTGGACTTCTTCTTCATTTTGGACTTGATCACCTCGTTCTGTTTCATGGTCTTCTTGATTAGAAGAAGTAGCTACTGATTCTGTTTGAGAGTTAGTGGTATAAACTGAGGGATCAATATTGGTTTGGGAGTTACTTACCTCGGGCATCAAGTTGGGATAATTTTGTTCAGCGACACTGATTGTTGGTGTTATATTATGTAGATGATGTGACTCGTCTTGGGTACTGTAACTTGCTTCTTCTGATGAGGGCACCCATTTTAACCAACTCAATGCGTCATCGTCAGTGTTCTCCCCCTGACCAGTGTGTTGGGTTTTGTAGAAGTATTCGGTTTCAAGAAAATCGCAGTTCATGGTAGTGAACATGTGTTGTCTTTTTGGGCTGTAGCATCGGTATCCTTTTTGATTCACTCCATATCCCACAAAGACACATTTTTCAGCACATGGATCAAGTTTGGTACGTTCTATTTTAGGTATGTGTACAAAAACAGAACATCCAAAAATACGAGGTTTAAGGGTCAGAATGGATGGTGGTGTAGTAAATTCTGATAATTTTTGAAGAGGGGTTTTTAGGTCAATAGCTTTGGTTGGAAGTCGATTTATAAGGTAGGTAGATGTAGCAAGGGCATCAGGCCAGAAGGTTTTTGGGGTTTTGGATTCGATTAGGAGTGCTCTTGTTATTTCCAACAAAATACGGTTTTTTCTTTCAGCAACACCGTTTTGTTCAGGGTTATGTGCACAAGAGGTTTGATGAATTATTCCTTGTTTTTGACAAAAAAGTTTCATGGGGTTATTTATAAATTCGCCTCCGTTGTCGGATCGTAAAATTTGAATTTCCTTTCCAAATTGGGTTTTGATCATGGTATGAAATATGGAGAATTTCTCAAAAACTTCAGATTTATTTTTTAAGAAATAAGTCCAAGTCATACGTGTACAGTCATCAATAAATAACAAGAAATACCTAAAGTGTTGTCCCCCAGTGATTTTTGCTGGTCCCCATACATCCGAATGGATTAATGAGAAAGGGTGCTCTGCTTGGGTGTTATTTGGCTTAAAAGATTGTCTATGACTTTTGGCGAGGATGCATGTTTCACAATTCAAACTTTTATTTAATTCAAACAACTTTGGAAATAAAAGATGTAAATAACCAGAAGATGGATGTCCCTATCTTCTATGCCACAACCAAGCTTCTCTATTTGTAGTTCCATGAGCCAACATCACGGTGCCTTGTTGAGTCACTTCATCTACATAATATAATCCTTGACATTCAGTGCCACGCCCAATAATCATTCCCGTCCTGATGTCCTGTAAGATACAAAAGGTGGGGTTCATTAGAACTGAACAATTTAGTTCTTTGGTAACATGGCTTATGGAAAGCAATTTATGAGATAAAGATGGCACATAAAGACAGTTTGATAATTTCAAGGTTGATGAGATTTCAATGGTCCCTCCCCCTTTTACTGGAGTTGTTTCCCCATTGGCTGTGCAAATTTGACTTTTTCTTGGTTTTGATACCGAGCAAAAATCAGAACTGTCGAATGTCATAGTATCAGTGGCACCACAATCAAAAATCCACAAATCATTATTCAATTTTTTATGATTTGTTGCCATATTTATTTCACCGGTTTCATGGTTTTTAAGGGTTTTTTTTAACTTGGCTTTTATAGGTAAATGAGAGGAAGTGGGGGGGTTTGGATTGTAAATTCCAAACCCTATACCTATTTCGTTTTCTCTTTCTTTTTCTTCCCCGCCCCCTTCTTCTTCCTTTGTTTCGGCTGAGAGATCGAAGGGTGATCCGTTGGTTTCGGCCCTGATTTCGCTGGTCCGATGGTACTTGTTGTCGCCGTTGTTTGATCGATAGTAATCATCGGCGGATTTTGCTGTGGTCATGAACCCGAATGCGGAGCCCCCAAATCCGTCGTCGCAGTGATTTTTTCGAGATTGGTTGCCGCCGCTGCTGGTGACCTCCGGGTTGCCCACGGCAGTTGCTGCCTTCCCTTTCTTGTTGCCTTCTTTCCACCATTCGGGATATCCTACGATTTTGAAGCACTGCTCCTTCGTGTGCTTCATCATACCACAGTGGTCGCATTTCAATTTTGATTTGTCTATTCGGGAAAATGATCCCGATGACTGTCCACGATCTGTTCGCCGTTGGTTCCTTGCGATGAAGCCTGCGCCATCATTCTCGTTTAAGCCGGTGACTGTAAGTCCGTTTCCTTCATTTGTATTGCCTGTAAGGATGCTCTGGTGAGCAGTTTCTTTCCTTACTGCTGCATATGCTCCTTCGGGAGTTGGTAGAGGATCTCCTCTCAGAATTTCTCTTTTTATGGAATCGTATCTGTGGTCAATTGCATTCAGAAATTGAAATAATTTCTGTTCGGTTCTTGCTTTGTTGTATGTTGCGATGTCTATTGCACACTTCATTGGATTTGGGTCCCTTCTGTCTATTTCACCCCAAATTCCCTGCATAATGATCCACAGATCTTCCAGGGACATTTCATTTTGCTTGATTTCGTTTGCTTTGACATGCAGGTCAAAGGTTTGTAGCTTATCCTTGCCACTGCTATATGTAACTACCAAGGCATCCCATAGCGATTTTGCAGTAGGGAACTCGGTTAGGTTGCTAGCAATGGAAGGTTCTATATTCTGAATGATCCATGAGAATATGACCAGGTCTTCTTGTTCCCATTGATCATAATTGTCTGCTGTTGGTTCTGGAGGATTGGTTGTCAGATGGCTTAGTAAAGCCTTTGATTTGCCTCCAATTGCCACCTTGATCATCCGAGCCCATAGGGCATAATTCTGGCTGTTCAAGTTGAGGTTGATTTTGAGGTTATCAGAAAGGTTTTGTTTTGGGTTCTGGGTTTGGAAATTGAGACCATTTCTGATAAGATTGGCTATTTGGAGGGATATTTCCTCATTACTAACTTGAGATGATGGGTTACCGTCTACTGACATGGCAGCTCAATCTCAGGTAGTAATGGGGGTGGTAAATGATGAATATGCAGTTTGTTTAATCCTAGGATAAACACTGCTCTGATACCATGTTGATTTTGATACTTTGATACTTAGAATCTCTTGTATTGCAATACTTGTTTTGTTATGTTTACAATGTGAATCAGCCTTTTGTTATATAGGCATTTACAGGGAAATAAAGCAGGAAAACAAGAACAAGTGGAGGACAAGAGAAGGTGGAGAATTTGGAGGATAACATGGAGAGGTGGTGGAGGAATCTCATGAGTGGAGACCCTACACTTTCTAACAGTTACTACCCTCTTCTTGCTCTTTTCTGTGTATTGGGGTAACCCCATTTTGTTTGGTACTTTGATTGCTCAGTTCCTTTTCTTGTTTTGGAAGAGGAGAGATGGTGAATTGCGTACTTGACACGTTTTGTTTAGGGTGCTACTAAATAGACACCCAATATACATTTATAAATAAAAGTCAAACATTCTTAACCAATTATATCCGTTTTTTCCGGAAAACATTGTAATTTCAACAAATAAAAGACAGTTGACCTACTTAAAAGTAATGATTAATGTGTCTAATTGGTAAAAAAATAGTGTCTTTTTAGTTATCCCCTTTGTTTAAAAGTTTCAAATGGAAATAACGAGAGAGAATGTAATTCCATCCCGCGTTTTCCTTCTTCCCGAGGTTTATCCCTTTTCTAAACTATTTTATAAATAAAAATTTAATTAAGTTAAATAAAAATTAATAGAATAATTAAAAAAATAAAACACTAAATACAAATAACATTCTTTAATATAAGTTAATATTAAGCTGGTGTTTGTTTTTTAATAAGTAAAATGTCTGCAGTTTACAAATCACATCGGCAGAAGAATAAATGTGGACCAAATATCTATAATCTATAAGAGGAATATTGCTTGTCTTTTAGGTGCTGTTTGTTTTTGAAGAGGTAAAAGGTCTGCAGTCTGCGGACCACATCTGCAGACATATGTAGAAGAAGAGGTTGACCAGATGTCTGCAGTCTGCAAAAAGAAGACTGTTTATTTTTTAAAGTCTGCAAATTGTAAAATAATCCACATAAACCAAATTTATCAACCAACCAAACAAATTCAGCAACGAAATAATAAATCTAACAACTCAAAAACAACATTAATAACCAACAAAAACCTCAAAATCAGCATGAAAAAACAACAAAAACCTCCAAAATTTCAGAATTTTAGCAACAATTTTAGCAATAAACAACAACAAAAACCTCTAAAATTTCAAAATTTTAGCAACAATTCACCATTTCAGCAACAATTTTAGCTATAAACAACAACAAAAACCTCTAAAATTACAGAATTTCAGCAACAACTCACCATTTCAGCAACAATTTAAGGAAACAATGAAAACGGAGACAGATAAGCGAAACAGGATTATTCTTCAACAAATCAGGAAACAATTTCCTCCTAATGTTCAATTTCAGCAAAAAAACCAAATCATGATACAAGAAGACAACAATATTAACCAAGAAATTGGGAAACAATTTCAACAACAATATTAACCAACAAATCGGGATTACTCTTCAACAAATCAGGAAACAAGAAGAACCAAATAGGGTAAACGGAGACAAAGATGCAAATCAGGAAACGGGATTACCTTTGTGGAGTGAGGAAGCAGCCGGAGACAAACAACCGGAGACAGTTATGCGCCGCCCGGAGACAGCAACGTCACCGGAGGAAGGAAGCAACGACACCGCGCCGGAGGGAAGAGGAAGGAACCAGCAGCAGTCGTTAATCGGAGGGTGGAGTTCGTAGTCGGTAATCGGGAATGGGAGGGACAAGTAGCGAGTTCAATTTTTTAGGGCACAATACGTATTCTTTTTGGAAGAGGTTAAAAGAGGCTGATAAAACACTTCTAGCAAAAGAGGCCGCGCAGACCTTTTAAGGTCTGCGGGCTGCGAAAAAACAAACGGTCTGCCACTAGAAAACGTCTGTGCGCGTCTGCGAACCCGCAGACAAAAGAGGTTAGAAGTGCTTTTAATAAAAAACAAACAGCCCCTTAAAGTTTGCCGACTACTAAGGCTATAGGGTGTGCAAAACATCAAAGATTTCCCAAGACAGTTGCCACGTCAGCACTCTAAGACACACCTTAGGAAATGTCCGACAATCCTAGACCCACTTTTAATTTCCAAGTCACGTTTTTTTATTGGCCAATTTCTCCCAAGCAGCAGGACGCCATTGAGGGGGGAGGTGTTCATGAATGTCTGCTGACATGGAAGGACGCAATGTGCGTTCTTGTACACACCCCATAGCCTAAAATAAACTAAATTATTTACCAAATTATGTATTTTTATATCTAACTTTTTTTATTCTCAATTGCTTTTTACCAATAATTGTCTATAATTAATATAAAAAACTATTTTTTTAGTTAGAATATATTATAAGATTCAAAACAACTTTAGTACATGTCTACCAGAAAAAGAGGACGCACAAACCTTTCTAAGTTTATGGTCTTCTAAAAAACAAACAGTTAGCAAAGGATAACGTCTACATGCTGTCTGTGGGCTTCAAACACAAGAGGTTAATAATATATGCAGACAATAATTAAACACCCCATAAATACATATTATTTTCATTGATAATTAAAAAATCATTACATAATAATTAAAAAATATGAGTAATAATAATAATAATAATAATAATAATAATAATAACATCACTAAAAAAAATATAACTTTCAAAAATACTATTGGGAAAATGCGGACCCTTAATGTCTAATCGATATTAGTTGGTAGCAGCCTCCAAAATATCAGCTTCATTATCAAACATGCGTCCATCTAAAACGTTTTTTGTTGTATATGTCGTTGAAATTTGACATCTTTCGGTATAAATCCCTCCATTTTGAGTTGAGTTTTAGCATTAACAATACGCTTCATGGTGTATTTCATTGTGAAATTTATTTGTAATGTATGCTTAAATCATTAATCTATTTCGTGTGTTGCTGATTCGATTATCCACGAAATCGAAGACCCAAGCACGTGTTAAAGCGACTTTCTCGTTCGTAGTCCATCAATGTAGTGGGAAAACATTTGGGTTTATTGTGTGGTAAACTGAGAAATAATGTGTAAAATTGGTAGGTGGGTATGTGAAAAAAAGATTGAAGGTTGAATAGCATTTATAAGTGAAAATGTTAAGTGTAAGAACTAATTTTGTTTTCTTTCAAATGACTGTTCCATTCTCACAAGAATTGGAATTCCCAGGTTCTCCTGGACAAGTGCATCACAAAATGTCTTGGTACCAGAATGCTCGTGGCTGTATTCTCGCAGCTCTTCCCCTTCTTTCCATGTACAGACCGTCTTGCCCCAAAAGTTATATTTTTTCGTCACAAATGTTCAAATGAATTATACATATAGTCCCTATATTTTATTTTACCGAAAGTTATATATTGGATCATCATATTTTTAACCTTTTTAGTTCATAACCTTTGTAACTTCTGACATCCCTTTCTAACCTAAAATAACTATTTTGCCTTTGTTTGACTTTTTTTAAAAAAAACAATTGGTGATTTATTGTTTATTATTTAATTAAATCATTGAGATATGTTTATTGATTTTATAAACAACTTATTTATTAATTTGAAGATTCTATGAAAATTTGAATATATAATAGTATATTAAGTGTAACAATGTTTATAAAGTTTGTTACATTGGGCTTGTAATAGTTACATAAAAAATAAACGATGACATATGTTCATTATTGAACATACGATTACATCGAATTTGCTCATGTCGAAAAAGTTGATCTAAGAAGATCGATCAATTCCAAAAAATCGAATTTGCACCTGTCGAAGAAGTTGCTTCTGTCAAAACATTGCTGATATATCATTGTAAACAACTAATAGAAAAGCATATGTTCATACATGAACAAACGATTGCATGGTAAAATCTTTTACGATCTTTGATTACATACGCATAACCAAACCAATATTACGCATGAATAAACTACAAAAAACAGTTCATACCTCAACTAAACCCTAGCAGAGAAGATGTTGATCGAATTGGAGAATGCCGATTACAGGGTAAAATCTTTTACGATCTTTGGTTTTGGGGTTTTTTGGGATTTATGTTCATTGATGAACATGGTTCTGCAGTTAGGTGATTTAATTTAGTTCTGCATTGAACCCACACCAATATATATGTATATGTGTGTGTGTGTGTGTGTATATATATATATATATATATATATATATATATATATATATATATATATATATATATATATATATATATATATATATATATATATATATATATATATGGTTGGGTTCTTTTAATATCTCAAAAAATCATGAGGTCTTCAGAACTCAATCAGGACCATCATATCAGAATCATTTTCATTAAACGCATGATCGTCATTTTATAACTCTAATTTAATTTTGATTTTTTTTAATTTTTGGCAACATAATATCAATTTCTAAAAATAAGCATAATCAAATTCAAAATTAAAAAACTATATGATTTTCGTTTTTTTAAATATGAGAATTTTTAAAATTTAAAAAACATAAAAATTTTAAATTCAACAAAAAATCATATTCAGATTTAAAAAAAACATATACGGTCATGTATTTGCAACCGGATACATATATGCATATTTTTCAAAATTCGTAAAAACATATTATTATGTATAAATAGTTGAATACAAATAATAAAAAAACCAATTTATTAAAAACAATAATTTACAATTGTTTTGAACGATACATACATAAGATACAAAAAAAAAAATAATAATAATGTCTTCATTGTTTATTCCTTAACTATCTTGTTTTTTCATTTTATCATTTTCACTTCTTCAATTTGCTCTATATATTTTTAAAACCTGCATGAACACTAATAAAAATACATCTTAAAAATGTTAAAAAAAAGATACTTACATGCATATACGCGTATGCACATGGGCACATATGTGTATGCATATATGCAATATGCACACACTTATGCACATATGTACCTTTTCAAAAATGAAAATATGCACACTTATACACACATGCACATATACACATACGCATATATATATATATATATATATATATATATATATATATATATATATATATATATATATATATATATATATATATATATATATATATATATATATATATATATCCACATACGTATATGCGCATATGCACATACGTACATGCACATATGCACATACACACATATATACAAACATGAATATAAAAAAATTATCACATACGCACATACATATATGAACATATGCACATACATATATGCACATATACACATACGTGTATACACATATGCACATACTTGTATGCATAAATGCACATACATATATGCACATTTGCATTAATACAAATGAAGCTCAAGTTAAGTTTTGCAAAAGACACTCCAAACAATATATCCTTAAAGCCCCCTTACCAAACTTCACCCATCAATTCAAGCTTATTAAAGAAACCACGAAATCAGAAAAATCCCTTTCATATTTTGAAGCTATCATACCACCTACACAACATAATAAAATAAATTCTTAGAATTTTTTTATTAATTTCTAAGATCCAAAACATGTCTAAATAGGCAATGTACTTTAATCATGTTAGTCTCAATGAATTGAATAGCATAGTTGAGTTGACTAACCTATTGAGTGCCCAAATACATGAGCCTTCTTCCAACCCAAATGATCCATTACTGCAATCGCATCTTTAGCCATGATACTTGAAGCTTAGGGATGATGGAAGAATCCTAATTAGAAAAATCGAGTGGGTTCAATGGCGGAATCAAAAAGCATATTCATAAACATCAAGTCATTATGCATCAGACATACATTGAAGTGTAGTTCATCTGACATACATTGAAGCATACGAACCTGATGAACAAAATCAAAATAAAAAACGAGTTCAATGGCAATCTAGAAAGTAAAACCAAAATGAAAAAAATTTAGTAACTGAAACATACCGATTTTGTGATGGACAAAAAAGAACTAAAGATTGAGGAATCACGGACTTGAAGTCATACATGTCGGTGAAGAACAGATTGAAGAATCGCAGACTTGATGTTGAAGTCGCACCTGATCGAGATAAAAGAGGCCGAAGAACAGCGGACTTGAAAGAAAACGTGCCTGTAATTTGCATCTTTTATCTTTGATCCTTGAAAAGAGGCTGATTCTCCAAGCACGCGATTTGTTACAGGCTCTTGTTTCTCTTAGACATTTCGTCGAGCAGTTGAGAGACTTCATTGAAACGCTTCATCCGACCTAAAATGTCGAGGATTTTGTTGTATGAGTATGTTCCGGGCGAGCATCCACTTGCGATGGAGATCCAGTTGAAGAATATATAAGCTGATTTCCAATCGGAACGGTGACAGATAAGAACTAAATCCTCATTTAGCCAGAGTTCTAATAGATTGAGAGCTTGATCGATTTCGTTCACGGCTTGTGCACGTTGATTTGCTTGAGTAGGCCTTGGACTTCGAGGGCTTTGCTGTCGATGGCGGAGGGTTGGAGAGGGAGGTTCACCGGTGCTGTTGGCGGAAGCGGCGATTGAGGGATAAGAAGGAAAAGGGCCACCGTTTTTTTAGACGAAAGAGAGATATTGCTTTTTTTTAAACGGCAAACAGAGAAATATATATATAAAAGCAAAGGTAGCAAGCCGCTAGCACAAAAAGGTACAAAGTCTGAATAAAGTAATACACCAAACAAGCTAAACATAACACTAAGTACAAGAACAAACAAGTCTATCGAAACTACAGAGGAAAAAAACAAAGAGATATCCACCAGAACTCTAAAACAAATATAACATAATGCAGATGTACTTCAACCTCCAACAACTTCCAACGTGGCTGAAAGAAGTCTATATGTCGTCATCACCAAAAGAAGTATCTGGATGAGTGTAGTAAGCCCAGTCAATGGGGGAGAGGAAGAATCATAATGAATTTTACAGTTTTATGACTCTCACACCAACTGTATAGGAGGAGAGGTCGTCTGCCTGAAATGCAGCGCCCCAGGTGACTTGGGGGAAGAGAAGTTGTCCAAGAATTGAATTCTCACGCCACTGGTATAGGTGGAGAATTTATCTGCCTGAAATGCAGCACCCCAAGTGACTGGGGGAGAGAAGAGATCATGTCAGGTATCACACTTAGTGACTCTCACACCAAATGTATATGAGAAGAAATCGCCTGCCTGAAATGCAGCGCCCCAAGTGACTTGGGGAGAGGTGATGTGGTCCAAAATTCTTAACTCTCACGCCAATTGTATAGGTGGAGAATTATTCTGACTGAGTGCTAATTTCTAGGGATTGACAGATATTAAAAGATTTTGTAATTTTTTAATTCCTAAACTGATCCTATGGTCGTTTTTAAAAAGTCTATCATGCCATTAACTGTTATTAGAATTACAATAATGCCACAAATAATATAGGCCATCAAAATTTTGATGTAGAGGTCCATATTTAGTTCTCAAAATCTCATAAGTATCTTTTTATGTTAGATTTAATTAAAAACCATTCAAACAACAAAAAAAAGTTTAATACTGTAATTTTAATCTATGAATATGATAAAAAACATTTGTCTATCATTCTTTTAGATAAATTTCAATTTTCGTAGGTAAACTTCAATGTTTCTTATTTTCATAAGTTGAAATTACAATATTAGGTTTTCTTTTGCAGCAAAAATGTTTTTCAAGACTTCTAACACAATAAACTTCAAAAATATAAATTTTTAAATTTTTTTGCAAATAAACATTGATTTTTGCAAGTAAACTTCTTTCGGAAGTTTACGGTGAATTTGTTTTCTTATTTGTTTTTTCCAAATTTAGTTTTCCGTAGATGGATGAGAATTTTGCTTTTGCAAATGGTTATACACTTATATGTGAAAATCCTCATAGAGCGCCGTTTTAAAATTTTTTTGGCTCACAAGATTTGTACAGGTATCCACACATGACAAATTATAGCTATTTTATTCGAACCCTAATCTTTGGCTAAATCCTGATAAATAATTTAGAAAATTAAACTTTTTTTTTAGTTTTTAATTTAATGGTTTCAAAGTTGCATAGTTAACAATGGAGGTGTATTTATATAATTAACACCCGTTTAATCCTCTAGTCTAAAAAACCATTCTTTTTAGAGTAAATTACAGATTTGGTCCCTGTGGTTTACACTAAATTATAGTTTTGGTCCTAGTTTTAAAAATTTTGTATTTTTGGTCCCTATGCTTTTTAAAATTTTCACTTTTAGTCCTCGTGCTTTCTAAATCTTTCAATTTTGGTCCTTATTTTTGCACAAATAATAGCAGAGAGTGACCAAAAACCACAGGGAGCAAAAGTGAAAGATTTAAATATCACAAGGACCATTAATGCAATATGTTTCAAAATTAGAACCAAAACTGTAATTTGGTGTAAATTACAGAGACCAAATATGTAATTTACTCTTCTTTTTATAATTTCGTTTTCTCATTTTCTGTATAGTCCCATGGATGCAGCCGGCGAAGAAGACGTTCGTTTAGCAAAATCAGTACACCAATGCCTCCCCAACCTCCGCCGTCAACCACCATTCCCAAAAACTTCAACTCCTTCTACGGACACCGCAAATCCACCCACAATCGCCCCACCGCCCGCGGGGGCCTTCTCCCCAATCGCCAAACCCTGAACCCCAATCACAATCCCCAACACGCCACCAGCAATTTCGATCTCGAAAAATGGAACCCAGAGCAATCCGTCTCCACCCCATCACCACGACTCTCCCCTTCGCAACATTACTTCGCCGTCGCCCAAACGCTCTCTCCAATCGCCCGTTACATCGTCGATTCCTTTCGAAAACACAAGCGCTGGGGCCCGCCGGTGGTCGCCGAACTCAACAAGCTCCGCCGCGTAACCCCAAAGCTCGTTGCAGAAGTACTTAAAGTCCAGTCAGATTCAATTATCTCCTCCAAGTTCTTCCATTGGGCTGGTAAACAAAAAGGGTATAAGCATGATTTCGCTAGCTACAACGCCTTCGCGTATTGCTTGAACCGAAACAATCAATTCCGGGCAGCTGACCAGGTCCCAGAGCTCATGAACATGCAAGGTAAGCCACCAACTGAGAAACAATTCGAAATCTTAATTAGAATGCACTCCGATGCTAACAGAGGTCTTAGGGTATACTACGTTTACGAAAAAATGAAGAAATTCGGAGTAAAACCTCGTGTTTTCTTGTACAATAGAATCATGGACACACTTGTGAAAACAAACCACTTAGATTTATCTCTATCTGTATATAACGATTTCAAAAACGATGGATTGATTGAAGAGGGCATCACTTTCATGATCTTGATTAAAGGGTTATGTAAAGAAGGTCGAATTGAAGAAGCCCTTAAACTTCTAAACCAAATGAGAAAATTATGTAAACCAGATGTGTTTGCTTATACCGCCATGATTAGAATCTTGATTTCAGAACAAAATCTAAACGGGTGTTTGAGGATTTGGGAAGAAATGGTGAGTGATAAAATCCAGCCTGATGCTATGGCTTACACAACCCTAATTATGGGATTATGTAAAGGAAATCGGGTCGAAAAGGGGTTTGAATTCTTTAAAGAAATGAAACAAAAACGGTATTTGATCGATAGAAATATTTACGGATCATTGATTGAAGGGTTTGTGAATGAAGATAAAGTTGGAATAGCTTGTGATTTGCTAAAAGATTTAATCGATTCCGGTTATAGAGCGGATTTGTTGATATATAATCATCTTATAAAAGGATTATGCAACATGAAACATGTTAATAAAGCTCATAAACTTTTCTATGTTACAATCGAAGAAGATCTACAACCCGATTTCGATACTATTAATCCAATATTAGTTTCTTATGCTGAATCGAACAAATTCAATGAATTTATCAAGTTTCTTGAACAGATTCAGGGTTTAGGGTTCAGGGTTTTCGATGATCTTGTGAAATTCTTTTCACTCATGGTGGAAAAAAAAGATAAAGTCTTGATGGCTTTAGAAGTGTTTGATAACTTAAAACAAAACGGTTATTACAATGTCCCGATTTACAATATTCTCATTCGCGCACTTTATGAAATTAAAGAAGTGAAAAAGTCGATAACTTTGTTTCAAGAATTAAAAGAACCGGATTCTTTTACTTATAGCAATGCACTTTCGTGCTTTATTGAAATCGGGGATATACATAAGGCGTGTGAATGTTACAATAAAATAAAGGAAATGTCTTTATTACCCTCGATTGACGCCTACGTGTCATTGGTTCACGGGCTTTGTAAAATCGGAGAAATTGACGCGGCTTTTGAACTTGTTAAAGAATGTTTAGGTAATTCCGAAAATACCCCTCGCGAATTTAAATACACTTTAAGAATTATTGATATTTGTAGGGCTAATGATGCGAAAAAAGTTATGGATGTTATTTGTGAGATGGTGGAAGATGGTTGTGGGGTTGATGATGTTATATGTTGTGCGGTGATTTCGGGTATGTGTAAATATGGGACGATTGAGGAGGGTAGAAAAGTCTTTTTGCTTATGAGAGAGTGTAAGATGGTTACCGAATCGGATTTGGTTGTTTATGATGACTTGCTTGTTGACCATATGAAGAAAAAGACAGCTGATTTGGTGATTTCGGTGTTGAAGTTTTTTGGGCTTGAATCGAAGTTGAAAGCTAAAGGGTCTAATCTTTTACCAAGTTAAGATTATGAAATAAGGTGTTTTATTTATACCATATTTGTTTTTTTTTTTTTTTTTTTTTTTTTTTTGGGTTATAGTTATTTTTGTACTATTTTAAGCCAAATTCACAAACTATAAATCTTGTTTCCAATCCGCCATGTGTACTATATTAATGGAACAATGAGATTAATCGTTTAGGAAAGTGATCATATTAAAATAACATGACGTTATGTTTTAATTCTCATTGTTATTAATAATTTGGAATAATTTTATTTTATATAATCTGATGTGTACTATTTTTGTCTACATGGACATTCTTTTTGCTGGTAGTTTTTGTCTTGAATTAGCAAGTTTTAGTTGTTAGCTGAATAAGTGGAAAAACTAAAATGGAAAAAAACATGGAAAGTTGGTTGCTATTAAAAGAAATATTTCTAGATGTACTTTATAAACTTTATTGTACAAAGGACAAAAGCTGTAGTTATTTTTGTCTCACTTAAAAAGGTGAGACATGGATTTGCTCTCGATCTATGTGTAAAAGACGTAAATGCCCTCGTCATCATCATCACCGAAAGTAACCTAGAAAGCTTGTCTAGTCCCGTCTACAAGGTAATTTTGATTATGCCCTGATAAACTACTTTTGAGACAAATTAAATTGAAAACTTTTTGAAAAATCGGAGCAATTTTGGGAAAATGCTAGGAAAAATAAAGGAAAATTTGTAAAAAGTTAGGACTTTAATGGGGAAAGCATTTGAACTTGGATATCGATATAGGCGATATGACATGAAGCTTATGAAAATGATGATGTGGCACCTTTTGTTGCTGTATTATTGTTCACCGATTTTACATATACAAAAGCATGACATGGAATTTTCTGAATTTTTAAAATTTTATTTTAGTTAACGTTTTTTAAGTTTATTTTATTATTTTACATATAAGTTTAGGGTTTTTTGATTTCTATTTGGTTTTGATTTAAAATGTGTTTAGGGTTTTTTGATTTCTATTTGGTTTTGATTTGAAATGTGTTTAGGGTTTTTATTTATTTATTTCTATTTGGTTTTGATTTAAAATGTGTTTAGGGTTTTTTGATTCCTAATTTGGGTAAAAAAAATAAAAAAATGCTGACACCTTTGAGCTTACTAGTTAACATTATTTTAAGTTGAGAGTATTATGACTTCAAATTACGTGCACAACTATAGTTAATACTTAATACATAGCATAAACATTCGTTAAAATTAGCATTTTTTTAATTTGTATTCTCATAACCATACCCAATCATTTTATCTTTTAATTTGTAACAGGGGTATTAATGGAATTAGTGACCTTACGGAAGCAAAGAAAAAATTACATTGTCCCAAGAGCAAAGAAGTCGATATGGATTTCTTACTAATTTGTGCAGTTTCTTTCAATTTGTTATAAAAAATTTGGCCAATTTATGTAGCCATGTTGGAATATGAAGACATCTTTGTATTTTCTTAAAAGGGAAAACCGGAAAAGTCTTTATATTTTGGTTTTTAATTAAGCCATGACTTTATTCTATTTCTTTTTTATAAAAAAGGCAGTTGCTTTTCTGAAAACAAAATACAAGGTTTTCTCAAAATAATGATTAAAAATTTAAGAGTTTTATAAATTATAAGCTTATTGTATTATCTTTTAATTTTATAATTACTGCTATGACGCTGATTGTGTTCGAAAATTAATGGTCGAAAAATCAAAATATTTATGAAATTTATCACAAGGGTTAAAAGTGACAAGTTTGCCAAAGATCTAATTAATTCAATATTTTATCCGAGGGTGAAAGTCAAAGTATTTATTTGGAAATTACTTGAGGGACCATTCATGAAATATCAAAAGCAAGGGTTCAAATCTGGAAATTCTCCGGGTAAAAAGTATCACATGTTCAAACTTCAAAGGGTCATATGTGTAACTTTCACTTGTTACGTGATTTGAGAATTGGATGTTACTGTAGAATCTGTATCGTCGTTTTCATCGAAAGTTCATCGGTAAAACGAACTCACACCGGAGATTTCGCCGGCCATGAGAACTTCCAGTTCCCGATCCTCCTTCCGACGTGAACCCATATACGATCTGAAAATGCCAACCCAGCAATGTACAATTCGTTCATGCCCATGGTACAAATCGTTGAAGCTGAAGTCAAATCTGTGATGTTTACACAAAAGGCAAACTTCTCTTGTCATGCATCGACAACGTCGTTTTCGCTTTTTTGGGATTTAAATTGGGAAAATGACTTATTAGGTAACGAACTATTTAATTTGTTTACGTTTGGTCTCTTTTTATGTGTGTTTTATTTGCTATATTTATTTTGTTTATTATACATTCTTATGGCCCGAAAAACAATTTACATCCTAATTGACATCTACGTAGCAAATATGTGACATCTATATGAATTTTGAAGGTAGAAAAAATGATTTATAAGGGTATCAAGTATTTGTTTTGTTCACATTTGACCATTTTTTTTTTATTTGTGCTTTATTTGTCATTAAACTATTTATATTATTCAACCAAAATCCTCATGATCGACAATAACAAGTAGTGTCGGTTTTGATCACTCTATATCGTAATACAAGTATCATAAGTATTACGTGTATCATTACCCTTATAACTCATTTCTCTTAAAAAACAACACTTGGGGTTTTCATTTTTGGACTCGGTCGTGTAGCATGCTTAATGACTCATTTGATTTATCAATTGGTTATTCATGTTTTACAGATTCATGGGTGAGAACATTGTTACACATAATCCAAATTTCATGGGTGAGAACATTGTTACACATAAGGATACACGTAATCAACCCACGTAATACTTGTATTACGACATTGAGTGATTAAACCGACACTACTTGTTATTGTTGGTCATAAGGATTTAGGTTGAACAATATAAATAGTTTAATGGCAAATAAAACACGAATAAAAAAGGAAAGTGACCAAATGTGAACAAAGCAAATAGATGGTTACCTTAATTATAAGTCATTTTCCCTACCCTCAAAAGTCACGTAGATTCCACCTATTTGCGACGTAGATGCCAATTGCTATTCGTGGTCATAAGGATGTATCATGAACAAATAAATAGTTTAATGACAAATAAAGCACGAAAAAAAAAGTGACTAAACGTGAACAAATCAAATAGTTGATTACCCTAATAAGTCATTTTCCCATTTAAACACACACACATACACACTTGCACTGTTACGTTTTTTATCCACTTTATTTATTTTTTGTTTTCTTTCTTTGTCGTTTAAAACCTTTTTAACCATTTACCTTTAAAAAAATATTTTTACCGATTAAAACTTTTTGTCTTTTCTAATTTTACTATTTAAACATTTATACTCGTTACATCTTTCTGACGTGTTAGATAAATACGAAATACTATTGCAATTTCATTAACATTTCATCAATAACCAACAATATATTTCACGTCATTATTTAAGAATTGTTCAAGCTACAAGAAAACATCTTAACGGTGTTTCGATGGAATATGCCATTGGTTACTAACGGTGTTAAATAAAAAAGAATATTTGTTTAGTAGATAATACACAAAGAATATTTGTTTAGTAGATAATACACCATGACTCGCATTAACATCAATAAGAATCAATCACTTTTAATGGACAATATTATCCCATGACACATGTCACAATCCTACACAATCTCTATAAAACCGTAGCGACCATAAACCCCAATCCTTATCCTACACTCATTCTTCCCTATAAAATACTCTAACTTTATACCTCATCACTTACACATTGAATCTTGAGCTTTAACCCTTACCTCATACACATACCCCCCCCATACACACACACTCCCCCCTCCCCCCCCCCCCCCCACACACACACACACACACACGTATATTAAAGAATTCCCATACCCAAAAACACATCACCGTCACCCAAATTCCTTCCCAAATCCCCAAAAGAACCTTATTATGTTCATCATAATTTTTTTTGAAGAATCTTTCAAGAAATCATCATTTGTCAACACAATGTTTTTTATTCAATTTTGATTGTGTGTGCTTCTTGTACAATATTTGTTCTTTCACAAAAATAAATACTATGAAATATTTGATGTCCTCTTCTTGTTCTTCATGTTTTTCATTTCTTATGATTTTAATATTTTCCAGCGAAATCGACTTATCCGACGTTTTTGTCATTCCTCTCCTCTTTCACGCATTCTGTTGAGTTCCAAACCTAAATTCTCTCTCGACCTTATGCGATTCCAGCCGGGTTTTTTTGACAAATTTCAAGCTCTTTTTTCTTGTAATCTTCAACAAAAAAGGTAATTTCTCATATATTGAACTTATTTATCATATATTGAACTTAGGGTTTTGTAGTTTTAATGATTGTTTCATGTTTTTTGTGTGGTTTTGAAGCTTGTGTTCTTGAAAGATCAATCACCAATAATATCTACTTATAATCTTCAACAAAAAGGTAATTTTCTCACATATTAAACTTAGAGTTTTGTGATTATTTGGTGTTTTAATTGTTATTTCATGATTTATGTAAAATATGTTTGCTTGAAGATTTTAATGTATATAGTTGTTAATGTTAGTTTCAAAAGCTAGTTTTAATATACACAATTGATTGACTAATATATGGATATGGATTCTTTGATAATATGTATATAAAATTTTGATTATAAGATTGTATATGGCTATTTTGATATGAACACTTGATTGAATTTGTATGAAAATGTTAATGAATTGTATGATATGTTAAGAACTTAATTAGTTAGGACTTAATATTATGTATTGGATGTTATATTTATGTTATTATTGTATAATATTGTTAGTTTGTTAGGTTATTATAAGATTGTATATGTATATTTTTATATAAACACATGATTGAATTTGTATGAAATTGTTAATGGGATGTATGATATGTTTGATATTTGATAATTTCTATTATTGTTAAGAACTTAATATTATGTATTTTAAGAACTTTATTAGTTACGACTTAATATTTCTCTCTCGAACTTGTGCGATTCCAGCCAAACTTTTGGAGGTTTTCAAGCTTTTTTTCTTGGAAGATTAATCTACAAGAATATCTACTTGTAATATTCAACAAAAAGGTAATTTCTCATATATTAAACTTAGGGTTTTGTAATTTGTTGTAGTTTTATTTGTTCTTTCATGTCTTTTTGTGGTTTTGAAACTTGTTTTCTTGATAGATCAATCTCCAACGATATCTACTTGTAATCTTCAACAAAAAAGGTAATTTTCTCATATATTAAACTTAGAGTTTTGTGATTATTTAGTGTTTTAATTGTTATTTCATGATTTATGTAAAAATATGTTTGCTTGGAGATGTAAAAATATGTTTTCTTGGATATGGATTATTTGATAATATGTATATAAAGTTTTGATTGTAGGATTGTATGCGGCTATTTTGATATAAACACTTGATTGAATTTGTATGAAAATATTAATGAATTATACGATTTGTTAAGAACTTAATTAGTTAGGACTTAATTAGTTAGGAGTTAATATTATGTATTGGATGTTATGTTTAGGTTATTATTGTATGATATTGTTAGTTTGTTATTTTATCATGTGTTTGATTTTTGATGTTTTCAATTATTGTTAAGAACTTAATTGGTACTAAGTTAATATGTTATTTTGTTTGTTTTTTTTTGTAGTTGGACCATATTGATCGGTTGTTTAGCAACCCGAAAAAAATGGAAAAACTTAAAGATTTCGTTCGACATTTGCAAGAAGAAGATGATGATAACGAAGGGAACGATGATGAAGACGGTAGTGGTCACGAGTAGTTTGTGTTTTATTTAGTATTTTGTGTTAGATATAACTTTAGAACATATGTTATGGATTGTTTTTTGGATAATATAACATATTGTGGATGGTTTATATTTTCTGCATTTTATGGAGTAGCTGAATTGATTAAATTCTTAACTATTGAGAACATAATGAAATAAAGGAAAAAACAACTATTAGGAGCGATAAGTATTACCGACGACACTTTTAGCAATGGAAAGCTTATTGGTGATGACATCTTTAGCAGCGACACTATTAGGGGCGACACCTTTAGAGGCGACATATAAGTATTAGCGACGACGCATTAGGGGCAACACCTTTAGGGGCGACATGTCACCCCTAAAGGCTTTAGGGGCGACTTTAAGGGGTATTAGGGGCGACATTTGTCGCCACTAATGACACTTATTCTTGTAGTGTTATAAGTCATTTTCCCTATCCTCAAAAGCCACGTGGATTCCACCTATTTGCGACGTAGATGCCAATTGCTATTCCTGGTCATAAAGATGTATCATGAACAAATAAATAGTTTAATGACAAATAAAACACGAAAAAAAAAGTGACTAAACGTGAACAAATCAAATAGTTGATTACCCTAATAAGTCATTTTCCCATTTAAACACACACACATACACACTTGCACTGTTACGTTTTTTATCCACTTTATTTATTTTTTGTTTTCTTTCTTTGTCGTTTAAAACCTTTTTAACCATTTACCTTTAAAAAAATATTTTTACCGATTAAAACTTTTTGTCTTTTCTAATTTTACTATTTAAACATTTATACTCGTTACATATTTCTGACGTGTTAGATAAATACGAAATACTATTGCAATTTCATTAACATTTCATCAATAACCAACAACATATTTCACGTCATTATTTAAGAATTGTTCAAGCTACAAGAAAACATCTTAACGGTGTTTCGATGGAATATGCCATTGGTTACTAACGGTGTTAAATAAAAAAGAATATTTGTTTAGTAGATAATACACAAAGAATATTTGTTTAGTAGATAATACACCATGACTCGCATTAACATCAATAAGAATCAATCACTTTTAATGGACAATATTATCCCATGACACATGTCACAATCCTACACAATCTCTATAAAACCGTAGCGACCATAAACCGCAATCCTTATCCTACACTCATTCTCACCTATAAAATACTCTAACTTTATACCTCATCACTTACACATTAAATCTTGAGCTTTAACCCTTACCTCATACACATACACCCCCCCCACACACACACACCCCCCTCCCACACACACACACACACACACACGTATATTAAAGAATTCCCATACCCAAAAACACATCACCGTCACCCAAATTCCTTCCCAAATCCCCAAAAGAACCTTATTATGTTCATCATAATTTTTTTTGAAGAATCTTTCAAGAAATCATCATTTGTCAACACAAGGTTTTTTATTCAATTTTGATTGTGTGTGCTTCTTGTACAACTAGGTTGAGCCCGTGCTTCGCACGGGTCGGGTCAGAACTTGGTAAGTGGGTTAGACGGCCTTTATTCCATATTGGTTATCTTATTAATTCTTTAAAGACTTTAAGTGTTCTTTTTCTTTTTAACTGTGAATGGGGATGTATTTTAATTTGTCTCAGATGTCGTTTTTTGTAAGTTTTTGAAATACTTTACGGTTGCTTTGTATTTACAATCTTTGTCTACCGATCAAAGCGTATCTTTTATGCAATATGTATTTCTTTAATACAAAAAAACATTAAATCACAAAACAAAAAATGAACGATTTGTACCGCGATATTTGAGGGTATATAATTCCTTTGACAACCTCATCCTCTGTCATACATTCAGCTAGGCTGTAGTTTTGATAAGATGGTGAAATGCACCAAACAGTTAGGAATAAAAAATAATAGACACAATAACCGGTTCTTGTTTCGTAAATTACGAAATTACCACTCACCTGCGGCCTATAACATGTCGTCTGAGATTATTCTAGCACCCGACAGAAGAGCACCAAACCCAATTCTGCAAATTAAGATTTAGAAGAATGAAGCAAAAGAAAAAAGAATTCTTGCATGCCCTATTTGGTGTAAAAGACGCAAATGCCCTTGTTATCATCACAATTGAAAATAGTCCTAAAAAGGTTAAGAACTGACCCAGGAAAAAGATACATATTGTTTCCCTGCTTGCAATAGCCAATGTCTCCACTTCCTGAAAAAAATCGAGTAGGTGTAACATGTTATTAAGATACTAAAACAAATTTATGAGAAAATAACAACTTGATGGAGACCATTCCTATTTAATGCCAAACCTATAATATTTATCATCGTATAATTTAGAAAACGAACCGAGGTCAACATCTTTAAATGGGCTTCCACTTGCAAAAATAGCTTATGAGCACAAGCATGCAGCAAAAAGAATAAACCTTTTGGTGCGTTCTGAACAACAGGCAAGAAAACAATGAGAACATGTCGAGAATTGTTTATGATCCTAATGAAATTAAATTCCATACATCAAGATATTCTTGATACCTTAACATCCTCCATGAGAGAGGCAAAGTCAAGACCTTTTGTTTCTGGATGGTAATAATGGAATGTTCCTTGTGGTACATTAGCATCTCTCCATATGTTATGGTGGCTAACAATCACATCATAATCCAACAAAATTAGATGACAAGGAAAATGCCATGAGGCAAGGTTTAACCTAACCAAATTTTATGTAATATACTTACTTTGAACATGTGGGGACATGAATATAGATAAGGGAATCATGGGAAAAACGTTTCTGAAAGTCTACAAAAAGTCTACATGCACCGGTACCAGAAAGAGGTCTTACTGCTGCAATTCTTTTATCTTTGATTAAATCAGAATTTTCCCCGTAGGCTAACTTTAGAGTTTCATCAACCATCTTGTTGCTTCCTCCCATTGGAAGATATTCCCTGAATATATGTATGATTTAAACATGAGATCATAGAACAAACTATGCAAGTGATTATGAAATTAGAAAACTTTGCTGCCATAAACTATTTTCTTGATTAAACAAATCATTGGATTCATATGATCTGTGTCCATGGTAACGGAATATAGGTGTACAAATGGATATCCGCTCAAAAATCTAACCCTCACTTTTAATCACTCAGAAAAAGGAACTAACAACCATTGTACCTAAGAAACTATGGAATGGATTGATAGATAATAAAGGATTTTTATCATCTGGAAAAAAATGCAAAGAATAAAGTAAAGAATAAAGCCAGAAGGATCAACGTGGTTAGTGGGATTTGTAAAGATAACAACCATCGGACCACCAAAAGATTGAAAAGTGGATATGATCATGAGCTTTCATGTAACCCATGTTGGAATCCTAAGCCTTTGGTGGGTTTTAACTGTTCAATCAGTAGATAATGCCAGACAAATTGGAATGTGCAGATTCAATTTGTCTGGACCTTTATACTTCCAGTTTACATAAATACCTGTATAATCGAGACATGAAAACTTACAGATTGTGAGAAACACATAGATCCGGGTTTTTGAGTTATATTTCCCGGGTATAATCAAAGAGCTATTTTGATATATTTGTGTGTGTACAATTTTGTCTTGAATTGGTATCAGAGCTCAAGATCGGAGCTGTGAAATTGAAATTCTAATCCTGTAATCAATCACAGAGTTGTGTGAGCTTGATTACATACCTGAGATCGATCTAAAGATGTCAGATGTGGATGATCCAAGCGGAAGTACTGGTGGTGCTCCGGTAAAGCCCCCAAGGAGGTCGGAACCGCCGGCTACTCGAGAGGAGATGGCGGTGGTGGTTCGATCGGAGCCGGCAGTTCGATTCAAGGATCGGTGGCTGGAAGTGGTGGTTCAGTCGGGAACGCCGGCGGCTCGAGAAGGGGTGGTTGGCGGCGGTGGAAGCTCGACCGGTGGTGGTGGATCGAACCAATCGGAGAGAGAAATACCTAGAGGGTGAGAGAAGAGCATCATCGGTTGGCGATGATGGCTCGAACGGCTGCGGTGGTTACGGCGGATCGAGAGGAGGAGACGGAGGTCTTCCGAAACCGATCAAGAAAGAGGAATACCGAGCAAAGGGTGTTGCTTACCCGATCCGGCGGTGGCGGAGGTTCGACTGGAGCTTACGGATCGCAAAGGGGGGTCTGCTTCGTCGGCTTCTGCTGGGTCTGGTTCACGTTCCCAGTCGATGCAGCAAAGAGAACACGCAAGGCGGAGAAGGATACCGGAGATGGCACGATCTCGAGGGACAAGCTGGTCCGATCTAACGGCGGCGGTGCATCGCAAGGTGGCGGTGGCGGTTTGAATCGAGAAGGCGGGGAAGTTCTTCCGAGTCCGAGAGAAGCAGAAAGGGGAAGACGCGAACTGGGAGAGAAGAAGAAAGGGAGACGGGTTAAAAGAAAGATAATCTGGGTCGGGCGGGTCAGGCGGGTTCGGGTCAAATGGATCCGGATCCGGAAGTGGATCTTGGTCCAAAAACAAGCCCAATTCCTTTAAAATAAGCCCAAAATAATTCCAATTCGAATTCGGACTCAAATCGAAACCCGAAAAAAAATCACGAAGGCGTCTCTAGAAGGACTTAGAGATTCGGGGGTGATTGTTGGAATCCTAAGCCTTTGGTGGGTTTTAACTGTTCAATCAGTAGATAATGCCAGACAAATTGGAATGTGCAGATTCAATTTGTCTGGACCTTTATACTTCCAGTTTACATAAATACCTGTATAATCGAGACATGAAAACTTACAGATTGTGAGAAACACATAGATCCGGGTTTTTGAGTTATATTTCCCCGGTATAATCAAAGAGCTATTTTGATATATTTGTGTGTGTGTACAATTTTGTCTTGAACCCAATGTTAGCCATGTTTTTAAGCAAGATCTATACATTTTTAAGTTACTCATAAGTTTTTAGGGATCTAAAGTTGGGAATTAACTGTAGAGGAGAAGTGTACTGTACAACATACTCTGCATGGGGTATAGATCACTATAGCAATATTATTTGTGATTTTCCTTGATTTTTTTATCTTTATCATGTATTTCTCAATAAACAATTTCACGAATCGGAGTAGATAGTCGAATAAAATAACGACTATTTCGTCACACTTACATGTTTATGCTTTCAGCAATCCGTCTCTCTGCTTCTCTGACACACTTGAGAACCACCGGCTTCCCGTTATCATGACGATAAGCTCCTTGGTAATTCATTCATTAGAAACCAAATACTATCTAAAGTAATCTTAACCAATGAAAATTTGGGGTTTGATCGGCAAAAATCTCAATCATCGTGAAAGTGAAAATGAAAATAAAACAGAGACTTACGACGCAAATGTTAACTTTGTCAGGATTAGGATCTGCAAGAAAAGCTTCGTGCATAGAAACCGAACCCGAGACAACCCCCTTGTTCCGTCATCGTCTTCGCCAAGAATCTTCTCCTCCATAGTTGATTTTAATTTCTGTCCAGAACTCTGTAAACTGAAACAGAAGTTAGTGATGGCAATAGAGAAGAATCGGTGAAACAGATAGCATGAGTAATCAAAACATGAAATCAAAACTCGTTTATAGAAACACTCAAAATTGATGCGGGATTCGACTATGTATCAAGAAAGTTTACTTTGTCATCCAAGTGGTAGGATTTGATGATGTCGCCAAACAGCAAATCGTGATCTTCATGAGGCCTGTATGTTATTTTTCATTATGAAATCAAGAAAAAAGAAATCCGAATTAAAGCTTAAAAATATTACGAAAACCCCATTAACCAAACTTCTTTTCGCAATTCTTTCTTACATAAATTAGGGCATTACGTCTGTCTCACCAATCTCTCCTTCCTCTCTCTCTGATTACATCAAAACCATAAATGATCAGGCGGAGGCAAAGGGTCGAGAAGAAGAAGAAAGAGAAAGGGATCGGGAAGATGAATGGGTTGCTTGAGAGGTGTCGTGAGGAGAGGGCGCGGTTGAATGAAAGCTGGTGCAATCTAATTGGTGAATAAACCTCACCCCCGTTAAAACTCCAAAACCCCCCGTACCCCCCAAAAGCTTCTAGAAATCTGCTTCTATTTGTTTATATAGTAATATTTGTTCTTTCACAAAAATAAATACTATGAAATATTTGATGTCCTCTTCTTGTTCTTCATGTTTTTCATTTCTTATGATTTTAATATTTTCCAGGGAAATCGACTTATCCGACGTTTTTGTCATTTTAATCTTGGAAATTCTAAAACAAAAATGTTTAAACCGAACATGTATTTCATAAAATAAATTTAATTGTTATTCATACTTCATTATTTTTTTTCAACAATTGGTATCAGGGCTCGTGTGACCTAACAAAATTTTGATTTAAACGTTTTTTTTTGAAAATTTCCAACTCTTCAATCCTTCAAGTACTCTAACCTTTAAAAATCCGTTAAAAATGTTTGCTGATGTTTTTATTTTTTTTCCAACTTTTCGTATTTTCATATTTTTAGTTTATCAATTTATCAGTTTTGAAAATTTCACCAAAAATATTCAAATATATAAAAATCCTTTAAGTATCACTTGTTCAAAATGACATCTTTGAAATACGCAATATGATTTCGGTTTCGGTTGCTAACATTGGTTTATGTGCACCCATTCTCTTACTCGAGGAGTATATCTCATGGACTACTTGCGTGCAATTGCATCTTGAGGATGTAGGTAAAAATGTTTGAAAATGTGTTGAAGGCATCCTTGATTTGCCTCTCAATGCTAATCTGAATGTTGTAGCCAATGTTCTTTCTAAAAGCTGTGACAAAAATGAAGCAATTGAAAGAAGGAGACCAGAAATCCAAGTTAAACGTGAATTGCTTTCTAAAGTACACACACAATATTTTAAGTCAAATGAGAAATATCAAATTTATTTAAGTACATGATGTTTGGAAGTTTTTGCAAGGAAAATTTGAAGGAAATGACAAGATATTGAGAAACAAAAGAATTTCAGCTATAAATGAATTTGACATTTCAAAATGTTTTTCTCATGACACATTCATGATGCTTATAATCATTTTAATTTAGGGTTAAATGCACAAAAGTTCCATATTTTTTAATGTAAGGTAAAAAAAAACCTTTAAATTATTTTTAGCTTTAAAAAACCCAACCAATTATTATTTACCTTTTAAATGTGACCCAATTGCAGGTTGACAAACATTTTCACCGACTATTTTAAATACATGGACAAAACAAATATTTTTTTAAGTCTAACTTTAATCTTTTTAACTATTTGAACCCCATTTCCCCACGTCCAAAGATTACCACAACCTCCACGTCCCCCTTCTTCTCACCCAAAGATTTCCATTTAGTAACTTCATTAGCTCGCTCAATCAAATTGAATCAATAATTTGATTTTTTATGTTCATCTTCTGACGTCTTCGCTAGTGGTGGCTCTGAAACCAGGGTACGAGCCGTATGTAGTGTCTAAAGCAACAGTCGAAGCTATGTTGAAGATTTTGGCGAAGGAACTGAAGGGTACAAGGATTTAAAGGTGCGATGCTGGCAAGTTATTAACGAGAAGGATACATCGCACTCGTAGCCTTCCATGGTGTACAGTAAACTTTCGGCTGCCCGCTGCTGTATGTATCGATTCCGACGACGCCATCGGCATGTTTATTCAAAGCTAGTAAGACGTGTGAATCGACTAAGTGGGTTGTGCCTCGAGTATGTTGAGACCGTTTTGACGATAGATCTGGGCAGAGGAACGGATTTGCTTCTCCCAATGGAGATCACCAAAACCGTTGTGACTTGTGTGGTGGAGGTGCTAGCTGTCGGAAGCGACATAGCTTTAGAAGTTTATGGTACGCCATGGAAAACACGATTTCGACACTGTTAAAGCCTATATAAGATGCTGTTAAAGGTTGTCAGAACTCGGAAGCTTACGGTACGCGGCGCTCGAATCCTGCCATATCTTCATCGTTAACGGAAGCTTATATACGAGACTGTAAAAACAATTAAAAACAAAGCCCAAAGAAACATGGTGTTGATCGATTCCTCATCTTGACATCATCCAACATCAAGTACGATGAAATCTTTTTCAAACGAGGCGTACGATATTCATTCATAATCATGCCCGTCACTCCTCACCCTAATTTGGACACTGAGTTTCTTGGCGCGAAGGATGTTAGTTTGCACGTGGGATTTTTTAGTGGGGGTGATGATGCTTATGGGTTTGGGTGTGGAGGTGGTGTAACCGGCGGTTTTTTATGTATGCTTGTAGGTCGACGGTGGTGTAGGAGGAGGAATTATAAGCGGAGCTGTAAACAATGGTGGAAACGTGGGTCAGGTTGTGGAGAGACTACGCTGAGAGGCATTGGACGAATGAATCGTAAATAAACTAGAACGAGAAGCTCCTTTTTGAGAGGGAAAAAGAACAGAGGAAGAAGATGAGTGAAAAAAGTTATAAATGAAGACATGATTTTATGCCAACACATACAAATATTTCCATATACATTTCCACGTATCCTGAAAAAGAAACTCAGATTGATTACCGGCTATATCAGGTCAAATAGGTTTTTTTAAATGGTTAAAAATTTTAGGTTGGGCTTTTTTAAACCAAAAATTTATGAAAGGGTTTTTCCTGTGTATCCCATGATAAATGGTGGGTGTTTTCTGCATTTAACCCTTTAATTTAATCACCATTAAACTCACTAATTTGGACGTTTAAAAATCTCAACATGAAATCAAGGTCTAAGTTTTTTAAATAGTCCCACAGATAAACTAGATGATGATAAGACTTCATTTTTAAAGTTCTCCGAGTCTTTACATATCAATGCATCTATATGAATGCATCAACTAAGGGTGGAATTGGTACGGTACCAGACTTTTTTATTTTATACCATGTACCGTACCAATTGTAATTGACACAAAAATTTAATTACCAGTACCGTACCAAATATACTTGGTACCAACTTATTTGGCTACCAACAAATTTGGTTGGTACATATTGGTATTGGTATATTCCAAAAACTTTTCTTTTAGTATTGTTTTCCCTAACTTATCATCGCTTACGTGCTAGTCGCTTGTGTTATTAGTTTGATTTTAACATCTAGTGTTGTTTGAAAAAATAATTAGTATTAATAGTTGTTTTAGTAATTCATTTTCCGAGTGTGACTTGTTAGTTATTACTCATATATATATATATATATATATATATATATATATATATATATATATATATATATATATATATATATATATATATATATATATATATATATATATATATATATATATATATATATATATATATATAAGGAGGTTCAATCGAGGCCAAAGAAAAGGTTGATATCGCGAGGCCAATTCTGGACAAATCATTTTATAAGGGCATATTACTAATTATGTATTTTAATTTAATTATAACAAAATTATAGTTTCCTAAACTCTAGGAAATTGATTATTAGTTACCAAAAAAACTAATAAATTAATTTTTATTTTTTAATAATTTCATATTATATAACGTCACTTTTTTTTACTTATTTTTTATTTTTTTTATTTAATTAATAGATAGTAATAATCATTTTCCGTCAAAATACTTTTTTTTCTTGTATCATTTGATTAATACGATTTCATTCATAAATGATTATAAAACACAATACAAAATTAAAAAAACCAAATATATTTGTAATCATGAACGAATAAATCACAATGTAGATATAAAAGAAATATGTATCTAATCATGAATGATTAAAGAACAATGTATAAATTAAAAAATCAACTACAATTGTAATCATAAATGAATATAGAACACAATATAGATAAAAAGTACAATGTCGTTTTAATCATCAATGATTACATCACAATGTAGACAAAAAAAAAAAAGACAATACAATTTTAATCATAAACAAATGGTGGGCACCCTTAATCATTGTTATTCTTGAATTCACATTTGCAAAATCAAGTTCAAAGATATTAAAAAATAATATACATAATCATCAATGAATAAACGCATAATCATTAATGAATACTGTTGAATACACATAAAACATTAAGAATACACATAATCATCAATGAATAACACACATAATCATCAATGAATACAAATAAAACATAAAGAATACACATAATCATCAATGTTTATAATCAAAATATAAGGATTCAGTGAAAGAACATTGCTATTTCTTACAGTTATCTCATTTAATGTTAATGTTAAATTGTATTTATCAATGATTTTAATAGAAATTAAAGTTATATAAATATATTGCTGAATACTTGTAACAGAGCCACATCATCATCAAATTCCCCAAATTTTGAAGAATCAAGGCCTCTAAATAAATAATTATAAAAATTTCACATAAGTTGAAAAATTAAGTAACATAACATTAAAAATATATTGATGATGTTGGATTAGGTGTCTAAGCCATGACTTATAAATTGTATTTATCTTATTAACTGAAGCAAAGTACATTTGGGTTGCCCTCATAGCTGGAGGTTTGATAGAAAGTTCAGTAGAGAGAAATGTTGATTTATTAATTGTTTAATAAATCAATAGAAATAAAATAAATAGTTTATTAATATATTAAAGTGATAATATATTAATTGGAAACTATATTAATTAATTAGAAATTAATCTAGAATTAATTGGATTTAATTTAGTGATTAATTTAATTAATTAAAAGTGCAGGGATTGGTTTTGTATTTATTCAATAGTTGAATAACTGGCTAGCCAGTGGAAGCCTTAAGTTGGCGAAATTATGGAGGCCACCTCCATAATTTCGAAACCCTAATTAGGGTTTAGAAGGCTTGGTCCAAATAGTCAACAGGCTTGTCCATTAAGGAGGCTCCTTTAGGGTTTTGACTGTTATCCTTGGAGGCTATAAATAGAGCCTCCTGGAACCCTAAAAACCTGTGCCATTTTACACTGTCTCTCTGGAACTCTGTTGTCTTTTCTCCATTGCTTGGGTGTGACTCCATTTGAGGCAGGATAATTTTGCTGCTAGCTTCAACAAAGAAAATCAAAGGTTGGTTTTCTCAATTTTATTCTTTAGAAATAATCTGTTGGCCTTAGGATTTTATTATATGTTCATTGGTAGAAAAACATAGATCTTTTTTTAGGTTACATGTGAACTTAGGTTTATTAGTTCATAGATTGCTTAAAACCTTTCAGTGGTATCAGAGCCTTGGCTATTTTTATTGTGAAATGGTATAATTGAATGTTTGTCTAAGGGTTTTTTGCGAAAATATAACCCTATTGGAAGGCCTTGATCGAAATTTGTGGCTAGGGTTTTGAAAACCCTAGCCTCCACCCCTTATTTGGCGATTTCTTGCTTGCATGGTAAGTAGGTTGTTATTTTTGGTAATTGCAATCTATTTAATAAATGGAAACCCTAATCCCATTGCTTGCATTTTTTCGATAATTAAGGGATTAGATAAGAATAAATTAATATGATTAATTTGTGATGCCTATCTAGATTTAATTAATTTAATTAATTGTTTAATTAAAAGATAAATTAAATCACTTATGGATTTAAATTTAATTTTCGAAAATTAAAGGTTAATTAGCAAAAATAATTAAAAGATTAAATCCAAAATATTTTAAAAGGTTTAAATTTAATTTTAAATTAAAGAGTTAATTTTAGAAAATTAAAAGATTAAACCGGAAATATTTTAAATAGTTTAAAATACATCTTATATATTTATGATTAATAGTTAATATTTTATATATAAGATAAAATTGGTTAGTCATACCGTTAGTAGGCCTCATTCACAAAACTGTCCTATAAAGAAGGTATAAGGCGACTGCCTATAAAATGGTAGTCTAATGGGTATCCACTCTCACCCACCGCTCTACTGGTCAGTCGAGTGTCGTTAGCCGAACGGGTTTGATAGGATCGCTTAATTCTCATTAAAAGTATAATGCTGTAATTGAAAGTACTAGAACAATTTATTAAAATCCTAATCTAGTTACTTTAGGAAAAATGTGAATTGATGCTAATCCATAAAGTTGCACATTGCACTTTATGAAACATTGGTGGAGCGTGTGAGGATAACCGGCACACCAATACGGGTTCATAAAGAGTCGCAATGGGTTTCTCGATCTTACCATTATTGATGGAGCGTGTGTGGTTAACGGGCACATCAATTAGAGATGGTAATTGACTTCGAGAGTACCGAGCTAACTTATATGGTTATTCACACCCGGTTTGTGATCCTCGGTATCCCAGTCACAAACAGTGGGGCATATCCGAGATTAAACATGCCATTGAATGGTTCAATGAATCTCAACAGATCTAGGAATTTCATGAGATGAAATTGATAAGTGTTTTATCTACCTTAATGACCATTATGTTGTGATTCGGCATCCCTCTTCACATCATAGTTGGGGCATTTTTGATCCTAGCCTTATTAAATAATAAATAGGGTAATTATTTAAAAGGATTGATTAAACTAATAAATTCTGTTTCTTATAGATGTCTAAATCAAGTGTCGATTCTCTCCCTTCTCATCCTTCACCCATCTCTGAGAGCCTCAGAAAGCACCTGCTAAATATGGAAAGGCTGACTGCCCTGAACCATAAGGAATGGCTTCGCAATTGGAGACTGGTTCTCGTTATTGCTGGCAAGCCACATCTCATTGAGTATCCGATCCCGGTTCCACCAAAACATGTCATCACAAAAGGTGTTTATGATGAGCATGACCTCTTATTTGAAGACTCTAAGGAAGTTCATAACATCATGCTATTGACCATTGACCCCGAGTTCCGCAGGGATTTTGAATCCCTGGGGCCATATGAGTTAATAGAATTGGTTGAGGAAAAGTTCCAAGAACCGGTTGAAGAGGAACGAGCTAGGATCTTCAAAAGACTTGCAGAGTGCAAGCTAAAAGAACGAAGTAGCATCGATTCGCATGTTCTCAAGATTGAAGGATACATAGGCGAATTGTACAAACTTGGTCAACCAATCAGTCAGGAGATGAGTGTCAACATCTTACTCGCCTCGCTGACCAGTAGGTACGATCTGTTCATACAGATGTATAGAAAGGAAGACCAAAAAAAGACTCTCATGGAAATGCGTTCAATATTGACTTTGTACGAGTCAATCATGGACAGGCATAGTTCCACTGGTTCAGCTACTTCTGGATTGAGTCCAGTGAAGAGACGCAGCAAGAAAAAATCCAGATCGTCTGGACATGTCTCAAACTGGGAATCCATAGGATCGGATACAGTCACACAAAGATTGGAAGACGCTCCAAGGTCAAAATCTTTTGGAAACTCAGGTATATCTAAAACCTCAAAACTCCTGATCCATAATTCCTTGATACTTGAGGTGATAGTCATATTTGGTTTATATGCAGGGAATCACTAGGGGGTACGAGAGTTTGGCGCATAGGAGCACATTTGGATTGGATCTCCAGCTCATGCAGTTTTGAAGTTTAGTTAGATATTACAATCTTGTTATTAGCTTATTAGATGCATGCGAAGTTGTCTATCACATAATACATTGTTCAAGGATTTATGTTTTAATAAAATGTTGATTTTCTTTTAACACTTGGTTGTTTAAATTATCCTTGAAATGTTGTATGGGTGTGTTAATTGCATGAATGGTAATGACTTGAAATGTTGATGCATCCAAAGTGTTTGGATTCATAAATTGTGTCCCCTATGATTGTTAATGAAAAATTTATAAGGATCAATTCAACCAAAGGCCCAATTGGACAGTACTTTGGAATCATTTGACTTAGAGTCACATGATGAATTGAGTTCTTAATAAAACATATGTTGCAAGAAATGTATCATCCAAAGATCCAGTTGGACAGGACTTTGGAATCATTTGACTTAGAGTCACTTGATCAGTTCTTAATAAAGCACATGTGGCAAGAAATAAATCACCCAAAGATCCAATGGATAGGACTTTGGAGTCAGTTGACTTAGAGTCAGGTGATGATTGCAAATCTTGAATAAATTAACAAGGTCATAAGTTTACATAGAGATGTAAAAGACAATAAGATTAGCAGCAACGGACACATCAGTCACTATGTATTGCTCAAATCTTCGAAAAGAACACAATTAGTTATACTTCACGATATTTGTCAATTAGTATGAGGAATATGGCTTCACTTATCAGAATAAGCGATTGAATTGAAACCTTGAACAGTTCAAGGACTTCAAAGGAAGTATAAGATCAACAAAACCTGAGCAAAGTGAGAAAATGTTTCACAGTTTATTCTCTTCCAAGAACATTAATGGCTATAATGTGTCTTAAGGAAGACGATGGAGCATTAGTCGAAATAGTTCGATCCTCGATGTATGAGATACATCTTCAATTAGTTTCTGATGAATAGAATACTCAACCAGTCAGACCATAGAAACCATATTCCGACCACATCTTAAACTAAGTAGGTTTTGCAGACACTGTCTGAAATGTAAAGTTGGGATCGTCACACTTGTACATAGAAAGTCCAGGATCATGTAGCGTTCATCCGAACCTCATGACTAGCCTAAACCTGATCAGCAATGTCGTTTTCACTGGCTATCCCGCTGTACCTGTGAAAGAAGAGCCCTTTTAGAAAGGACTCATATTCTAAGGAAACAGTGGGAGTTAGGACAATCCTGAATGAGTTCAGGATTAGCCAAGTGAAAGAACCTTTAGTCATCACTAGGCTTTGAGCAGAAATCAAATTACTGTTAAAACCAGACATACACTTCTCTTAACCAGTAGTATTGGTCACCGTCATAAGATGTTATGATCTGGGTGACATACCGATTAGTGGTAAAACACTAAGGTAGTACGGATTCACAATCCCACTACTTGGAAGCATTGGTGAGCCCGGTTGCTTCCAAATAAGAGAACCTTAGGGCGAGACACAGTCTATGTGGAAATTTGATTAATTTTACACCTGGTCTAAAAAGCAGTGGCAGTAATTGAATCATCAAAAGAAAGCAACATAGAAATGTACCTTTAGATCATCTGGTTGAGTGAGACGATACCCAGAGTCAAGTAATTGATTCCGAGAGAAGCACTCTCAATAGAAGATGAAATCCGAAAGGATTCTACATGGCACATTGTGAGTCGTTAATGGAGCGCGTGTGGATCACCGGCACACTAATAGGGACTCACAAAGAGCATGCTAATACAGAGGTACATGGGTTCGGGATTAATCCCACGGGCATCTCGCAGGAAAGGATATTCGGATTCTCAAAATATGCCAAAGGTTTGGATTTTGTGAATATCCTGAAAGATTCACATTAATATATCAGAATAGTTTGGATTTCGGATTCTCAAAATATGCCAAAAGTTCTGGATTTTGTGAAAAGTCCGAAAGAGTCATATAACCGTGTCAAAGCCAGTGGGAGTGTCGTTGTTATCTACTAACACTATATGTGTGTTACATACTGTTTCTAGGAAACGTCTCTTATCATTACAAAGTGTAGTGACTTGGTGTTAAGAGACGGATCGCTATGAAATACTTAAAAGAGATATAACGTACTTAAGTGGTTGCGAACGTCTGTTATATAGATCAAAAGCCTGCCAATATGATCTTGATAAGATTCAAGATGCATGAGCTTAAGGAAAAGAGTTTCCTGTCATTACAAAGTGTGATGACTTGGCATGAAAGCAGTAAAAGGGTGCAACATACTCACGTAGTTCACAGACATCTATCAGATAGATGTAATCATCAGTATAGACCTAGCCAGTGTAAGCATGATCTTGGTAAGATTTAAGATGCATGAGAAAGAGTCTCCGAAAGGAAATAGTTATCAAAAGTCATGACACAGGGTTTATAAGTAATCTTAAGATTCCAAAAGGGTTTGGAATAAGATTAGATCGAATTCCACGAGCTTCTTGGATCGATCGGAAGTGTCATGAACATATCCTGATGACTTAATGTTTAGAGCATAGTAAGTTGGATTTAGGATATAACCTGGCTGAGAATACTGAGTGGTTTTGAACACATGCGAGAAATCATTGGGAAATGATTGGGGTAGATGTTATAATAATTTGAAAGGAGTTTCAAATCCGTAATTATTATCATCAGGACTTGATGCTAAAGAACTTAATGGTTAAGAGTTTCGTTGGTATTCCGATGGAGCGCTTGTGGGTCACCGACACATCATAACACCTCGAAATAGTATTGGGGTGCAGTCATGTAGACTAAAGAGCCCGAGAACCATGGGAAGTCACAATACACATCATCAGAATGGAGTTAGGAGAGAGAAAGACAGAATAATTAATTTAGATATCATCAGAAGAATATCCGATTGGATCATCTGTAATTAAGTGTATGAATGTGAGACATTCATGATACATAGAAAGAATGAATAGTTCATGTAGATATAAATATGAATATGAAATTTGAATTGAAAGTTTAAAAGGAAATAAGAAACCGATAATAGTTTTATGATAAATCCGACTTGGTGATTACCTCGTGTAGACTTGGTAATAAGCAAGAGTTGCTGCCAATCCGATTTTATGTTTCGCTTTCTCATGTTTTACTTCCTGAATAATTTAATTATTCGAAAGGTCCACCGTCTCTCATACTTTGGGAAGTAAGTATTGAATCAAGACTGTCATGAATTGGTTTGTAGATTGTCTAAGGAGTTAGACATAGCAATAAGATTGCTACAACGTTCATGAGTACTTAGAAATAGAGATTTGAAGTATTGGATAAACCCACACTCAACAGATTGATTCATGGATTATATCACAAGCAATTTTGAGACGATAATATCTTATGGTCTTAAAGCGGAGACATATGAGTTGAAATTTACAAGTCGGTTGTGCATTGATAATGCATAAACGCATCAGTAACTTGATGCTATAAAACGCATTGTTGTGCGCGATTTTGATGAGTAAAAGACACAAGCATATGAGTCGAAACTTATTCGTTCCTTGACCCTAATGGGAAACAGATATCTATAGGCCTCTCGATGATTTTGAAGTTGACTAAAGTGCTGGCCAGCCAGGACTGAATTGATGTGTTCAATTAGAAGTCTTAGGTCATATGAAAAATCGGTAATCGGGAAACAAAGTATCGGACAGAGATTGATCTCAATCCATGTCTCGTGTCCGAAAATATCTTGTTGGACGAAGGATTATATGATCACTTATCTATGGACAGAACTGACTGGGTCAGAGTTCGACAGCAGTTTCTAGGAAGCTGCAAGTTGTTGATTAATCTAAAGATAAAAGAACAATTAAAGTCATAGACTTATCCAAGTGTGAGACTATTGGATTAGGTGTGTAAGCCATGACTTATAAATTGTATTTATCTTATTAATTGAAGCAAAGTCCATTTGGGTTGCCCTCATAGCTGGAGGTTTGGCAGAAAGTTCAGTAGAGAGAAATGTTGATTTATTAATTGTTTAATAAATCAATAGAAATAAAATAAATCGTTTATTAATATATTAAAGTGATAATATATTAATTGGAAACTATATTAATTAATTAGAAATTAATCTAGAATTAATTGGATTTAATTTAGTGATTAATTTAATTAATTAAAAGTGCAGGGACTGGTTTTGTATTTATTCAATAGTTGAATAACTGGCTAGCCAGTGGAAGCCTTAAGTTGGCGAAATTATGGAGGCCACCTCCATAATTTCGAAAACCTAATTAGGGTTTAGAAGGCTTGGTCCAAATGGTCAACATACTTGTCCATTAAGGAGGCTCCTCTAGGGTTTTGACTGTCACCCTTGGAGGCTATAAATAGAACCTCCTGGAACCCTAAAAACCTGCGCCATTTTACATTGTCTCTCTGGAACTCTGCTGTCTTTTCTCTATTACTTGGGTGTGGCTCCATTAGAGGCATGATAATTTTGCTGCTAGCTTCAAGAAAGAAAATCAAAGGTTGGTTTTCTCAATTTTATTCTTTAGAGGATTTTATTATATGTTCATTGATAGAAAAACATAGATATTTTCTTAGGTTGCATGTGAACTTAGGTTTATTAGTTCATAGATTGCTTAAAATCTTTCAGATGAAACATGAAAAAAGAACCTTACTTCCAACAGATTCTATTTTTGAGTTTCTTTTCAATTAAACTAATTACTTTAAGAACAATTGTCATATCATATATTCGTTCTTCTGCACCTTGCACCTGTATCATCATTATTCTTAATTTCTTTTTTCTTAAAACCATATTCAACGTATTGATTCTTTAGAAAGAAAAATAAAGTACACCTCCGGTAACATAAACACTTTCTTAAAAGTCCTGCAAATTTTAAAACGTATCCTTTAACAAAGAAAAAAACTCACATTTTTCAAACCAATTAGAAACGTAAAAGTGCATAATTGCAACAGGTAAGTGTTTACGTTACAGGATATAGAAGCATTCTGTCAAGAGAAGCGTTCAAATCAGAAAGAAATCAAGAACAGTATTGAAAAACCATACCTTTGATGGCGCTGTCGAGGGCCGGCCAAGTGGAGCTTGGAGCATAGGACGCCGACGGCAGACGCTGGAGGATCGAAGCTTTGATGCCGACGATTTTTTTCTTCTTTACGTATTATACGTACCTACAAATTTCAATCGGCTACCCTAATTTAACGAGAGATATAGAAAAAGAGAGAATAATTCCTTATTAAAAGGCTAAAATCATGGAACCCAAAAAACTGAAATACCCTTAATACTCTTAACAGTTTTTTAAAATCTTTCGGTTGGTAACATTACTTTTATATTTTACATAAATGACACATTAATCTCAACCTTAGATCTAATATTCTAGACGGTTGAGATCTGGCCTCGCGATCTCAACATTTTCTTTGGCCTCAATTGATCATAATTCTATATATATATATATATATATATATATATATATATATATATATATATATATATATATATATATATATTAAATTGGTTAGTACGGTACAACTGTGGTATTCAAAATTTTGTACCGTTACCATACCAAGATTGCTTAATTGGTATGGTACTACCAACCAAACATATTGGCTACCAAACATGTTGGCTACCAACTTTATTGATACGGTTGGTAACATGTTGGTTGGTTACCCACGTTACATTTTTGCCAGCCCTAGCATCAACACATACTCAAGTTGATTTAATTATGAAAATACCACCGCATATAAATGCATTAGTTGATATAAATGTTGATATGATTACAAATATGCAACCACATTTATTTTCTGAAATTTTTACTTAATTACAAAAATACCGCCTCTTTTTGATGACTTTCAAAAAACGTGTGGCTGAGATGTGTGATGACTTATATACCATGAAGCACCACATTTTAATTGTATCAATACATCGTTGATTATGATGCCCTCCATCTCAAGTGTCCTATTTCGTCACCAAATTAGCATTGCTAAAAATATGGCATTATTACATCGCGTGGTATTCTTTAATAATACGCATTGTTCTTGATATTTTGTACTATTACTAGTATATACAAATTATGTTCCCCTCTTAGTATGCATGCATCTCTCTTGGAATGATTGTGGTTTTTTTTATGCCACACTGTCAATCATTACAATTCTACTCTTGTCACTTCTTCTTCTCTGATTATGGTCATTGTCCTTGCTACCACTACAATATGCAACCACCACCCAACCTTATAAGTTCTTTTGAAGTGTTTACCCGATATCAATTTTCTTCAAGTTTTTCAGGTTACCCTATAAAATACTAACCTAACTGTTTATCTATGTGTTTAGGTTTTCAGAACGTTGATATTGTAATGTAGTACTTAAATGTGCAAAAAACCAAATCTTTTATGCAATTTACATATTGTTATTGTCACATATGACAATCATTGCCATGTCTAAATAACCATAATAGTGCTATATGTATTAGAATGAATATGTTTAGTATAATTACAACTGAATATTAAAGATTGGTTTATTTCAGGGGTGAGCGTGGTGCGGTTTTAGTAAAATACCATTACCGTTACCGCGAAGTGCGGTAATTGAAATTGTAAAACCGCAAACTGCGGTAATTATTGCGGTTCGGTAATGCGGTAATTTATGCGGTAGTGCGGTAATTTGGTACGGTTTCGGTAATCACCGTATACTGCTATTGGTGCGGTTTCTTGAAACCCATAAATATTAAACTAACACTTTTCAAACAGGAAATAAATCAAACTAAAATGCAGCAAACATACAACGTTCGAATGAGTAGCAACCAAGTAAAATAATGCCAAAATTCCATCAGGTGTATTAAAAGTCAAAAGAATAAAGTTCTATTGTGTCTTAGCAATGAATGGCATAAAAGTCAGATTTCAAGGAGCAATTCAACAAGACCAAAATGCAGCAAAGATACAAGTTTTAAATGAGTAGGAACCATATTAAAAAAATGTCAAACTTTCATAATTTTCCGCTTGAAGATCCTACATAAGAAAAAAGAACAAAAAGTATATATTGAGCATTAGTATGTATCTAGCATTAGTATGTATCGAAAATATGAACTAAAAACATATGGAGAAAACTTTACCAATTTTTAAACCCGCAAACTTCTCATTAAATTTATCTATATCTTTTCTCTTCATAGAAATACAAAGCTCAAGATCAACGGGTGAACACCTAATCCAATCTTGTGCACAAATCAAAGCTTCCGCTGTATCGGTGTTAAGTGATCTTCTATACTTATCAATAACTCTACCACCCGTACTAAATGCTGACTCTGATGCAACCGTCGAGATCGGCATTGCCAAAACATGCCTGGCTAGTTTTGATAATATATGGAATTTGCTTGAATTTGCTTTCCACCATCCCAAGAGATCAAAGTTTTGGTCCCTTTTTTTCCATCTGCTAGATAGATCTCCACTTCACTCTTAGTTTCTTGACCCCATCATCAAACTTGTCAAATTGTAGCTCCAAATCAATGTTCATCTCACTAATGTCACTTGACTTTTCACCAAAGATATTATCTTGTGTGTTTGGTACACTCGTTTTATCAACTTTGCCCTTGTAATGGTTAAACAACTCATCAAGAGTCTTAGCCACCTTTCCCACTATCTCTTTGCTTTTCTCTGTGCCCTTTCCATGGGTCAATTAAATGCACTAACTAACATATCCAAGTTTGTTGCGTGGATCCAAAACAAGCGCAACATACAATAGATAATTCATATTATATGCAGTCCCAATACTTATCATATTTTGCTTTCATCGATACAACCATATTTCTCTTTTGTTCATCTTGGCTCAAGGTCATACGAGTGATTGTCGCTTGCATTTTCACAAGCTCAGAAAAAAATATATTCGATGTTACATACTTTGAACCAGAGATCTTAGTTGTAACATCAGAAAATATTTTCAAGTACTCGATCATGTTCTTGTTTTAACAATCAAATATTAATATGTAAGTATTTAAATTATAAATACAAAGTACTAACTAAGTTAAAATGTTAAAAATAGTAAAATACCTAGCTACTTCTCAATCAACACTACTCGGAGCACCAAATACTTTAGGCTTCATTTTCCTTTTTCTTATGTTCACTTCCGCCTCGTCCTCCGCCTCTATGCGAAAATAAGCCCCATACGAAGAATCTATCATGTAAAGCCTATTGAGAAAATGTACATGACGTTATTTAAATGAACAAAAAATAACATAAATATAAATAGAACATGACAACACGTACCTATCAAACGCATTCTCATAAAGTACGGCTATTTCCAACATCAAATATGTCGAATTCCATCTCGTTTCTACATCAAGAGAGGGCTTTTTTTGGATTTTACTTCAACACGAGCAGCATAATCTTCAAAACTTTTAAACCGAGTTGGTGATGATCGCACGTATGTCACTGCATTTTGAATTCTAGTAACAGAATCGAATTGCTTGTCAAATCCATCTCTAACAACTAGATTGATGATATCTGCACAACAACGAAGGTGCAAATATCTACAATCTAATATGTCATTTGGCCCCTTCAACATCCTCTTCAAATAGCTTATAGCCCCATCATTAGAAGACGTGTTATCCACTGTGATAGTGAAAACAGTCTCAATCCCCCGGTTTTTTAAACAATCATAAACCAAGCTCCCAATGGTATCATCCTTAGGATTTTCTATAGGGCAAAAATTTAGGATTCTTTTTTGTAAAACCCATGTGTCATCAATCCAATGTGCCGTAAGACACATGTAATTGATGTTCTGAATAGATGACCATGTGTCGGTAGTTAGGCTAACTGTTTGACCCTTCAAAAACTTTTTAACTTTTTTGTTTCATCTTCAAAAAGATCAATACAATCTCGAGCAATGGTCCATCTAGATGCCATCTTAAACTCGGGATTCAATTCTCATGAGTACTCCCTAAAGCCCTCATCATTGACAATACTAAAAGGTCGATTGTCTTTAATGCACATTCTAGCAAGGGCTAATCTACCCTTCTCTTGGCTAAAGGAATGCTTAGCCAAAGATCCACCAGCCCCCGAATAGTTTGGCTCAAAGCTTAGAGTTGATTTGTTTTTGGAATCAGAAGGTTTTTTTATAAAGGGAAGATCTTTTACAAGTATTCCTTAGATGGCTAAGTAATCCGGATGTACCATTGAGTCTCATGCCACAAGCTAAAATACTTTTACAATACTTGCATTTTGTACTTTTAGCACCTTCGACATATGGAAATGTTCCCAAGCAATGGATCATATCTTACCCTTCCCTTTTTCCTTTTTTAGGGACTTCAGGTTCCTCCATATCAATTTGATCAACCACATCAGGTTGGTCATGCACCTCGATTACGGTTTCATTTGTAGCCATTCTAAACCTGTACTTTAACGAAACAACATGTAAGGCTTCACTTATTATTAAGGCATCAACCCAAACAATACCAAAATAATGAGCAGCAACTTCATATAAGGTTTTCGCAGAACTGCAGAAGGGTAATAACAGAAGGGAAACACAATACCAAAATAATGCTCTAGTCTTTGATAAATTTATTTCTTCACTGATTTCATTCAAAAAATTATTATTTTTGTTGCATCTTGCGACTTGCATGAAACATGAAACGTGCACTATATTTTCTTAATAGGAGAATTACTATTTTTATTCAAAGGGATCGGTCACTCTTTGAACCCATCAAACAACTTGGTACGTTTCATCTTAAAGTTTATTTTTCTTTCTGAAATACATATCGGTTAAGGCGATTTCAGGTGAGAATATTTGACACTTGCGTCTTGCGGCAACAGCACTACTTCAGGTTTCAATACAAAGGTCGGAGTGAGAATGATGGAGGTGGACGCCGGACGGAGGTCTGAATGGACCAAACAGAGTGAGGTTGAGAGGGGAGAGCGTCAGAGCGATGCCGACTTGACAAGAAAACGCTTGAGCGTCGAGCAACTAGGGCAAACTGGCAAAGAAATTTAGTTTTTTGTCTTTATTTTGTTCTTGGATCCCGCTTCACGCTTCTGCCCTTTGCCGCTTTGTATCAAATTATAGAATATATTATATTTATATTATATATATAATAATTATTAACATGTAAAATAATGCGGTGCGGTGGGGTAATTTCGGCACGGTAAATACCTCTAAAACCGTACCATACCGAATAAGTTCGGCTTTTGAGATTCTAAAACCGCAGTTGCGGTTGTTATATCGGTTTCGGTAATTGCGGTTAGTTCGGTAATTCGGTTCGATTTTTGCTCACCCCTAGTTTATTTCTCGTGTTCCGAGCTAAGAAAATCTTGCAACGTGTTAAGAGGTCAAGAAAAAGGCACACATTTACAATGAACTTTTTATAAGGCATACTTGAAACAATGCCGAATTAGCATATCAGTAAAGTGAAGCGAAAACAATTTAAAATATTAAAAGTTATTGTTTAAAAAATATCTAAATTGTATCTCTTAACAATGAGATGTACAAACATGCTTGTTGTGTACATACAACATTAATTCTTTTGAGATTGGATGTTGTATTCACATATACTTATTATATATATATATATACAATTGTTGCCTCCAATGAACAGTATCACTTTAGTTTATTACAATTTTTACCCCTGTAGTTTTACCACTTTAACTTATTACAATTTTTACCTATGTAGTTTTAATTTGTATAATTATAGTTTTAGTCCCTATAGTTTTAATTTTTATTAATTACAATTTTGGTCTCTATAGTTTTGTTTGCCAGTTTAACATTATTACAGTTTTGACCCCTGTAGTTTTAATTTGTTGACTTCCTTAACCGCAGCAACGCGCGACTCCCTTCCGCTCGTTATTATGTAATTCTGGTTCAATATAAAAAAATATAATAACATAAAATAAATTTGCACTAAAAGATTTAGGAGTAAAAATTATTATCTAAAGTTATAGTTTAAGAAATGAAATGCTAAGGCTTTTGCCGTTCAAAAAAAATAAAAAATGCTAAGGCTTTTATGACAAAAATCACTACTAGAGAAGTAGGTATTTAGCCACGAAAAATAACCATGCAAAATTTGCGTGGTTAAATAACCACGCAATTTCCACGCATCTGTTACACAACCTGAAATCCCAAATTTAAACACGCATTTGTGACGGAACAACGACGCATCAGAAATTCGTGGCTGTTGCGTGGTAAAATTAACAACGCGATAACCACGCACTGATTGAATGCGTGTCAATTGCGTGGTTAACATATCTAAATGCGAATTCGTGGCTGTTGCGTGGTAAAATTAACAACGCAATAGAAACGCACTGATTGAATGTGTGGTAAAACCGTGGTTAATATATATAAATGGAAAACAATAAATAAGGCGTGGTTATGGCGTGGTTAATATATATAAATGGAAAACACGGACTGCCTGTATCCGTGGTTATTGCGTGGTAAATTATTTTTTTTCATTTTCGTATTACTTTTTTCGTTTTCGTTCAATATATCTCTTTCGTTTTTGTTTTTGTTTTCGTATTATTTTTTTCGTTTACGTATAAACTGAAAAATATAAAGTGAATAATTTTTGTCCTTCAAAATACGAAAAATACGAAAACCTCGTGGTTATTGCGTGGTTAATTAGCCACGCATTTACCACACACTGGCTTGTTGTGTGTTAAGTGCGTGGTTAATTAACCACGCAATAAACACAGAGATTTATGAATTTTTCGTTTTTTGAATGGTAAACATTATTTTTTTGGGTTCATTTTTTGCACATCCTTATTATACTTTATTATCTTTATATTTCTCAGTTTATACGTAAATTCGAGTTACAAACAAGCGTGTACACATTTCAAACCCGTTACTCATTTCAAGTTTTATCCTTTCAAGGTATATAAACGTATGTATGTGTGAGTTTATGGGTATAAGTATGTATGTATGTATGTATGTGTAAAGTATATGTATACGTGTGTGTATGTGTCTATGAGTATGAATGTATGCACATCAATGTGTCGGTGTCTTAAAATCACAATTGGTTATACACCTTGAAATGATAACGTTTAAAATGAACAATAGGTTTGGAATGTGTACACGCTTGTATGTAAGTCGAATTTACGTATAAACTGGGAAATATAAAGATAATAAAGTATAATAAGAATGTGTAAAAAATAGACCCAAAAAAATAATGTTTGCCCATCAAAAATTGAAAAATAAAAACAATCCGTGTTTATTGCGTGGTTAATTAACCATGCATATAGGAAGTGCGTGTTAAATGCGTGGTTAAATGGATTCCGTGTTAAATGCGTGGTTAAATGCATTCCGTGTTAATTGCGTGGTTAATGAATTACGTGGCTATTGCATGGTAAATTATTTTTTTCATTATATATATATATATATATATATATATATATATATATATATATATATATATATATATATATATATATATATATATATATATATATATATATATATATATATATATATATATATATATATATATAAAACATCATGGTTATTGCATGGTTAATTAGCCACGCATTTACAACACACTGGCTTGTTGTGTGGTAAGTGCGTGGTTAATTAACCACGCAATAAACACAGAGCTTTTTGAATTTTTCGTTTTTTGAATGGTAAACATTATTTTTTTTGGGTTCATTTTTTGCACATCCTTATTATACTTTATTATCTTTATATTTCTCAGTTTATACGTAATTTCGAGTTACACACAAGCGTGTACACATTCCAAACCCGTTACTCATTTCAAGTTTTATCCTTTCAAGGTATATAAACGTATGTATGTGTGAGTTTATGGGTATAAGTATGTATGTATGTGTAAAGTATATGTATACGTGTGTGTGTATGTGTCTATGAGTATGAATGTATGCACATCAATGTGTCGGTGTCTTAAAATCACAAGTGGTTATACACATTGAAATGATAACGTTTAAAATGAACAATAGGTTTGGAAGGTGTACACGCTTGTATGTAAGTCGAATTTACGTATAAACTGGGAAATATAAAGATAATAATGTATAATAATGATGTGTAAAAAATAGACCCAAAAAAATAAATTTTGCCCATCAAAAATTGAAAAATAAAAACAATCCATGTTTATTGCGTGGTTAATTAACCACTCATTTACCACGCATATAGGAAGTGCAGGGTAAATGCGTGGTTAAATGGATTCCGTGTTAAATGCGTGGTTAAATGAATTCCGTGTTAATTGCGTGGTTAATGAATTTCGTGGTTATTGCGTGGTAAATTATTTTTTTCATTATATATATATATATATATATATATATATATATATATATATATATATATATATATATATATATATATATATATATATATATATATATATATATATATATATATATATATATATGTATAAATATATATATATCCTCGTGGTTATTGCGTGGTTAATTAACCACGCAATAAACACAGAGCTTTTTGTATTTTTTATTTTTTGAAGGGTAAACATTATTTTTTTGGGTTCATTTTTTGCACATCCTTATTATACTTTATTATTTTTATATTTCTCAGTTTATACGTAATTTCGAGTTACACACAAGCGTGTACACATTCCAAACCCGTTATTCATTTCAAGTTTTATCCTTTCAAGGTATATAAACGTATGTATGTGTGAGTTTATGGGTATAAGTATGTATGTATGTGTAAAGTATATGTATACGTGTGTGTGTATGTGTCTATGAGTATGAATGTATGCACATCAATGTGTCGGTGTCTTAAAATCACAAGTGGTTATACACCTTGAAATGATAACATTTAAAATGAACAATAGGTTTGGAAGGTGTACACGCTTGTATGTAAGTCGAATTTATGTATAAACTGGGAAATATAAAGATAATAAAGTATAATAAACGATGTACAAAAAATGAACACAAAAAATAATGATTGACCTTCAAAAAACGAAAAATACAAATACAGTCGTGGTTATTTCGTGGCTAATTAACCACGCATTAACCACGCACTGCCTGGTTGCGTGGTAAATGCGTGACTAGTTAACCACGCAATAACCACGAAATATTTTAATAATTGTTTTCCAGTTCTTTTAGAATATATATATATATATATATATATATATATATATATATATATATATATATATATATATATATATATAAAACGATTTTCGTGGTAGATGCGTGGCTATTTAACCACGCATTAAACACCACTCTTGATTGCTGAAGCTTTACGAGTTGTACGTGATGCAATAAAATAAATATCGTGTCTCGTGGCAATTGCGTGGTTGTTTAACCACGCTTTAACCACCGACCCTTTTAAAATGAAAAAGCGGGTAATAAACCCTTCTCGATAAAACACAAACACGCTTCCACATACTCGAAATCTGAAATTTGAAACGAGAGATCGAGAGAGAGCTTGAGAGATTCGTGAATCAGAAAAGAAAAGAAGAAATCGGGAAGGGGGAAACAAAAATCATCACACGCACACCCTTGTGTGCGTGAATTGCAGATCGATAGAAGGGGAGCCGCTACTGTGCGGCCGTCGGAGGTTGCTGGACCCGACAGAAAGGGCGGCGGTGGTGCGATTCACAAGAAATCAGGAAGATTTTTGTCGATCTAAGGTCGAGTTCAGCATTTTAGGTCGCGATTTCTTACTGAAATCGAAGTAGCAGCGACGAAAAGAACATGCTCCTGCTGTGGGAGGTGCACGACGGCGTCATCAAGCCTCCGGAGTTGCTGTGGCAGGCGGAGGTGCACGACGGCGTCACAGTACCAACCTCCATTATTGTGTGATTTCTCTCAATCCAGGTATGTTTTGATTTGAGTATTATTTCAGTTTTGTGTGATTTCCCTCCGCCTCAGGTCTCACCGAATATCGCCACTAGCCACTGCGAACTGGTCTCACGGAATCTTGGTGTCACCGCCTCTCGCGGTATGTCTTTATGACTACGATGGTCTCTCTTTGTCTATTTATTGCAGTCTCTGTCTTCTCCTTGTTAATTTTGTCAGAAGAATCTTCTGAGTTGGGCAAAACTCCAGAAAATAAACTAACAAATTGATGTCAAAAGCCCTAAATGGGGAAAAAAAACCTTATAAAGAAAGCAAAAATCGATATGTTTAAGTTTAAATGTGTTAATTTTCTGTTGGCTTGTTGAAAATTGATGTATCTAAGTTAAAATTTGTTAATCATATTGTGATTTCTATTTCGTGAATTGGGATTGGTAACCGGTTTGCCTGTTACCTTACACAAAATCCACTGCCTCCAATGCATCTTTGTTGACTGAAGTTTTCAGTGGCACAGTTGATCTCTTCCAGTGGAATTAGATAAGTTTCAATGCTACAATCTAAAAGGGAGTGGCTTTTGTAACCAAAAGCAACAAATGAAATAAACTTCTGGACAGGTAGAATTAATGAAAATAACAAAAGTGGACAGGAGAAGTTTAGAAATTTAATTATCTTTGATATATGTAAAAACGATTCACCATTTGTTAAATTTCAATCAAAAATGCATTTTAAGTGTCCAGTGCACCATATGGGTATTAATGGAAATACTCATTGTCACCCAATTAGTCGAAAATCAAAGAAAAAGTTTAGAAATTTCAACCTAAAAAGAATATTTAATATATAAACTAAAGAAAAAGGTAGGATATTTATAAGAAGATAAGATCAAATTCAACAGTAATTCTATGTATTGAATTTGGTGAAAGAAACGAATAATTACAAAGATTGTATAATACCCATAAAAGGATAGATTTATACCTCTTCTAGCATTTAAATGAGCTTTGGTATTTTTACTGAAATTCCAAGAATTCATGAGAATTTAAAGGTTTACTTTTTGAAGAACTAGCATTAATATTATTCATGTTATCATGATCTTGTCACTGATTGGTTCATTGATATTTTGCCTTTATTGAATGATCGTTGTTTTATCTTTGAATATTGCAAAACTCAGTGAGGATACCTTGTACAGGTACCATGTACCTTGAGCTTCTTATGTTGTATTGTTGAGCACCATCTAAAGAGATGTTGATGATGATTTTTGATTTTATTAAAAATCATCTTGATTATCTGTCATCATATAATGTTGCTCATGCATATATATGGGTTTCCCAAAATACCCCTGGTGATGAAAATGATGATATTTATGGGTTTCCCAAAGTACCCCTCATGAAATGATTGCCAATATATCACACATATACAAATACAAATATATGTATATAATTATCTATATACTATTTTATAGTTAAGAAAAGACTTCCTACTTCCTACAAAATGATAAAATTATCATCCTTGATCTCAATTAAGAAAAAAGGACTTGCAGAGTTGCAGTGCTCCAAAGACTCATCAAAGGAAGCTTGGAAAATAACAGTTTATTTTTTCCTAAACACAAACGTTAAAATATTGTTTTCCTTTTCTGTGCAGGATAAAAGATTGTACCCAAGAATCCAAAAAGATAGCAACGTACTTCTGTTTATTGATGTGTTATAATATTCTACTTTGTATTTGACAAAATTACACTTTTTCTGTAATGGATTTTTTTTCTCTGGATATATGATATGTTTTGTATTGTGAGAAATCAAATGTGATTTAGTCTGAATACAGTACATTTAGTTTGAATACAGTATATATATATATATATATATATATATATATATATATATATATATATATATATATATATATATATATATATATATATATATATATATATATATATATATATATATGTGTGTGTGTGTGTGTGTGTGTGTGTGTGTGTGTGTGTTTTGTGAGAAAAAAATCTAGAATTAAAAATATTTATTATTATTTTTTTTAATAAAAAAAATTATTACGTGGTTATTGCGTGGTTAAAAGTCAAACACAGTCAACAAAATGTGTGTGGTAATTGCGTTGTTAAAAATTTGCGTGCATATTGCGTGTTAAACAATTTGCGTTGTTATTGCGTGTTTAATAATTTGCGTGGTTATTGCGTGGTTAATAATTTGCGTGCTAATTGCGTGGTTAATAATTTGCGTGGTTATTGCATGGTTAACAATTTGCGTGGTTATTGCGTGGTTACCAATTTGTGTGGTTATTACGTGTTTAATAATTTGCGTGGTAAATTATTTGCGTGGTTATCGCGTGGTTATTAATTTGCGTGTTTATTGCGTGGTTAACAGTTTGCGTATTTATTGCGTGGTTAATAATTTGCGTGGTTGTTGCGTGGTAAATTTGTGTGGCTAAAGCGTGGTTACAATTTAGCCACAAAGGGTTTTCCCACAGGTCAGTTTTCGTGGTTATTGCGTGGTTATTCGGCTTCTACCACACAACAAACACGGAAATTTGCGTGGTTAAACCCCTTGTTTTCTAGTAGTGAATTTACCTAATAATGAGAAAACCATTACTCATACTTGCGCATTTCTATAAATCCGTATTTATGCGAAGGTTTCTCTAAGCCATCATTTTTACGAAAAAAAGGATAAGTAGCATGGCGTCAAGATCACAAAATAAATTTCAGGGTTTATCGATCGTCGAAATTGGATTTTGAAGTCACTAACCTAATTTAGCTTAAGGTTGGTACTTCAATTAATAAACCAAAAAAAAAAGATTGCAAAAATATGTAATCAAAATAGTAACATCATTTGGTTTAAACGCTCCAACTATTGTGTTGTTATGAAACTTCCAAATCGCAACACCATGCTGTGGGAAGAACAACATTTAAACACTTTTTTGTTTCGACATAACCTTGAGTTGATTATGGCAATGAAGAAAATCTGAATATTTGCAAAGTCGACATCACTAACTTCCATCGGTTAGTAATTTTTGACCTTATAGCAACATTAAAGGGACACAAAAATAAAGTATGCTCAAAAGTCACAATTGTGGAGCCACATGTGTCATACAAAAGTTAATACATTATTTCACTTCCGGAGTATCAAGATTGATATTTGTTGAGTTACATGTGTGACACGAACATAAGAATGAGTTGGTCATTATTTCTATTCAATAATCCAATAAAAGTGGTTAATTTGTTGCTATACAATTATAAGTTCTTTTCCAATTTCATGGATAGTTTGGATTAAGCACCTAATGACTATTTAAATAGTCCAAATATCTGTCGACAATGCAAATGCAAAACATAACTCCTACCTAAACCTTCTCTTAATTTTCCTTTTTTTTTCCATCCAAAGTTCTTACATAGCAATGGCGACGGAGCAAATCATAGTCATGGATACTTGCAAGAAAACTAATAAAGAATTTCACAACTAATAAAATTGCTTTGCCGTTCAAAATTAATAATAATAATAAACAATTATAACGACTTTAGTGTCGTAACTCAAAATGAGTTTGGTTCAGACCAAGTTAAAGTCGTTTCTTAATTCACATGCAATATTAGCCAGAACAATTCACTACATTTCACTTTTAAAATGAATTACTGAACAATATCATATATAAGATGTTAATGTTAGAGCAACACGCGCGCCTCTGCACTCTTTAATGTATAGTGCTCTATCTTATTCTCTGTTAGTGCTGCTATATACTATTTTTATGTGGGAAGCAAACTTGTGCGAAAAACAACGTGAGAAAAGTTCAAAATCCAGCAAAGGACAACAATTAAAGTAAAACTAGTTTTGTTGACGCTAAAAGTATAGCATGTGTATATAATGATAGGATACGAGAGTACAAAGTTGTACAGGTATGAGATAATAGGACAACTTCAAGGGCAAACCACTTTCTTTTAATATAGAATAGAATGATATTTTGGATGATTTAGTAAAGTTAACATAGTTTTATTACGTTAAATATAAAGACAAACACAAAATATATATGGTAAAATATTAGGAATATGTTGTAGCTAAAATTATGGTATCATGATCAAAAAATTGGCCATTTCTGAAAAAAATGGTATATAAATTCTAATTGTTTCCATCTTAGTTTGCATCAAACACTCATTTATTGTGAGAGATAGAAAGAACAACCATGAAGAGCTTCAGCATAGGTGCGTGCCTTCTTGTATTTATGGTCCTCCTGGTTTCTTTTCCACCAGAGATATATGGACAAACTTGTCGGCCAAGTGGTGCCATAAGGGGAAAAAAACCCCCTCCTGGACAGTGCAACACAGAAAACGACTCAGATTGTTGTGTCCAAGGAAAGCTATACACCACCTACACATGTTCACCTGCAGTTTCTAGTAGAACAAAGGCAACCCTAACTTTGAACAGTTTTGAAAAGGGAGGAGATGGAGGTGGCCCATCGGAATGTGACAAAAAATACCATTCTGATGACACACCGGTTGTTGCACTATCGACAGGATGGTACAAGGGAGGGGATAGGTGTCATAATTTCATCACCATCAATGGTAATGGACGAAGTGTAAAAGCCATGGTTGTAGATGAATGTGACTCTAGAATGGGCTGTGATGCAGACCATGATTATCAACCCCCTTGCCCTAATAACATTGTTGATGCCTCTAAAGCCGTTTGGAAAGCATTGGGTGTATCGGAAGACAACTGGGGAGACTTAGATATCTCCTGGTCTGATGCATAATCCTGCAATTTCCGTCTTATATAAATGAATGTATGTATTTGAGTGTACTGTAATTAACCTGTGGATATAAAAAGTTAATATTCAACTAGTAAAGTATAATATTTGGAATTCGAGTTAATCATGTATTTTTTCGTAGAAAAATCCCTTTATACTATAATATTCAATAAATATTATCTATTAGTGCACAAGTGTTCATGTTTGAAATAGAAGATGATTTACATGAAGGGGTAAATTGAAAATATGAGAATTCTCCAACAAGTCAGCTAGCGTTTATCCATGTAGTTTAAAAAAAGCCCCGGCCCAGTACAAAAAACCTTTACCAAAACTTATAAAAATAGTTAGAATATTTTGATTAGCCTCCCACTGGAGATATCTGAGGATGGTCGAATCATGTAAGTACGTAACCGTATTTAGTGTGTCACGACCATGGTGTTCTCGGCAAATGATTCCAGTTCGGTTGAAACCCTGAGTGTTAGAAGGCATAGTTTGGATTACAAAAGCTTGTGTTGGTTTTATGTTGGTTTTTGGAGATTTAGCAAAACTAGAACGTAAGTATGCTTTTCCCCACACTTTGAGGGTGTTAGGATCGGAAAATTCTTCTATTCAACACTAGAACAGAATTACAATAGGAGGAGCAACTCTCACACTCGACTATTACAAAAAACCAACCCTTTCTCTAACACTTACATTCTAAGTGTTTCTCTCTAACTCTATATGTTTGTGGTGTGTTTTTGGGATGCCAAAGAACTGAAACTTAAGCATCTATTTATAGCTAAACTAGCCACTAAAACTATAGTATGTAAACACATTGAATTCATGGAAGAGAAGATCAAATTTGCCACCACCTTAGGCTCTATATTCAACCCTTCTAGAATGGAGGGCTGGAAAAAATCAACAAATCTCCCCCTCCAGCCTCTATTGAACAATCATTAACCCAACTATGTCAGCACATAGTTTGTGTTTGTCTTGTGTCACCACTTTGGTCAACATGTCTGCAGGATTGTCATTTGTGTTGATCTTTGACAACTTCAATTCTCCTCTCTCGATTGCTTCTCTAAGCCAATGATAACGGATATCGATATGCTTAGTGCGAGAATGGTACATCGAATTCTTGCTCAGGTCCATAGCACTCTGACTGTCGCAATGAACGATGTATTCTGCTTGGGGAAACCCCAATTCTTGAAGAAACCGTTTTAACCATATAAGCTCCTTCCCAGCTTCAACGGTAGCAATGTACTCGGCTTCTGTTGTTGACAGTGCTACACACTTTTGTAACTTGGATTGCCATGAGATAGCTCCCCCTGCCAAAGTGAAAACATATCTTGATGTAGATTTCCTATTATCAAGATCTCCTGCCATATCGACATCTGTATAACCTTTCACGATTGGCTTAGCTCCCCCGTAACACAAACATAGTTTTGAACTACCCTTCAGGTATCGCAGTATCCACTTGACTGCTTCCCAATGTTGCTTTCCTGGATTTGCTAGATGTCTACTCACGACACCAACAGCATGACCAATATCTGGCCTTGTACACACCATCGCATACATAAGACTTCCTACGGCTGAGGAATAAGAGACTTTCTTCATCTCTTCTTTCTCTTTATCAGAAGAAGGAGAATTTTTCTTACTTAACTTGAAGTGATTTGCCAACAGAGTGCCAACAGGCTTGGCGTTTTCCATGTTGAACCTTTTGATCACACGTTCAACATACTCCTCCTGTGACAAGAACAATTTTCTTGATTCTCTATCACGGATAATTTTCATGCCCAATATTTGTTGAGCTGGGCCTAACTCTTTCATATCAAAGAACTTAGACAAATCATTCTTCAAGTTGTTGATCATGGTTGCATCTTGACTGACTATTAGCATATCATCCACATAGAGCAAAAGGATAACAAATTTTCCATCTGGAAACTTCTTCAAGTACACGTAGTGGTCTGCAACAGTTCTTTTGTACTCGTGACTTACCATGAATGAGTCAAACTTCTTGTACCACTGTCTTGGGGCTTGCTTAAGACCATAAAGGGTCTTCTTCAACTTGCAGACGAGATGCTCTTTCTTTGGGTCTTTAAACCCATCGGGCTGCTCCATGTATATTTCTTCATCTAAATCACCATGAAGAAAGGCTGTTTTTACATCCATCTGCTCAAGCTCAAGATCTAGACTGGCAACCAATCCAAGTACAACTCGAATAGACATCATCTTCACAACCGGCGAAAAAATCTCATCAAAGTCAATTCCCTCCTTTTGTTGGAATCCTTTGACAACGAGTCTTGCCTTGTACTTCACAATGTTTCCTTTTCCATCTTTTTTCAACTTGAAAACCCATTTGTTTTTCAAGGCTTTCTTTCCTTTGGGAAGTTTCACCAACTCATATGTTTGATTTTTGTGCAAAGAATTCATTTCGTCTTCCATGGCCTTCTGCCAGTTGGCTTTGTTAATATGAGATTGAGCTTCCTGAAAGCTCTCTGGCTCCCCCTCGCTGGTAAGAAGGATGTAGTTCGAAGTTGGGTATCTTGAGGAAGGAACACGAACTCGATCAGATCGTCGAACTTGAGTTTCTTCATTAGAAACATCTGGCAATGACTCTGAATTATCAAGAGGTGGAAGCTCCCCCTGCTCAACACCTCCTTGATCTGCATCATCAACTTCATTATTCTTTTCATCGGTCGGAACATCATCTTTTATTTCAGATATCATTTCTGGAACTTTGAAGCTTTGTTGCTCGTTAATTGATGCCTTGAAATCATAATACTGGTCTTCATAGAAAACAACATCTCTGCTTCGAATAACCTTCTTTAGTTCTGGGTCCCATAGCATGTACCCGAACTCTTCATCTCCATATCCAATAAAGATGCATGGAGTGGATTTGAGGTCCAACTTCTTCCGCAATTGACTTGACACATGTGCAAACGCCTTGCACCCAAATACTCTCAAGTGAGAATATGTTATGTCTTTACCTGTCCATATCTTTTCTGGAACTTCAAAATTCAATGGAACTGAAGGTGACCTATTTATAAGGTAACAAGCTGTCAATACAGCTTCACCCCAGAATGGCTTTGGTAGTTTAGCCGCACTGATCATACATCGGACCTTCTCAACAATGGTACGATTCATTCGTTCTGCTACACCGTTATGATGTGGGGTACGAGGGACAGTCTTTTCATGCCTGATACCATATTTTGTGCAATATGTGGAGAACTCACGAGAATAGTACTCACCTCCATTATCTGATCTGAGACATTTCAACTGCTTGCCAGTTTGTCTTTCCACCATTACATGAAAAGCTTTAAAACGATCAAATACTTGATCCTTCGACCTGAGACAATAAACCCATACTTTTCGTGATGCATCGTCGATGAATGTCACAAAATACTTGTTTCCACCAAGGGATTCTACTTCAATGGGTCCACATACGTCGGAGTGGACAAGGCTCAACAACTCAGAGCACTGATTTCTTGTGGAGCTAAAGGAAACTCTGTGTTGTTTCCCAAATAAGCAGTATTCACAAGGATCCAGGGCAACATCTTTTTCCATGGAAATGGACTTCTTCTTTTCAAGAGTTGTTAACCCTTTCACAGTCATGTGGCCTAGTCTTCTATGCCACAAATTTGGTGATGTCTCTTCTTCTACTGCATTGAGACTTGGTTGAATCAACTTTGCATATGACTTATAAATAGTACCACAAAGCTTTCCCCTTACAATGACCATAATGCCTTTTAACAACTTCCAGTTGCCATTTCCGAAGTGGTTGTCATAGCCCTGAAGGTCAAGAGCTCCAATTGAGATAAGATTCATTCTTAGCTCCGGAACATGTCGAACATCTTTCAACACCAATGTACACCCTACATTGGTCTTTATATGTACATCACCGATACCAACAATGTTAGAGGAACTAGTGTTTCCCATCCTCACGGTACCATGGTTTACGGATTTATATGTTGTAAATAAATCCCGGTCCGGAGTGGAATGATATGATGCAGCGGTATCAATCACCCACTCGTCATCACGAGCGCCTACGTGTAGGCATGCATCCTCTTCGCATGCAACAAGGGCAATGTCTTGTGAAATGTTGACCATGGTCTCACCATCCTCCTTGCTTGAACTAGTACTCGTTTCAGCCTGTTCTCGTAGAAACTTTCGACAATCACTCTTTTTATGGCCATAATGATTGCAGTAGTTGCAGTGGCCTTCAAACCATGTACTTGAAGACTTTCCCCTTTCTTTTGATCTTCCTCTAACTTGAGATCTTCCTCTACTTTGACCACGTCTGCCTCTACCTCGACCTCTTCCTCTGCCACCAGTTCTACCTCTGCCTCTTTCTTTGTTTTCTGTTACGAGGGCAAATGACTGGTCTGTACCAGCTTCTTTTCTTCTGGCTTCCTCGTTCATGAGAGCGTCCGTGACCATCTCCATTGTCACTTTGCCACCGGGGGCAGAATTGCTGAGAGTAACAACAAGTGTTTCCCAATGATCAGGTAGAGAACTTAGCAACAATATTGCTTGCTCCTCATCTTTGAGAACCCATTCGGCAGAACTGAGCTGATTTACGAGATCTTGGAACTGACTCGTATGCTCGACTATGGATGTACCACTTCGTAACTTGTGGTTTACCAGGCGCCTCATTAGTAGGGTCTTGTTGCGTGCAGTCTTTGCTTGATACATACTTTCAAGCTTTTTCCAGAGTTTGTATGCGTCTGTTTCTTGAGAAACATGATGAAAAACACTGTGGTCAATCCATTGTCGAATTTGTGCCACAGTTTTCTTATTCGTTCTCGTCCAGACGTCGACTGTTGTCTTTTCAGGTTTTACGCCCTTGGTTTCTAAAGGTTCTGCTAGATCCTTTAGATTCAACAAATCTTCCATCCTCGGCTTCCACATATTATAATTTGTGGGCGTAAGTCGGACCATTATATCCGAACTTGTAGATTCCATGAGAAAGACTTCGTAGTTTGCGTTTTGTGAAATTTTGGGATGGAATTAGGCAAAACCGAGATCACGGTTATTTCCGAAAGGGTAGAAATAGGTGGGATATATTTTTTCAGACTAAAATGAACTTCTGAAAAAATTATGGGCCAATTTGAAATGTTTAAGAAGTATAGGGGCCAATCTGTAATTTTTGGAATTACAGGGACCAAACTGGAAGGTTTTGAAACATAGGGACCTTTCTGAAACTTTTCAGAAGTATAAGGACCAAAATTGTAACTTTCAGAAAAAACTGGGACCAAAACGGAGTTTTATAGAATTAGAGGGACCTGTTTGCAACTTTTCGGAATTTTCAGGGGGCCAAAATGCAGTTTTCTGAAACTTGCTACAGTGGTGCTACAGTGTCGCTACAGTGGTGCTACAGTGTCGTCTTCTCCGATCGTCTTCTCCGGCAGGTTTTCCGGCGAACTGGTTTTTCCGGCTACTATTCCGGCAAACCTTTGACCGGACTTTTGGAGGTCTTCCGGTGGTCGAAAAATTCCGAAAAATATATTTTCGGAATCGTGGGAATGAGTACTTTACAATGGTGTGCCTTGAAATCAATTTTGAGACAAAAAAATTTTGATCAAAAAACGACCGGTACCGAAACGAGGCTCTGATACCACTTGTTAGGATCGGAAAATTCTTCTATTCAACACTAGAACTGAATTACAATAGGAGGAGCAACTCTCACACTCGACTATTACAAAAAACCAACCCTTTATCTAACACTTACATTCTAAGTGTTTCTCTCTAACTCTATATGTTTGTGGTGTGTTTTTGGGATGTCAAAAAACTGAAACTTAAGCATCAATTTATAGCTAAACTAGCCACTAAAACTATAGTATGTAAACACATTGAATTCATGGAAGAGAAGATCAAATTTGCCACCACCTTAGGCTCTATATTCAACCCTTCTAGAATGGAGGGCTGGAAAAAATCAACAGAGGGTACTATAATATGAGGCAAAACTAAGCAGCATACACTATTCTGAATATGAAAAGATATGAAAGATTAATTAGTATGTAATTAGTACTTAAACCAATTTTATAACATACAAAATGTTTATTTTAAAAATTTTGTCAAATATTAATTGACCGATGTATGAGCGGCGGAACAAATCCCTAGCTAACCAGCGACGAATTTGCAAGGTGTCAACGACGAAAGTTGTATGTATCTCGAATGTCCATTTTGTAGCTGATTAGCGAGGGATAGAGAGGGATTAGTGAATGGATTCAGAGACGGATGCAATCCCTCGATATAATCGGTCGCTGATTTTCTATTTCCCTCTCAGTTATTTCATTCGATTTTTTTATTTGCCTTCTACTTATTTCGTTCCTCCCATTCCTCCCTCCCAAGTCGACTCCGTCACTTCTCCTCCTAAATCGACTGGTTATAGACTAGGGTGCTCGATTCTAAATCCAAAAAACACAAAGCCAAAAGGGTGTAGCTCAATTCCAAATATATCCGGCTTCTTCCCGTTCCTGAGTACATTATAACAAACAGAAACCCTAGACTATACAACGACTCTTTCTCACCAGTGTCACTTCACCACAGTCACAACGTTTATAGGCATCACAGCTCTCTTTCTCTCCATCGTTTCATTGAAAATTTAAGTAAACCAGAAGATGTAGGCTTAAATTATTTTCCTATTTCCGTATTTCTCTCACTCGTTCGATTAAGTTCTAACTTTGTTATTTCCTTTTTATTGATTATGTGATTATACTTTTTGCAATTTCCTCATTTAGAGACACAAGGGTTTTGGTGCCTACATGAAATGGAGTATTTTTGAGGCTCCAGTAAATTTTCGGGTTCGGATGATTTGGCGCAAACGGATAAAAAGGTGTGACGGAGTGCTTTGTTATTGCCGAATTTTGCATTAATAAGGTGATTTGTATTCAACCAACTTTTGGATCGTGGTACATTCATAGAAGTTAAACCGGACTCTCTTACAAATTTAACAAAGTTCATTTCAATTTCAAAAACTAATAGAAATAGTGTTGATTATAGACATTTATGATAATTAGAATTTCTGGAAGTTAAACATTTGAATTTATAGAATCAAAAGTTAAAGTTTTTGGACTTGTATTTTTGTATCTGTGATTTATATATATTGTAACATTACTAATTATTTATAACATTTTGTCAAGTTCCTGTGTCAATTGGCATAATAGGTCAGCATTGTTGTAAAAGTGAATATGGTATGCAATCTTTTTACTTTTATTTTAGTGTTGAGCTAATTGCATAATCTTATTGACATGTCTCCCAGAGTTCTACTACAGAATATCTAAGAGGAGGCCTGCTTTGCCGTTCAAAATGTGTTTGGTTTTGACCAAGTTCAAGTCGTTCCTTAATTTACAAGCAATTTTAACCATCACTGAACAATTCTCTACATTTCACTTTTAGAATGAATTAAATATTATATATAAGATGTTAATGTTAGAGCAGCACACCTCAGCACTCTTTGCTGTATAGTGCTCTATCTTATTCTATGTTAGTGCTGATATATACTATTCTTATGTGGGAAGCAAACTCGTGCTTAAAACAACTTGAGAAAAGTTCAAAATCCAGCCAAGGACAAAAATTAAAGTAAAACTGGTTTCGATGACGCTAAAAGTATAGCATGTGTATATAATGATAGGATACGAGACTACAAAGTTGTACTGGCCGGTCTGACTATGAGATGCAGGACAACTTCAAGGCCAAACCACTTTGTTTTAATATAGAATAGAAGGATATTTTGGAAGATTTACTAATACTAACATAGTTTTACTGCTTAAATATAAAGACAATCAGAAAATATATAGTTTAAATATTCAGAAACTTCCGATTATTAGCAATATGTCATACCTAAGTCGTAGTATCATGATCAAAAAATTGGCCATTTCTGAAAAGAAATGGTATATAAGTTCTAATTGTTTCCATGTTAGTTTGCATCAAACAGTCATTTCTTCTGCGAGATAGAAACAACAACCATGAAGAGCTTAGGTGCGTGCCTTCTTGTATTTCTTGTACTCCTGGTTTCGTTTCCACCAGAGATATATGGACAAACTTGTCGGCCAAGTGGTGCCATAAGGGGAAGAAAACCCCCTCCTGGTCAGTGCTACACAGAAGATTGTTGTGTCGAAGGAAAGCTCTACACCACCTACACATGTTCACCTGCCGTTTCTAGTAGAACAAAGGCAACACTAAATTTGAACAGTTTCGAAAAGGGAGGAGATGGAGATGGCCCATCGAAATGTGACAAAAAATACCATTCTGATGACACACCGGTTGTTGCACTATCAACAGGATGGTACAAGGGAGGGGATAGGTGTCATAATTTCATCACTATCAATGGTAATGGACGAAGTGTAAAAGCCATGGTTGTAGATGAATGTGACTCTAGAATGGGCTGTGATGCAGACCATGATTATCAACCCCCGTGCCCTAATAACATTGTTGATGCCTCTAAAGCCGTTTGGAAAGCATTGGGTGTCTCAGAAAACAACTGGGGAGAGTTAGCTATATCCTGGTCTGATGCATAATCCTGCAACTTCGGTCTTATTTTAACGAATGTATCTGAGTGTACGGTAACCTGTGGATATAAAAGTTAATATTCAACTATCGAAATATCATATTTGGATTTCGAGTTAATCATGTATTTTGTCGTAGAAATTAAAATCCCTTTTTATTATGAATATTCAATATATATTATTAATCAATGCACAAATGTAGATGCTTGAAGCCTTGAAATAGAAGATGATTTACATGCATGAAGGGGGTAAAATGAAAAATGAGAAATCTCCAACAAGTCGGCTAGCCTTTATCCATGTAGTTTAAAAAAAATCCTTGGTCCAGTACAAAAACCTTTAGAAAAACTTCTAAAAATAGTAAAAATATTTTGATTAGCCTCCCAATGGAGATCTCTTAGGATGGTCGAATCATGTAAGTAACCGTATTAATTTAGACTGTCATGACCATGGTGTTCTAGCAAGTGATGCCAGTTCAGTTGAAACCTTGAATGTTTGAAGGCGTAGTTTGGGTTTGGTTGTGTGTAAACACAAGCTTGTATTGGCTTTATGTTGGCTTATTGAAAGATTTAGGAAAACTAGAACGTATGCATGCTTTTAAGCACAACTTTGGTTGGGTACTATAATATATTGCAAAACTAATCAGGGATGTTTAAAATTTACATCACAATATTAATGCCAAATCTAGCAATTGATGATAGGAAACACTATTCTAAGTACGAAAACAGATGTAAGACTAATTACTTCTAAATCCAATTGTATAACACATAATGTTTATTCTAAAAATTGTTTCAAACAATAATTGATATATGATAAACATAATTTATGTCGTAAAAATCTGTTATTTTTTGTGATAATTCACGGCGTACCAATATCCTGATAAACATAATTTAACCACGCAATAACCACCAGCCATTTTCCTGATACTTTAAATCATTGTTCGTGGAAGTTGTGTGGCTATTTAGCCACGCAACAACCACGAATTTCTTATGCGTTGAAGTTCCGTCACAAATGCGTGTCTAAATTTGGAGTTTCAGGTTGTGTGACACATGCGTGTTAATTGCGTGGCTATTTAGACACGCAAAATTTGCATGGCTATGTTTCGTGGCTAAATACCCCTTTCTCTAGTAGTGCAAAATATGTGTCGTCTATCGGTATCTAAATGAAAAAAAAACTCGTGATTTGTTTCAATATGTTTTTCGATCTCCAAAACAACCGAGTGCGTCACTACAGAAACTGAGGTGTCAGCGTACCAGAAACAGAGGTATCAACGACGAAATAAATCCCTAACTAACCAGCAACGAGTTTGCAATGTATCAATGACGAAAGTTGTATGTATGTCGAATGTCCAATTTGTAGCTGATTAGTGAAGGATAGAGAGGGATTAGCGACGTATTCAAAGACGGATGCAATCCCTCGATATAATTGGTTGCTGATTTTCTATTTTCCTCCTATTTATTTCATTCGAATTTCTTTTAGTTCTTTTCCACTTATTTCGTTCCTGCCATTCCTCTCTTCTAAGTCGACTCCATCAATTTTCCTCTCAAATCGACCAGTTTCGAGGCATTGTTCGATCCCAAATCCCAAAAACACAAAGCCAAATGCATGCAGCTTGATTTCAAATATATTCGTCTTTTTCCGGTTCCCAACTACATTCCAAAAAGCAGATACCCTAGCCAAATTATATGACGAGACAAATTCTCGCTAAGGTCACTTTATCAGTCACAACGTTTAAAGCCATCACAAGACTCGTTCTCCCCATCGATTCTTTGTCAATTTGGGTAAACCTGAAGATGTAAGCTCAAAATGTTTTCCTATTTCCTTATTTCTCTCATTTGTCTGATTAACTTCTAACCTTTTATTTTCTCTATGGGCAAAATACAAAAAAACGCAACCATTTATTAGGATATATTCAGAAAAAAACCCTTCATTAATTTTTTGTTTAGAAAAACCCTTCATCTTTATTTTACCTTTTAAAAAAACCAAAAGTTAAGACTTTACATATAATCGCTCGGTAATATGCTTACATGGCATAAACAATTAAATGTAAGCACACATGGAAAAAAACCCAAACTTGGCACTTTGAACAAGAGTCTGTTACTATGGTTACTTTTCTCTAATACTCGGCCATGGCTTTTCCGATAGATTCTAGGGTACGTTCAATCCCCTAAGAAATTAAGATTTTCTCTCTCTGCCCACCAATTTCAGCCAAAAGTTGTAGACTATGTTGGCTGTTGACGGTCACTGCTAGAAGATTGTACTGATTTTGGACTGAAGATGACGAATTATAAGCTCTCATGGGAGTTGTCATCAAACCTCCGGTTACAATCAGAAAATGAAGTGATTCGTTGCACCGCTTTCGATATCGAACAGAACCGGTTCTTCATTGCGGCTTTTGCTAACTTCATTTACACCACTCATCTTTCACCTTCACATGTAAGTGAGGAATTTCTACTCTTTTGTACAAGTATTTTCAATGCTTCGCAAAGTGAGAATGGGGGAAATCGTCATCAAGTCTACTAGTTGAAACCATCGATCTAGTGATGACTCTATCACCTCCTTGGAGTATCTCATAGAGAAAGAATCACTCATCATTGGAACTTCAAGTGGAGTGCTTTTACTATACAATGTTGGTGATAACATCGCAGAGGTGGTTAGCAAAGTGGAAGGTACGTAGAAGAGAAAGGTATGGGTGAAGGGGTTGGACCCTACACAAAGCCGCGGTAGGATAGGTATAGCCCGCTAGTAAACTGATTGGAAGGTGATCGTAGGATTGATGCGTATTATGTGATGGATCATGTGGTGTGCGCATAAAGTGTTTTGCTTTTATGATTAGATTGGATGGACGCGGTTGATGCAGACATTGGATGTTATCACAACAATTACGAGTCTGAACAAAATTTTGGAAGAACTATTAGTACATGGTGATGCTCAAACATATTTCAACGATATGTTCAGCCGGGAAAGCTTGAAGGTTCTTATAGCATGGTGGCACCCAGTGTTTGGCATACGGGGTGGAAGCGTGTCATGGGGAGAAGAAGGAACAATCAAAGTGATGAGCATGCAACACCAAATGAAAGGCTACAGTTACTATGTTGTAGAAGGAGAAGTAAGTTATTGAAGTGATTTAGAATGGGAGAGGATACGGGGAATAGCTCAACCTGATGACTTCGTGTATGATTACCAGAAGTTGCTTTTTTGGGAAGTTGGATGACATCTGGATCATGAAGAGTGTGTTCAAACAAGTAAAGGCATGTTGTGAGCAGGAGATTGGATTCCAGGGGAGTTGGGGTGATATCTTCCTGGTTAGGTTCTTTTTGAGTCACATAATGAAACACCCTCACTTAAGGCTTTTCATAAAAACATCATTTTAACCCATGGTTTATCATCATTAGTAAAAAATCATCCTTAAGTGAAAACTTTAATTTCAATATCTTCGAAGTAAATCATTTTTCGTTCAAAATCGTTTTAAAACACATGGGATTTATTGAGAAATAATTCAGGGTTTAAGTTGCGGAAAATATAATTTGGTCCCACTATAGTTAAAACATTTTAGTTTAATAAGTAGCGAGGTTGTTTCAATTCAAATACCATTACACAGCTTAAATGAAACCACACAATCCGTGGCCTTCTAAACATCCAGCTCTTCTAAAGTCATCTAAACTCCTCAACCTGAGTACACATCAAAATAAGTTAGGCAATTGAAATGCCTAGTGAGCTTACCCGCGGTTGACCCATTCAGAGTGAGCAGTGAACTACCGCACTCAGGATAAAACCTCCAAAAATAGGTTTGACACACACTTTAGTTTGTAAAATTCATCATTTCAAAAGTTGTATAAGACTTCAGTACGTCATAAAAGGTTTAAATAAAATGGAAAGTTATGAAATGCAATGCAATGCATGATGCAACTATCCTAACCCATGTCCATCTCATAAAAGTCTATCTCATCGTCAATGGCACCTACCTATGTTCATAAAAGACACGCACAAAGCATGTCACTTGATCCCCGTATAGGCAAAACTAGGACTAGTGGCCATCACACTAGCCCCATGAGAGGTAGCAACTTCCTCATGCGGTTCCCTATTGGCGGGAAAAATTCCACAAACATCATTTGAGGGCCCATCTCAACCCTCTATGTGGAATAATCGTCATCAAGGTGGCTATTTTAGCCCATCATCTTTAAGGTCATCATAAGGTTCACACAGTCAATCCCATCCTATATGAAATGCAATGCACAAGTAGTAATCATATAACACATTGCATATAATAACATGCATGAAAAAGTATTGATAACACACTCAAAAGGTAGTGGGAAGGATGTGTACTCCCGGTAAACTCACCTCAGTGCCGACTGAAAGTCAACAGTAACCCCTATAAATTTGTCTTGTCAGGAAACGCTCAATCTCAGACATCACCCCTTTCGATCTCCAAATCCCTATGAGATCAAACGTATAAAGATAAATACATAATCTAAGGGTTTTATCAATACCCAAACTTAACTAAGGTCTCATCTAATAATTAAACTTTTGATAATACGAGAACCAGGTCTAATTGTCCACCCTTTAGATTATCTTAAGCGACGTGTCATGCTTAAACTCGCCATGTCCTAAAAGTCACATCTTTCTTTAAATAACCTTTTACCCAAAGAAAGAGACATATAATATGTAAGACCCGTTCCGCCGAGTCGCGGCCCAAAGGAATCCGCGGCGCGGCTTTTGGAAGAATCTAGAATCGCGTAGGATTTGTACGCGCGGCGCGGTTCTAAAGAATCCATGGCACGGTGCGCCGCAGTCATGAAAAACTCTAATTCGGATTTAAACGCCTATAAAAAGGACCCCAGCCCTAGGGTTCGTGTTTTTGGAGAGTTTCTAGAGTAGAGGTGTCTGGTTTCGGCATATACTCTTTGGTCTCGAGGTGTTGAAGGTTTTGGGAGATTAAAAGAAGGAGATCGACGCGGGAGAAGGTTTAGAACGGATCGTGGGCATCACTCCGTCCTTCAGAAGTGAGGTAAGAAGATTTACTCTTCTGACTTTTCTGTTTATCCCGTCATATGGTGTTACCAGTTGGTTTGTAGCTTTAGACGATTTGTAGCCCTTAGGGTTTGAACCAAGGACATGCATGGACTTGCATGTCCATAAGGAAGTGACCTTAGGGTAGTTCCTGATCCCAGGAAGGGTGTAGAAAGGAACCCTAGCCGATTGATGTACTGTTAATCGCTGAAAAACATTTTGGAATGTTACGAGCCGCGACGCGGACTGGCTAAGTCAGCGGCGCGGACTCGGCTGAAATCCCGTAATTGTGCAATGGTAGCCGCGGCGCGTAGGGCGAGGAGCCACGCCGCAGCGAGCGACTGTTTGTCCAGGAATTTAGTTTTGACCACGGTTTGATGGCAAATAGTGAGTCTAACCTTTAGACAGGTCTGTAAGAGCCTAGTCAGTAATTGATATGTTGTATGTGTGTGGGATTTAGGTGTGGGGATATTAGAGAATATCTGTGCGGTTTCGAATCAGGTGAGTATCCTCACCTTACTATATGATGTTGCATGTTAGGCATCTTGTGTGTTATTTACAGTTATATGATTTGCTCTATATCTGTGGTTATTTGTTGTTGGGCTCAGTACTGATGCGTGTCCCCTCGTAGCTGTTGTATGGCGAGTTGGACTATTGCCTTGTCCCATAGCTGTTGTATGATGGGCTGGGCCATAACCGGGAACCCATAGCTGTTGTATGATGGGTAGAACCTTCCGTGTCCATAGCTGTTGTATGATGGACGCCCGTAGCTGTTGTATGGCGGGTAGGGTCGGGTCGTTCTCGAGGACGGGTTGTTTAATGTGTGGGCATGTATGGTAATTTGCGGACTCACTAAGCTTTAAGCTTACCCGTTGATTTATAACATTTCAGGTATTTCAAGTGACAAAGGGAAGGGCAAGGCGTGACGGCGGCGCATCGCATACAAGAGATTTATTTTGAAGAATTATGTTTTGATTTTTAAATGTTTCCGCTGTTGATTTAATAAATATGTCCAACAAATTTACTTTTTGGAAGAAAGATTTTATTGGAACCTTGATGATAAATAAATTTTAGAAATTTTGAAATTGGGGCGTTACAAATTGGTATCAGAGCCTTGGTTTGAGGGATTTGGATGAACTGTATTGGGAATCCAAACTCAAACTTAGGACTGAGCGATTTTGTTAAGAAAATATTTTTGGAAGGTTAAATTAAAGTAAAAGAAGATGCGATGCGAACCGTCAGCCGAGCTCAAGTAAGTTTTGTGATTCCCAATTACCCATGCCAAGTTTGTGTTATGTGATAAAATGTATTGTGCTAGGATGTAAAGCTGCCTGGATAATATACTCTGTAGACTGTTTGTGCCTTATGTGCTGCTTTGGAATTTTATGCTACTGTCGTTAGGTTGCTTAGTGAATGCTGGTAGGTTATATACAATTAGGGTAAGATAGCCTAAGAATTCTTGGTCTGGCTTTACTGGCTGTTCCTTGTTTGGTTGTGACTTTAGGGTAGATCAGTTATTCAAACGTCTATCTTATTCCTGATTGTGTACGGCTGTGCGTCCGTGAGGTGACTCGACGACATTAGCAATAGTTCTCTTAGGCACGTATGAGATGGAGAGTTAGATCAAAAGATTAGGCACCACGGTGCATGACCACATGAGTCAAAGGAAATGGTTTAGTGCGTGTGACGTTTTAGGGGGATGATTGACGAACTTGTAACAAGGGCGAATAGGTGTGGAAGGTAGTACCAGGCCAGTATTACCGAAAGCATAGGATTCACGCTTGAGTCAAGAGTAGTCAAACAAAGTCCTAGAAAGTCAAGTTGTTGGATAGATAGGAGTGACCCGAGTATTGATATTAGAAACTGTTGCGCACTTCAGAATGGCAGTCACTCGAAGTAACGGTGGACCAGATGCGGGTGCCTCGAGTGGGGGAGGACCGACTGATGAGAATCTCCGTAACCTGATAGCGAAGGAGGTTTCGCGGGAAGTGTTGGCTGCGATACCTCAGTTCTTTGGTACGATTAAGGCTGAGCTATGGGCAATGCTCGAGGAACGACTGGCTACTCAGGGCACATCACGTGCTAGGGATGCAAGTATAAGGACTTTTCGGCTTGTTCGCCTCCGATGTTCGATGGGGGCAGGGATCCGATTGTTAGCATGCGGTGGATTTCCGCAGTGGAGGGTGCTTTCTGCACATGTTCCTGTCATGAGAACTCCAAGGTAACGTTTGCGGCAAATCTTTTAAGAGAGGGTGCGAAGGATTGGTGGGAAATACGAACGAAAGATCTCACTCCTGCTCAGTTGGATGCCATTACATGGCCGCAATTTAAGGAACAGTTCAAATTGGAGTATGTTCCACAGGTGGAAATGGAACGCTTGGCACAAGAGTACCTAAATCTGACCCAGACTACTGAGACGGTGACGGAAATCACCAAGAAGTTTAATGAACGGGCACTCTTCTGTCCAGAGTTTGCGGCAACCGAGCGCATGAGGATGACCCGATACTTGGCAATGCTTCGCACAGACATTCGGGAATTTGTGTCTGCTGCTAGGCACCAAACTCTTACTGATATGATAGCGGCCGCTCGGGCCCGAGAGTTGGAACTGGAAACCCAACAAAAGCAGAAGCGTCCGGCGCCTACTCAGACTCAGCAGGTGTCGAAGAAATTTCGAGGGGCAGATCAGGAAAAGCAAGGGCAAAAGAGCCAGGGTAAGTGTGGTAAATGTGGAAGGAATCATGAGGGACGTTGCTGGGTGCTAATATGTCATAAGTGTGGAAAGGAGGGCCACTATGCTAAAGATTGTCGGCAAGAGGTCAAGATTTGTTTTAATTGTAACCAAGTGGGCCACTTCAAGGCCCAATGTCCCCGTCTGACTCAGGGAGTGGTTCAGAATCCGGCACCCACTACACTCCGGATTACCGATGGTAGGCAGGGGAAAGGGGAAGCCCCTAAGACCAAGGGTCGAGCATTCGTCATGACCGCCGAGGAGGCACAGGATGCGCCCGACGTCGTCACGGGTACTCTTTCTTTACTTGCCTCGTGTTTGTGGTGTGTGCAATTAATATGTCTATTATGCTTTGATTAGGAACATTCTTAGTCAACTCTACGCCTACCTTTGCACTATTTGATTCGGGTGCTAGTCATTCTTTTGTGTTTGCCGCGTTGGGAAAGAGTTTCGGTATTGCTTTAGGAACTCTTCATCAGCCGTTAGAAGTGGAAATTGCGGATGATAAAACCGTGCAAGCGACTAGTGTTTATCGGGGATGCGAAGTCGTGATTCAAGGAATAAAGTTTTCGATCGATCTCATCCCTATACCGTTGAGTGACTCCAGAGTCATCATCGGTATGGATTGGATGGGTCAGCATGAATCATGGATCGATTGTAAGAACAAGCGAGTGTGGATTCAAACTCCAAGTGGGGGAGAGCTGGTTGTGCAGGGCGAGAGAAAGAATCGAGGTGCAGTTTTATGTTCAGCTGCTAGGGCACGCAGACATTTTCAGCATGGAGGTTCGGGATTTGTGGCTTATGTTGTAGACACACGAGAAAGGAAGCCACAACAGAAAGCAGGTGATATACCAGTGGTTCGGGATTTTCCTGATGTTTTTCCCGAGGACCTGCCTGGCGTGCCGCCGGAGAGACAGGTGGAATTTAAGATCGACTTAACTCCCGGTGCAGCTTCGATAGCTAAAGCACCGTATCGTCTCGCGCCTCCGGAGATGCTGGAGTTGTCTATTCAACTTCGAGAATTATTAGATAAGGGATTTATTCGACCCAGTTGCTCGCCATGGGGAGCGCCTATTTTGTTTGTTAAGAAGAAGGATGGTTCCAACAGGATGTGCATAGATTATCGTGAGTTGAATAAGCTTACGGTGAAGAATCGATATCCATTGCCTCGCATCAACGACTTATTCGACCAACTGCAGGGCGCTTCGTGGTTTTCAAAAATTGATTTGCGGTCAAGTTATCATCAAATGCGAGTTCGGGAGGAAGACATCCCGAAAATGGCTTTTCGAACGAGGTACGGCCACTTCGAGTTTGTAGTGATGCCGTTTGGACTGACCAATGCACCTGCAGCTTTTATGGACTTAATGAATCGGGTGTGTCGACCGATGTTGGATCGGTCAGTTATAGTTTTCATTGACGACATCTTAGTCTATTCTCGGAGCAGGGAACAACATGAACAGCACTTAAAGGAAGTATTAGAGACCTTAAGGAAGGAGAAGCTTTATGCAAAATTATCCAAGTGTGACTTTTGGCTACGGGAGGTTCAGTTTTTGGGTCACATTGTAAATGAGCAAGGAATCATGGTAGACCCGGCTAAGGTAGAGGCCGTGATGCGGTGGGAGGTTCCGAAGACTCCCTCGGAGATTAGAAGTTTCTTGGGTCTGGCTGGTTATTACCGTCGTTTCATCCAAGATTTCTCAAAGGTTGCAGTACCTTTGACCCGGCTAACTAAGAAAAATGCTGCTTTTCGGTGGGGTGAGGAGCAGCAGCAAGCTTTTGAGACTTTGCGGCGGAAATTGTGTGAAGCTCCTGTTTTGACTTTGCCTGAGGGCATGGAGGATATGGTAGTTTACTGCGATGCATCAATCACGGGATTGGGGGCAGTCTTGATGCAACGAGGCAGGGTGATCGCTTACGCCTCGCGACAGTTGAAGCCCCATGAAACTAACTACCCTACTCATGATTTAGAATTGGGAGCGGTGGTTTTCGCTCTCAAGATTTGGAGACACTATTTGTATGGAGTGAAGTGCACTATCTTCACGGACCACAAAAGTTTGAAGTACCTGATGGATCAGGCAAACCTCAATATGAGACAGAGGAGATGGTTGGATGTATTAAAAGACTATGATTGTGAGATACACTACCACCCTGGAAAGGCCAATATGGTAGCGGATGCGTTAAGTCGTAAGGCTTTGAGTGCACCCCTTCGGGGCATTTGTCTAAGGATGACAATTGTGACACCGCTACTTGAGCTGATTAGGAAAGCCTAGGTGGAAGCAAGCAAGAGCGAGAATCAGAAAAGTGAGAGGATTGTGGGTCAGTTGGCAACTATGGTCAAAGATAATAGGGATTTGATAACTTGCCATGAGAGAATTTGGGTACCAAAGCTGGGCGGGGTTCGTCAAACCCTACTGGAGGAGGTACATAAATCCGGGTTCTCTATCCACCATGGAGCAACTAAAATGTATAGGGATCTGCGCGAATGTTATTGGTGGCCAGGCATGAAGAGGGATGTAGCTTGGTTTGTCGAAAGATGCTTGACCTGTCGTAAGGTCAAGGCCGAGCACCAACTGCCTCATGGTAAGTTGCAGCCTCTTGAGATCCCAGAATGGAAATGGGAGCATATCACAATGGATTTTATCATGAAGTTGCCAAGAACCCCTCGACGTATGGACACTATTTGGGTTATCGTGGATAGGTTGACTAAAAGTGCTCATTTCCTCCCCATCCAAGAGACTTACTCTGCAAAGGAATTGGCTAAGGTCTTCACAGATGAGATTATCTCTCGGCATGGTATACCGGTCTCGGTGATATCCGACCGGGATGTACGATTTACGTCTAGGTTTTGGAAGAAGTTTCATGAGGAATTAGGCACTCGCCTTCATTTCAGCACAGCATATCATCCTCAGACGGATGGGCAGAGTGAAAGGACGATTCAAACGCTGGAAGATATGCTTAGGGCATGCGTCATCGATTTTGGCGGGAGTTGGGATTCCCATCTCCCTTTAGCTGAGTTTTCTTACAATAACAGTTATCACGCGAGCATTGGCAGAGCTCCCTTTGAAATGTTGTATGGAAGAAAATGTCTGACACCTATTTGCTGGGGTGAGGTTGGCTAGCAGGTATTGGGAAGTACAGAGGTGGTGCTCAAGACAACTGAGTTAATTCAGAAGGTTCGGGAGAGATTGTTAACCGCTCAAAGCCGACAGAAAAGTTATGCGGATAGGCGACGGTCCGATCTCGAGTTTCAAGTCGGGGATTATGTTCTTCTAAAGGTGTCACCTTGGAAGGGAGTTATTCGTTTTAGGAAGCGAGGAAAGCTTGGCCCTAGGTACATTGGACCATATCGAATTGTCGCCTGTGTAGGTGAGGTAGCTTACCGGTTGGAGCTACCCGAACAGCTTAGCCAGATTCACGACACGTTTCACGTTTCGCAGCTCAGAAAGTGCGTGACTGAGGAATCCACAATAGTACCTTTGGAGGATATTCAATTAGATGAACGTCTAAATTATGTGGAGCGACCAATTGCCATCATTGAAAAGAAGATAAAGACTTTGCGGAATAAAACAATAGGATTAGTGAAGGTTCAGTGGGAGCATCGAAAAGGGTCTGAATGGACTTGGGAACCGGAGGAGGAAATGCGGAGGCATTATCCAGAATTATTTATCGGCACGGATTTCGGGGACGAAATCCAGTTAAGTGGGGGAGAATTGTAAGACCCGTTCCGCCGAGTCGCGGCCCAAAGGAATCCGCGGCGCGGCTTTTGGAAGAATCTAGAATCGCGTAGGAGATTAGAAGAAGGTTTCGGGAGATTAGAAGAAGGAGATCCATGCGGGAGAAGGTTTAGAACGGATCGTGGGCATCACTCCGTCCTTCAGAAGTGAGGTAAGAAGATTTACTCTTCTGACTTTTCTGTTTATCCCGTCATATGGTGTTACCAGTTGGTTTGTAGCTTTAGACGATTTGTAGCCCTTAGGGTTTGAACCAAGGACATGCATGGACTTGCATGTCCATAAGGAAGTGACCTTAGGGTAGTTCCTGATCCCAGGAAGGGTGTAGAAAGGAACCCTAGCCGATTGATGTACTGTTAATCGCTGAAAAACATTTTGGAATGTTACGAGCCGCGACGCGGACTGGCTAAGTCAGCGGCGCGGACTCGGCTGAAATCCCGTAATTGTGCAATGGTAGCCGCGGCGCGTAGGGCGAGGAGCCACGCCGCGGCGAGCGACTGTTTGTCCAGGAATTTAGTTTTGACCACGGTTTGATGGCAAATAGTGAGTCTAACCTTTAGACAGGTCTGTAAGAGCCTAGTCAGTAATTGATATGTTGTATGTGTGTGGGATTTAGGTGTGTGGACGAGCTAAGTGGGGATATTAGAGAATATCTGTGCGGTTTCGAATCAGGTGAGTATCCTCACCTTACTATATGATGTTGCATGTTAGGCATCTTGTGTGTTATTTACAGTTATATGATTTGCTCTATATCTGTGGTTATTTGTTGTTGGGCTCAGTACTGATGCGTGTCCCCTCGTAGCTGTTTTATGGCGAGTTGGACTATTGCCTTGTCCCATAGCTGTTGTATGATGGGCTGGGCCATAACCGGGAACCCATAGCTGTTGTATGATGGGTAGAACCTTCCCGTGTCCATAGCTGTTGTATGATGGACGCCTGTAGCTGTTGTATGGCGGGTAGGGTCGGGTCGTTCTCGAGGACGGGTTGTTTAATGTGTGGGCATGTATGGTAATTTGTGGACTCACTAAGCTTTAAGCTTACCCGTTGATTTATAACATTTCAGGTATTTCAAATGACAAAGGGAAGGGCAAGGCGTGACGGCGGCGCATCGCATACAAGAGATTTATTTTGAAGAATTATGTTTTGATTTTTAAATGTTTCCGCTGTTGATTTAATAAATATGTCCAACAAATTTACTTTTTGGAAGAAAGATTTTATTGGAACCTTGATAATAAATAAATTTTAGAAATTTTGAAATTGGGGCGTTACATAATACTTAAGGTACATATTTATGGCATAAAGCCGTCTTAAAACTCAAATTAATTTTAGTAATAGGTTTGAAGGGATTTAATTAAGAATCTAACATCTTGAATAAATAACTGATTAAATAAAATTAAAGAAATTAATTCCATTTAATCAATTAATGAGTTCAAAGGTTTTAATCTAATTATAAGAGTCCAAATTTATTAGTCCATCAAGTTTACTATATCAGCCCAACTTATGGAGCTTAAATCCAACAATTTAAAGTCCATTCCGTGTCATCTTCATTGGTCTAGCTAGAGTCCAACTACAACATGGAATGGCCTAAAAGTTAAACAGCCCAACTAACATAAAACCCAAAATGATGTCCACGATTAAAAGGCCAGATCTTAGATTCAAAATATTTGACCTAGAGTGGAAAGTCAAACTAACTTAAATTTACCTCATCTTCTCCAGCAAGGAGCCGTTGCACACCCCTTGCACCAGCGACGTTACATCTCAGGCGACACCTGTCACACCCCGATCCTTGGCGGAATCAATTAAGGTGTGATATATTGTTCAAAGTCTCATGACAACTATGTTATAATATGATTAGATTCAATTAAGTACTAAGTATGCAAACAAGATCCACAACATACAAATACAAATCAAAACACAATAACATTTATTACATCAAATTTAAATAGTCTTGTGGGTTTCTAAGGTAAACCCTACTTTTCATCAACTTCAATCTTCAAATCTGCATCATGGGTAAAAACAGGTCAACTACGAGAGTTGGTGAGTAATCTAGTTTTATTAAAGAAAATTGTGAGTTTGAATAATTTGAAATTTGTTTTCTTTTGAAGTTAGCAAGCAAGTGTTATTGAGATAACAGTTTATAAATCAAAAATTGTTTAACAAATGATAACAACAACAATAAGTCCTCACCCTATATATACATATATATGTATATATATATATATATATATATATATATATATATATATATATATATATATATATATATATATATATATATATATATATATATGTATATATATATATATATATATATATATATATATATATATATATATATATATATATATATGAAATAATCATTAAAAATGCATTTTTACATGCTTAAGTAGTTAGGAAAATAGTTTTAAAGAGTAAACAGTATTGAAAAATTCTGAAATTATTAGGAAATCATTATTTCACATAATAGTAATTACTGTAAAATTGTCATAGTTTTCTGAACTGGTTTAGTATTTCTTTATTATTTTATTTATTAAACAACATTAAAATTCGGGAAAAATAATAAATGATCCCTAAAAATTCTGGAAATGTAAGCATAGTTTTCTAACATTATATTGAGCCTACTATAAATGTTTTGGATATTTGTGACTAGGGAAGTATTTCTTATGTTTTTCATTATTAACATGTTATATAAGATATTCAAATAAGGTTTTTGTAATTTTTGGACATGTGTAGCTATTTATTATCAATTTAAATCATTAAACTATCATTAAATCGGGAAAAATAAGAAAACATTCTTACAAAACTCTGTAAATTTGGTCATGGAGTCTTTATAATGTTAATAAGGTGCGAAAAATATAAAATCTAGTTTTTGACATACATAACTATATTTTGCTATTTATTTATCTACAACAAAATAAAATACAAAATAAGAATCAAACCGTAATATAAATGCATGAAACTTCATAAATCCACTTTACTCAATATATAGGTCATTCAAAAATTTTCCCAAAATTTATTGACTCTAAAAAGTATTTTATGTGAATTATTGCCCTATTTTATTGCAATAATTATAGTAATTCAATAAAAATAAGTTATTTTCTGAACATTTTCAGAACTTCTTATTTTATTTATGAGAGTCTCATAAAAATCAGGTTTATGCATAAAATGAGTTTTAGATATTTTGGTGGATTTAATTTGTTGCATTCATGAATTTGAGACTTTTAACAACATACATTGATGAATGCTTCAAGAGGGATGAAGATTTGAGTATATTAGAGTGTTCTTGGCTGAAATATGAAGATTTCTAGGAGGAATTTCGAGATTGAGAGTGAGAGAAAGAATATATATGATTTGAGTGGTGATGAGAATAATGTGTTGGGAGAAAAATAAAAGAAAAGATGATGGGAGGTGTGTGTGGGAGACAATGAGAATAACCTTTTACTTTTGGTGGTCTTCATAATTCCCCACTAACACAAGCATCTTAAGAGTTTTATAAAATTTAATGTATTGTTTATAAAAATAGAGCTTTATACAAAAATAGGTTATTATTTGATTATAACAATCTACTTTGATTTGAAGTTTAATTATAGCATTCAAGTTTGATTCTTTTAATTTAATTAGAGCATCATACTTTGATTTGATTTTAATATGGTATCATAATTTAATTTGATTATAATTATAACGTTATACTATGCTATATTGCTATGAACGTCAATTCATATCGTAGTATAAGGGTTTGATCCTATTAGCATCGAGAAATCTCGAGTAGGGTTTATTAAATTTCCAATTGGGTTGGGTTGACCCGAATCCATTTTAGGCGGATGTCACAGTCTCCCCTACTTTAGGAAATTTCGTCCCGAAATTTAAGAAGAGAGTACTTTAAGAGAAAAGTTGTGGGTATTTGGTACGCATTTGATCCTCACGCTCCCATGTATACTCAGGTCCACGTGCTAACTGCCACCTGACCTTGAACATGGGAATGCGACTTTTTTTGAGTTGCTTTTCCTTTTGGTCGGTAATTTCCAAGGGTTTCTCGATAAATTTCATGTTAGTTCTATATGCCCAAGGATGATCATAAAATGATATTACTAATAACACATGATCCTATAGGGTCACACCAATAACAAGTTTGACACCAACCGTATAATTTTGATGTTGGATTATGATTCATAATCAAATGATTATATGCTTGCAGATTAATTTGGAAGAATTATTGTTTAGTGAAATAATAATTGTTTCAAGACTTAATTCATATGAGATGAATAAATATGAGAGTTTAATGTACGTATATCATTTATTTAGTAAATGATACACATAATAAGTCCATGGATTTATATTTATCTATATATATACATGTTCCTCATTATAGTAAATGTTTTATGTATGTATATGCATTTATATAGTTATGGAATTATATATATACACACACACATATATATATATATATATATATATATATATATATATATATATATATATATATATATATATATATATATATATATATATATATAGATGAACATGTAAATATATATATGAATATAAAAATATAAATGCCACCTATATATATATATTATATGGATAATGTGGTGGAATTTGTTTTATAAGATAAAAGTTTATATTTTATAAACTTTAAAGCAAAGGATCTTATAAATAAAAAAACTAAAAGGGGAATATTTCTTTTCCTCCTCCCCATGGACGTCCAACACACCCCTAGGTGGTGTGTAGACATTCCTAGACAAAGCATGGGTCATTCCTTGGATTCCCAAAAGGTTGACCATGGGTTTTGGTGAAGTTAGTGGAATAAAAGAAGCTTTATGCCTTTTCTTTCTTCTTGGCCGAAACCATCACTTTATATGCATGTACTAGTTCATATTACATGTAAGAAACACTCTCATATACACTTCTACACTTCAGCAAAATCGGATTTTGCAAAAGAAGAAGAAAAGGTCGGATTTTGCAAGTACAAGAACTAGCATTCTTGGTGTCATTACGTTTGTTGGTGGACTTAACTATAGAGGGAACCTACTTTGATTCCTCTTCACCTTCATCATCATTCATTTCGAGTTCAAGCTTCAAAGGTTGTATCTTGATCCTTTTCTATGGTTGTTTTATTTTATCTCTACATGCATGTAGCATGATCCTCTTGCAAAGAAATTCGTGTTCATCTTTTATGCTTGCGTTGCAACTTCAAGTTTTTGAAACCTATGAAATGAACATGGATTTCCAACAATTGGTATCAGAGCCATAGCTATATTGCATGTTTAGATAATAAGTTTATTTGGATAAACTTGGTTTTTGGAAGTCATGAATGTTCATCTTCTTGAATGCAATGTTCATGCATGGCTTCTTTGGCAACATGCAAATATATATTCTATGATTTTATGTAACCAACTAAATTTAATGTTTGCATGCATTTGGTTACATAATTGTTGCCTTAGAAAAACAAAGTGTTGATTTTCTTATGATTTTATGAGATAAAATGGTGCATAAACAAGCCAAGGACCATGTGTTGCATGTTTTGTGTTTAAATTCGATTTGGTTGTAATCTATTATTTTATTCAAATGGTTTGTAATAATAATTAGTTATTTCCTTCTTTTATTCATTTTGTAAGTATTAGAATAGTTGTATTTTATATCTTTCACAAAATGTAACAAGAGATGAAGCAAGAGCAAGAACCAAGAGAAGGAACACAAGGATTTTTTGCAATAAATGTTCCTGTTTTTCCTGCTGTCCATTTCGGACCACATATGGGACATAAAATAAATTCATATCTTGATGTTTTGATGCTATACTTCTTACTAACTATGATATCTAGAATATACAAGTAGTTTTGGCAAGTATGTGCATCATTATCATTAAGAATGAAGTCAAGAAAGCAAAAATACCTCCTGTTTTGGCTGCTGCTGTTCGGACCTGTTTGGAAGGTTTAAAAAAAATTCATAGCTCATGCAAAGGTGCCAAGAAAGGATGGTTCAAGTGTCATTTGATGATATAAGAATATTGGCAAAGTTGTAGCTCAATTGAAGATCATTTGGTTGAGTTTTTGTCACCTTTTTGTCCCTAGGTTTGGACTTGATATTTCATGTATGGCTCACATGAAATATCAAATTAGTTGGCTTGTGTTTATGCACCCATGCATGCATGTGATGATTGAATGTTTATTATTTCATGTTGTGGATGAAAATAAGATTTTGCATGCTAGACAACCTAGATAATTAAACATAATCATCAAGGAGTTTGTAATTTTCAAAACTGACATTTAAAACATAAGATGTAATATAATTGGTTTTATTAAAATGGGTTTTGTTCTATAACTTCAAAAGTCAAGATTTGAAAAATGAATGAAACAAATAAAATAGAGATTTTATGATTTCTTACAAACTCCAACCCTAAGTAATAATGTTAATTATTTAGGATTAAAATTGGTTCTCATGTATGTGATCAAACTCAAACTTAATATTGGATATTAATTATAATCTTGACCACGAACAAAGAATCAATAAAATGGAGATTTTATGATTAAGGAACCAATTGACAAAATAAGATTTTAATGGTACCATGTTCATTGGATGCATGCAATCTACATGATACCATATGTTTTCAAAATTAGAATTGTAAAACATACAAATCCCTTTCGAAATACAAATCAATGTCGTCCCTCTTAAAGACACTCATGTATCACTTGTATATCCTTGTGGGATAAAGGTTACCTAACCACTTGGAGTCTTCTTGTGATACAAGAGGTAGTTTTGCAATATTGATGGGATAAAGGACACCTAACCATTAATAGTTGTCAAAACTACATGTCCGTTTAAGTGGGATGATTTGTTTGGAAATCTTTTGTGATAAAGGTCACCTAAGCATTAGAAATCCAAGGCATAGATGGGATCAAACATGCCAAACTTATAAATGTTATAATGGGATCCCATAACTCTAGAAATTATATTTGGATATAATTGGTAAACCGTTACCTACCTTGTTGATTCGAATAGGCGGGATAAAGGATACCTAACCGCTTGTTTGTATTGCAACTTGGATTCTAGACCTTAATCAATTAAAGTTTATGAAACAAGAATGGGTATTAATTATTAAGGACTTAATATCATAAATTACTAAATTGAACCTTGTTAAAATTTTGTAGATGGCACCAAACACAACAAACCCGGCTCCAAACAAAACATCACTACGGTCTCTCCTTGAGGGAGAAAAACTCAACCATACCAACTTCTTGGATTGGTATCGTAGTGTGAGAATAGTTCTCAAACAGGAAAAGAAAGAATATGTTCTCAATGAACCACTTCCTGAAGAGCCCCCTGCCATTCCTAAGCCCGCACACGATGCATGGCTTAAAAAGATGGATGACTCCATTGATGCATCATGTCTAATGTTGGCAACCATGATTCCTGACCTTCAGAAGGATTTGGAGAATCATTCGGCCTATGACATGATTAATCAATTGAAGGAAATGTTCCAACAACTTGCAAGAACGGAAAGGTTTGAAACTGTTCGGGCTTTCCATGCTTGCAAGATGGAGGATGGACAGATGGTAAGCTCTTATGTGCTCAAAATGAAGAGTCACATTGATCATTTGGCACGTCTTGGAGTTGTGATGCCCGAAGAGCTAGCAACGGATATGATTCTTAACTCCTTGACAAAGTCTTTTGATCCCTTCGTCATGAATTATAACATGAATGGTTTGAACAAGACTATCCCGGAATTGCATGGGATGCTAATCACCGCGGAAAAGAATCTGCCTAAGAAAACCACTCAAGTTCTCATGATCAAGGAAGGTGGTACAAAGAGGACTAGACCCGAACACCCCACCAACTCCAAGGGCAAGGGAAAGGCAAAGGTTGTCAAAGGAAAGGGCAAGAAAGTTGTCCAACCATCCCGTCCGCCCAAGAAGAAGGCAAAGGTTGCCAAAAAAGACGCGTGCTTCGAATGTGGCAAAGTTGGGCATTGGAAGAGAAATTGCCTACCTATCTTGCGGAGTTGAAGAAGAAGAAGGCCGGTGAGGGCACTTCAGGTATCTATGTGATAGACCTAGAACTTTATAATTTATCTCCTAACACATGGGTATTTGATACTGGTTGTGGAACTCACATTTGTAATATGTTGCAGGGGTTCAAAAGGAGTAGACGACTGAAGGCAAACGAGGTAGTACTCCGGGTTGGAAACAGTGCAAGGGTTGCGGTGGATTCAATTGGAAGTTTTGATTTATTACTACCTAGTGGCTTGTATTTGACATTGTTGAATGTTTATTATGTTCCTTGCTTGTCTAGGAATATTATTTCGGTTGCTAAGTTGAGACAATGTGGTTTTAATCTTTGCTTTATGAATGATGACATTTGTGTTTACAAAAATAATGTATTCTATTTTGAGGCTAGGCCTTTAAATGGAATTTATGAAGTAAACCTTGATGAAAAGACTAACCATGGCTCTTTATACCACACTTTCACCAAGAGACCCAAATGTGATTTGAGTCAAATTTATCTATGGCATTGTCACCTTGGGCATATAAACAAGAAACACATATCCCAACTTCAAAAGAGTGGACTTTTGAAGGCAAATGAGAATGACTCATTTGATATATGTGAATCTTGTTTACATGGCAAGATGACTAAAGCTCCTTTCTCGGGAACCAATGAGAGGGCAAAGGACTTGTTAGGAATCATACATACAGATGTATGTGGTCCTTTCAAGCCAATGACTAGATATGGTGAAAGATATTTTATCACCTTCACTGATGACTTTAGTCTTTTTGGTTATGTTTATTTAATTAAACATAAACATGAGGCGTTTGAAATGTTCAAAACGTTTCAAAGTGAAGTGGAAAATCAACTCAACAAAACAATTAAAGTTCTACGTTCTGATAGAGGAGGTGAGTACTTAACTACAAACTTTATGGATCATCTTAAGACTTGTGGAATTGTTTCACAACTTACTCCACCTGGAACACCACAACATAATGGTGTATCTGAGAGGCAGAACCGAACACTATTGGATATGGTTCGATCCATGATGAGTAGAAGTACTCTACCTTTATCATTTTGGGGTTATGCTTTACAAACAGCTGCTCGTCTCCTAAACATGACACCTACTAAGAAGGTAGATAAAACGCCTTATGAGATATGGCATGGAAGGGTTCCATCTTTATCATATCTCAAGGTATGGGGTTGTGAAGCTTATGTTAGACAAGAAGCTTCAAACAAACTAGAACCCCGTTCAACTAAGTGTATCTTTGTAGGGTATCCGAAAGATTGTCTTGGATACTACTTCTACAATCCCGTAGAGAATAAAATATTTATTTCTCGAAAATCTGAATTCCTAGAAAACAAGTTTCTGACGGAAGAGGCTAGTGGGAGGTTTGTGGAACTTGAGGAACTTCAAGAACCACAGCCTGATACACGAGAAATTGGATCTAGCATTCAACAAGAATTGTTGAACCTAAACAAACAGTTGATCAGGAACAAATTGTAACACAAGATGTTCGCAGATCTGGTAGGGTTCGATTTGAACCTGAAAGGTATGGTTACCTAATGATGGAAGAGGAATGTTATACGATAGATTCTGATGAACCTGTCAACTACCAGAGTGCAATGTCAGATCCTGAATCTGATAAATGGCTTGAAGCCATGAACACTGAGATGCAATCCATGCACGATAACCAAGTATGGGACTTGGTTAATCTTCCCACCAATTGTAAGACTGTTGGGAACAAATGGGTCTTCAAGAAGAAGACCGATGTGGATGGAAATGTTCACACTTTTAAGGCAAGACTTGTCGCTAAAGGATACTCACAAACTCATGGTATTGACTATGATAAGACCTTTTCACCAATGGCAATGATCAAGTCGATTAGGATACTTTTTGCCATAGCCGCATACTATGATTATGAGATATGGCAAATGGATGTCAATACCGCTTTCCTTAATGGACACTTAATGGAAGATGTCTATATGGATAAACCTGAAGGTTTTGTCGATCCCAAGCATCCAAACAAAGTGTGCAAGCTTAAAAGATCTATCTATGGATTAAAGCAAGCGTCTCGAACATGGAACATCCGCTTTGATGAAAAGATTACAAATTTTGGATTCATTAAAAATGAGGATGACTCCTGTGTTTACAAGAAAGCTAGTGGGAGCATAGTCATATTCCTAGTATTGTATGTAGATGACATACTTCTATTTGGAAATGACATCCCAACCTTGAAAGGTGTCAAAACGTTCCTTGAGAACTGTTTCTCAATGAAGGACTTAGGAGAAGCTGCTTATGTATTAGGCATAAAGATCTATAGAGATAGATCTAAGAGACTTATTGGTCTAAGCCAAAGTGTATATATTGATAAAATCTTGAAAAGGTTCAAGATGCAAGACTCCAAAAGAGGGTTCTTGCCAATACCGCATGGCACCATCCTAAGTAAGTCTCAGTGCCCAAGCACTAGTACTGAACTTGAAAGGATGAAACATGTCCCATACGCTTCGGCAATAGGATCTATCATGTATGCCATGTTATGCACTAGGCCCGACGTCTCATGTGCCTTAAGCATGACAAGTAGGTATCAACAGAACCCAGGTGAAGCCCACTGGACTGCTGTAAAGAACATTCTTAAGTACTTGAGAAGAACTAAAGACATGTTCTTAGTTTACGGTGGTTTGGAAGAAAACTTAAAGGTAAAGGGTTACACTGACGCAAGCTTCCAAACATATAGGGACGATTCGAGATCTCAATCTGGGTATGTCTTTATTTTAAATGGAGGAGCCGTGTCTTGGAAGAGTTCCAAACAAGAAGTGATTGCACAATCCACTACAGAATCAGAATATGTGCTGCTTCGGAAGCTGCTCAAGAAGCTGTCTGGATGAGAAAGTTCATTGAAGATCTAGGGGTTGTTCCTTCCATTCGGGACCCTATAGAAATCTTCTGTGATAATCTAGGTGCTATAGCTCAAGCAAAGGAACCTAGATGGCATCAAAAGACCAAACACATTCACCGAAGGTATAACTACATAAGACATGAAGTTAAGAATGGTGAAATAAGTATTCACAAGGTTCATACAGATCAAAATTTGGCAAACCCATTCATGAAGCCTTTACCCCAAGCTAAGCATGAAAGTCACGCTAAGGGTATAGGACTTCGTTTTTATAATGAATGGATTTGATTTTTGTTTAGTGTTTTATGAATATGAAACTATGTAAACAAAATTATTATGTGATATATGTGACGTGATGTTTCATTCATAATTTTGTGTTTATATTAGCATGTTTAATCCTTGAATAATTTAATTATTCTAAATGTCCATAGTCGATCATAGTTGTGGGAGCAACTACGAAGTAAGACTAATATGAATTGGATTCGCTGACTTTTATGGGTAAAAGTAGCAAAAGGTTGCAACCAAATTCATAGGTACTTGTCAGTGAACAAGTATTGGACTTGACCCGTTTCAAGATCACTCCATGGATCATTATCGTAAGTGATTCTTGAATAAAGGTATTATCATTGTATCCTTAGACCTGAGATACATATTTGGGACTCAAGTGTAGGGAGTGCTATGTTTTGATATGGTTCACCGTTGTTCTTGAAAATAGACAACCATAAAGGCCATACTCAAGTATAGTACTAACTATATAAGGGGCGTATGTAGTCAAGACGGAATTTGTTCCTCTTATGTGTTGAGAGTTAGACATCTAAGGCACCTGATTGAAAGTTGAACATAAAATGAGAATGATTAAGATCCATGTCTCATGTTCAACATGATGTCTGTGACAAAGGGATAATTGATAAATAACCTTGTACATCAATTAGAGCCTCGTGATTTTGAAGAATTGGATGTAGTTGAATGGCATTATGTCATGTGTTATTGGGGGCAGTGAAATGTTGCTAGACGTTTATCACTGTCGGTATCATTCTATGATGCAACCTTGTGCAAGTGGGAGATTGTTAGTTCTATATGCCCAAGGATGATCATAAAATGATATTACTAATAACACATGATCCTATAGGGTCACACCAATAACAAGTTTGACACCAACCATATAATTTTGATGTTGGATTATGATTCATAATCAAATGATTATATGCTTGCAGATTAATTTGGAAGAATTATTGTTTAGTGAAATAATAATTGTTTCAAGACTTAATTCATATGAGATGAATAAATATGAGAGTTTAATGTACTTATATCATTTATTTAGTAAATGATACACATAATAAGTCCATGGATTTATATTTATCTATATATATACATGTTCCTCATTATAGTAAATGTTTTATGTATGTATATGCATTTATATAGTTGTGGAATTATATATATACATATATATATATATAGATGAACATGTAAATATATATATGAATATAAAAATATAAATGCCACACACATATATATATATATATATATATATATATATATATATATATATATATATATATATATGTATATATATATATGGATAATGTGGTGGAATTTGTTTTATAAGATAAAAGTTTATATTTTATAAACTTTAAAGCAAAGGATCTTATAAATAAAAAAACTAAAAGGGGAATATTTCTTTTCCTCCTCCCCATGGACGTCCAACACACCCCTAGGTGGTGTGTAGACATGCCTAGACAAAGCATGGGTCATTCCTTGGATTCCCAAAAGGTTGACCATGGGTTTTGGTGAAGTTAGTGGAATAAAAGAAGCTTTATGCCTTTTATTTCTTCTTGGCCGAAACCATCACTTTATATGCATGTACTAGTTCATATTACATGTAAGAAACACTCTCATATACACTTCTACACTTCAGCAAAATCGGATTTTGCAAAAGAAGAAAAGGTCGGATTTTGCAAGTACAAGAACTAGCATTCTTGGTGTCATTACACTTGTTGGTGGACTTAACTATAGAGGGAACCTACTTTGATTCCTCTTCACCTTCATCATCATTCATTTCGAGTTCAAGCTTCAAAGGTTGTATCTTGATCCTTTTCTATGGTTGTTTTATTTTATCTCTACATGCATGTAGCATGATCCTCTTGCAAAGAAATTCGTGTTCATCTTTTATGCTTCCGTTGCAACTTCAAGTTTTTGAAACCTATGAAATGAACATGGATTTCCAACATTGCATTGTCTCGTCGATTTGGATATCCTCGAGAGGAACATGAAGGTTCTCGTCTACTAAACACTTATTGAGGTTGGCTATATGAAATACTGGGTGAACTTTATTAAGCTCTATTGGTAGATCTAACTCGTAGGCGACTGGTCTGATCCTTTTCAGGATTTTGAACGGGCCTACATAGCGTGGTGCCAATTTACCCTTGCGTCCAAATCGAACCACACCTTTCCTTGGGGACACTTTTAACATGACCATGTCACCCACGGTAAATTCAAGCGGTTTGCGTCGCTTGTCGGCGTAACTCTTTTGTCGGCTACGAGCTGCGAGAAGGTTAATGCGAATCTGAGTGATTTTGTCGGTTGTTTCCTGGATAAGCTCAGGACCAACGATTGGAGAATCAAATGTTGCGCGAATCACGTGGGACTCGCCAATTTCATGCCAACAAATAGGAGATCGGCATTTACGGCCATACAATGCCTCAAATGGTGGCATCTTGATGCTAGAATGATAACTGTTATTATAGGAGAATTCCACCAACGGTAAATGAGAGTCCCAGTTTCCTCCGAAATCTAAGACACACGCCCTCAACATATCTTCGAGTGTTTGAATTGTCCTCTCAGATTGACCATCAGTTTGAGGATGATAGGCGGTACTGAGATCGAGGCGGGTTCCCATGGCTGCTTGAAGTGATTGCCAAAACCTAGAGAGAAATCTCCCATCACGATCTGAAATGATGCTGAGAGGGATGCCATGCCGACTAACTATCTCGTCGATGTAAATCCGAGCAAGTTGTTCGACCTTGAAATGTTCACGGATGGGAAGGAAATGAGCGGATTTGCTCAAACGGTCAATGATTACCCAAATGTTGTCGTGTCCCTTGGTGGTACGGGGAAGTTTGATTACGAAATCCATGGTGATCACTTCCCATTTCCACTCGGGGATTACCAGTTGGACCAATAGTCCAGAGGGTCGTTGATGTTCTGCTTTAACCCTAGAACATGTAAAACATTTGGCCACGAATAAAGCAATATCCTTTTTCATTCCCGACCACCAATAATTGGTTCTCAGGCCATGATACATCTTGTCAGCACCAGGATGAATGGAATATCGAGTTTTATGGATTTGTTCCATAAGGAAGGTACGAAGATTGTCGCGATCTGGGATCTAGATGCGATCTTGATAATAGAAAATACCATCAGATTTACTTTCCAACTCCCCATCAATTCCCGTGGGCATGTCATTTTCGGTAATTGCCGAGTGTTGGGCTCCTCGAATTCGGTCGCTGAGATTGGACAAGATAGGAGAACATATTAGATGAAATGCTTTGGCATGTTCTTTTCGACTTAACGCGTCGGCTACCACGTTTGCATTGCCCGGATGATAGCGTATTTCACACTCGTAATCATTTAGGAGTTCGACCCAACGTGTTTGTCTCATGTTGAGTTCCTTTTGATTAAGAATAGGTTGCAAGCTCTTGTGGTCGGTGAAAATTACGCATTTAGTGCCGTAAAGGTAATGCCTCCAAATTTTAAGAGCGAAAACCACGGCACCGAGCTCCAAATCATGAGTCGTATAATTCCTTTCATGGATTTTGAGTTGCCGCGATGCGTAAGATATAACCTTTCCCCTTTGCATCAAAACACAACCTAGACCGAGATTGGAGGCATCGCAGTATACTACGAAATCTTCGGATCCTTCAGGGAGTGTAAGAATTGGAGCGTCACACAATCTTTGTTTAATAGTTTGGACTGCTTAGGTCCCCAATCAAATGGCATACCCTTGCAAGTGAGAAAAGTAAGCGGTAAAGCGATCTTTGAGAAATTTGAAATGAAACGCCAGTAATAGCCGGCTAAACCGAGGAATGACCGAATTTCCTTGGGGGTACGTGGGGCTTTCCAATTCTTGACTGCTTCAACTTTTGCGGGATCGACTAAAATACCCTTGTCACTTATAATATGACCGAGGAATTGTACGTCATTTAACCAAAACTCGTATTTCGAAAATTTGGCATAAAGCTGATTTCCTTGCAATGTTTGGAGAGTTAGACGAAGGTGTCTTTCATGGTCTGCCTTTGTCTTGGAGTAAATGAGGATGTCATCAATAAAGACGATAACAAAACGGTCGAGATAAGGTTTAAATACCCGATTCATCAAGTCCATGAATGCGGCAGGGGCATTCGTTAGGCCAAAAGGCATAACAGTGAACTCGTAATGACCATAGCGGGTTCGAAAAGCGGTTTTGGGGATGTCTTCTTCCCGTACTCGAAGTTGGTGATAACCCGAGCGGAGGTCGATTTTTGAGAAGCATGAAGCTCCTTGAAGCTGATCAAAAAGGTCGTCGATCCGAGGTAACGGATATCGGTTCTTGATGGTCAATTTATTTAACTCCTGATAATCGATACACATACGAAACGAACCATCTTTCTTTTTGATGAAGAGAACCGGGGCTCCCCAGGGTGAAGTACTAGGGCGGATAAATCCCTTATCGGTTAATTCTTGGAGCTGACTTGCCAATTCTTGCATCTCGGTTGGAGCCAACCGATATGGAGACTTGGCTATGGGAGCAGCCTCAGGAACGAGATCGATGCGGAACTCTAGCTCACGTACTGGAGGGAGTCCATATACGTCATCGGGAAAGATGTCGGGAAAGTCTCGTACAATCGGTATATCTTCGATCTTCTTTTTTTTGACCTTTGTTTCCACCACAAGGGCTAAGAAAGCCATGTATTCTTTACGTAGATATGATCGAGCTTGAGTACATGACATAAGACTAAGCTTTTTTGAACGAGTCTCGCCATAAATACGAAGACTATGACCGTCGGCAAGAGGAATACGAATAAACTTCTCGTAACATACTATTTCAGCATGGTTTTGGGATAGCCAATCCATTCCCACGATGATGTCGAAGCTACCAAGTTCCATAGGAACTAAATTGACGGAAAATTTATGACCGCAAAAATCGAAAGTACAATCTTGGATGACTGCATTGAGTGAAATGTATTTTCCATTGGCGACTTCTACGGTAAAGTTTTCATCAAGAATCATGCGAGGTGTGTGAAGTATGGGTTCAAATTCCAAAGACACAAAACTTTTATCGGTACCTGAATCAAAAAGTACTGACACGTAGCAGTCATTTATGAGAAACGTACCATTTACGACCTTGTTATCGGTCTGTGCTTGGGTTGCGGTAATGACAAATGCTCGGCCTTTGGGAGCTGGAACCTGCATTGTTGGATTTTCCTGGGCTTGAGTGTTAATGATATTGACAAGCCTAGGACACGCGTTTCTGAAATGGGTGGGGTCACCACAGTTGAAGCATGTTCCAGTTGGATACCGGGTTTGTGTTTGCTGATTTGAGGGTAGAGCGAATGGTCGCTGAGTTTTTGGTGTACGGCATGTGTCCGCCAAGTGGCCATAGCGACCACAAGTCGTACAAAGGCGACACGGGCTGGTGGACATATGGTGATAGTTACAATGGTTACAGAGGGGGTCGTAATGCCATCTATGAGAAACACGCATATGGACTTGTGAGTTATTTGTAAATTAAGTTTGTAGACATTGTTGAGTAAAATGATTGTAAAACACTTGTTGGGCCATGGTTAGGAGTGTTGGGCACCTTTTGGGCTTTCCATGGGTACTAAATGTGAAACATGTAGCAATTGCATGGGCCCCCACAATACTAAGTTTTCACATGTTTTTCCCACTTCTAGGCCCATTAGGGAACTTAATAGTCCAATGAGTTGGCAATTTTGGAGTGTATCCTTTCGGATACGTTTGATAAGGTCGGGTATTTTGATGTCCCAAAAGTAATGTGAATAACGCGCTTTGGCCTATAGGTTTGGGAACTCTCGCCTTTGGTCCCCAGGTAAGCAAATTGGTCCCTCGGTTGATTGGGATGTATACGAATGCTTACCTAGTCAGGATTTTCAGGCTACTGGCACCTCCCCCTTCCAGTTACTACGCGTCCATTACTTTGATCCTACCCAACTAGAGTGGATGACTTTTAATTTCCTATGAGCTCTAAGGAATATATATGTATATAAATTTTTATTTTGAAACCATTTGAGTATGTGTGTGATTTTAAGAGAAATAGGAGAAAATTCACAAGTGTATGCACACATATAAGTGTCGGGAATAATACGTAAGCACATAAGGGAGCAATTAGCACACAAAGGTATTCCTAGGATTTTCTAAGTGCGAGTTGCATGCAGTTGTGTGTGCATTTTATAAACTAGCATACAAGAGGACCCTAGAGGCTATAGACTAGGTCAAGGCAATTAACCTAATTCCCTATAGTCAAGGGCTCTGATACCAATCTGTCACACCCCGATCCTTGGCGGAATCGATCAAGGCGTGATATATTGTTCAAAGTCTCATGACAACTATGCTATAATATAATTAGATTCAATTAAGTACTAAGTATGCAAACAAGATCCACAAAATACAAATACAAATCAAAATACAATAACATTTAATACATCAAATTTAAATAGTCTTGTGGGTTTCTAAGGTAAACCCTACTTTTCATCAACTTCAATATTCAAATATGCATCATGGGTAAAAACAGGTCAACTACGAGAGTTGGTGAGTAATATAGTTTAATTAAAGAAAATTGTAAGTTTGAATAATTTGAAATTTGTTTTCTTTTGAAGTTGGCAAGCAAGTGTTATTGAGATAACAGTTTATAAATCAAAAATTGATTAACAAATGATAACAACAACAATAAGTCCTCACCATATATATATATATATATATATATATATATATATATATATATATATATATATATATATATATATATATATATATATATATATATACATATATATATCGGATGTAGCATCTAATCATCATACACACTCAACCACGTGCGATCAATCACCTTAGCATCCCACGGCGGGGTGGTCAACCCAATAGCGCTATTATTGTCCATAACGTACCTCAAGAATACGGGCATAGTCATGGAGATTAGACTAAAAATGGTAACGCACTACAAGTACATGTAGCGTAAACAAATAATAATTATACAAATAATGATTCATGTATAAATGTCCCAACAATGTCTCAATGGTGAAAAAATAATAAAATGAAGTTGGAACATATTAAAACCACATGATACACCCCAAAAGTATTGAAAATTATAAAATATGTGGTAGATTACTCACATTAGTCCAACGGAATACGTGTCTCGCAGAATAGACGGCTCAGGTCAAAATGACGTAGAACCTAATATAATTAATAGTTTTGGTTTAGGAACTACTAAACGGGAATGAAGTATTAATAAAAATAATTATACACATATTCTTATATTAGATGAATGAACAATAATTCATTTCGATTTGAATATTAAGGTATTCATTTGTTAAATGAATTTTAAATTGAATTAATTACTTTGTATAATTAATTTATATTTTCAATTTAGTCAAGATTTTAATACTTTCTTATTAAAATAATAACTTGTCCAATTATAAGTATTTACAGATTTTAACAATTATTTATATGAAATAATCATTAAAAATGCATTTTTACATGCTTAAGTACTTAGGAAAATAGTTTTAAAGAGTAAATAGTATTGAAAAAATTCTGAAATTATTAGGAAATCATTATTTCACATAATAGTAATTACTGTAAAAGTTTCATAGTTTTCTGAACTGGTTTAGTATTTCTTTATTATTTTATTGATTAAACTACATCAAAATTCGGGAAAAATAATAAACGATCCCTAAAAATTCTGGAAATTTAAGCATAGTTTTGTAACATTATATTGAGCCTACTGTAAATGTTTTCGATATTTGTGACTATGGGAAGTATTTCTTATGTTTTTCATTATTAATTATGCAATAAAATCATAAATAATAGTAAAAGATTAAGGGAAATTCATTAAACTTTTTTATTTATAATTAACATGTTATTTAAGATATTTGAATAAGGTTTTTGTAATTTTTGGACATGTGTAGCTATTTATTATCAATTTAAATCATTAAACTATCATTAAATCGGGAAAAATAAGAAAACATTCTTACAAAACTGTGTAAATTTGGTTATGGAGTCTTTATGTTGTTAATAAGGTGCAAAAAATATAAAATCCAGTTTTTGACATACATAACTATATTTTGCTATTTATTTATCTACAACAAAATAAAATACAAAATAAGAATCAAACCGTAATATAAATGTATGAAACTTCATAAATCCACTTTACACAATATATGGGTCATTCACAAATTTTACCAGAATTTATTGACTCTAAAACGTATTTTATGTGAATTATTGCCCTATTTTATTGCAATAATTATAGTAATTCAATAAAAATAAGTTATTTTCTGAAAATTTCCAGAACTTCTTATTTTATTTATGAGAGTCTGATAAAAATCAGGTTTATGCATAAAATGAGTTTTAGATATTTTGGTGGATTTAATTTGATTCATTCATGAATTTGAGACTTTTAACAACATACCTTGATGAATGCTTCAAGAGGGATGAAGATTTGAGTATATTGGAGTGTTCTTGGCTGAAATATGAAGATTTCTAGGAGGAATTTCGAGATTGAGAGTGAGAGAAAGAATAGATATGATTTGAGTGGTGATGAGAATAATGTGTTGGGAGAAAAATGAAAGGAAAGATGATGGGAGGTGTGAGTGGGAGACAATGGGAATAACCTTTTACTTTTGGTGGTTTTCATAATTCTCCACTAACACATGCATCTTAAGAGTTTTATAAAATTTAATGTAGTATTTATAAAAATAGAGCTATATAAAAAAATAAGTTATTATTTGATTATAACAATCTACTTTGATTTGAAGTTTAATTATAGAATTGAAGTTTGATTCTTTTAATTTAATTAGAGCATCATACTTTGATTTGATTTTAATATGGTATCATAATTTAATTTGATTATAGTTATAACGTTATACTATGCTATATTGCTATTAACGTCAATTCATATCGTAGTGTAAGGGTTTTGATCCTATTAGCATCGAGAAATCTCGAGTAGGGTTTATTAAATTTCCAATTGGGTTGGGTTGACCCGAATCCATTTTAGGCGGATGTCACAACACCCACATCACGACCAGACCTTCTTCATCGGCGAAGCTTCCATCCCGGCAGTTGCACTCGGATGACAATGGCAAAACCGAGATATCCCCCTTCGGGTTGCTTCTCGCCACTACACCTACACCACCCGTCTTCCACGACTGATAACACCACCAACCTCCTTCCTCGACTAACCCCTTCAGCCTCCCGATCTCTCTTTCTCACTTTCCTTCTATCTCTGATCGATTAAACATGCTACCGGATGTTGGAGCAAAGTAGACGAAATTCTATGCTCGTTCTATTCAACCACCGGAGGTCTACCCTCGATAGCCACCCCCGTCAACATCTTTCTATCATCATCCCGCACCCTCCGGCTCTCCATCCCAATCTCCCTTCTCGCTTGCTTTTTTTGCGAACCGCACACCCAGAAGACACACCCACGGGAAGGTGTGCATGTCTGATGCAACACGAACCATCCGCTCAGAAGTTCGATGAACAAAACGAGCACTGGCTGAGCAATTGTTAGGACCCTCGTCAGTTCTGGATTGAACACAAATCTCTTTCGTCTCTGTGTTGAAACCGGACATTAGAACCTCGCCATTCCTCTCTCTCGTTCTCTTTATTAGTTACCCAGAACATCACCAGCAACTTCCAAGATTGCCCTGGTCGCTGCTCCCTCCCAAAGACTCGTCGGAACTGGAAAGAAACATGAAGATCAACGGAGACAACCATGTCCCTCCTCTTTCTCTCTTTCTCCTACAAACTTCTCTCTCTTCGAGCTTGTTATAGACACCAAAAGACGTGCATCCCATATACGTGGGGAGAATGCTCCTTAACAAGATTACCCTTATGCCCTTCATTTGAATTTTTTTTGTCTTATTCCAGAATTTACTAAAGTACCCTTAGCCATCAAAGTTTTATCATAGATTTGTTTCATATATCTATTGTTTAGTTTGTACTTGCGAATTTACCAAAATGCCCTTGGCATGAAGCTGGATTTTTACCATATATATATATATATATATATATATATATATATATATATATATATATATATATATATATATATATATATATATATATATATATATATACTAGCTGCGTACCCGCGCAATGCGGCGGTAGCATATTGTTTCGTTTCGGCAACTTCGAGATAGGTTTTAGGTTTCAAATTTGCTGGGGGAGGGGGTATGGAGTATGAAAGTTCTTTGAACTCTGCAGCACCCAAGCTATTAATTTTGCAGTATATCCTCTCTCTCTCTCTCCCTTGCATAACCATACATACAATCAATATTTCTTGCACTATCGCATTGTATTTCAAAGTACAGTGTTATTGACAACAGTACCAAAATTAGAATCCAAAGTCTGGAGAATGACATAATTCCCATAAAAACTATGGTGAATCATGTTCTTAGGTGTCGGGTTTGACTATATTTTGATTCCAGCAAGTTTACTAAAAGAGAGAATGTGCTGAGTTAGTTTAAATGCTTGTTGAATTTTTTTAAATATTTAATATAATAAATAAAATATAATTTACTAACAACAAATAAATTTAAACTAAGGTGCATTCTTGCTGATTGATTACCTTTCCAACGATATAAGGGACAGTAAATACTCGAGATTGTGGGACCAAAAATGGAAAAAACTTTTAGAAATCGGTTTGGAACTATGGAGATATTTTGCAATGAAATGATAAATAGAAGTAGAATGCTGTAATCTGAACAAAAGACAAAGTAAACAATGGGGCAAGGGGCAAAACAATTTTTCGGACCAAAATTGTAAAAATTCTTAAATCTAACAAATTTTGTCAAAACAAAAAGTATAAGGCTATAATCCGCAAAAAAAAAAAAAAAAAACTAAGTAAATGCTTAGTTTGGGCCAAAGTAAAGTATAATTCCACAATCATTTAAGTAAAGTACAATGCAATTTATTTACTTAAATGATTATGGCATTGTACTTTACTTTCGCAGTGGTAAGCATAAGCTCTTCTGAGTTTTGAAACAATTTATTTACTATTATTTATATAATAAATATAGTATTTAAAATTATTTATATAATAAATATAGTATTTAAAATTATAATTATTTACTATTATTTATATAATAAATATAAAATGTATGGATTCATACAAAGTGACGATGATTGCGATTGTTTTCCTTTCGTAGAATATATTGCTAATTTGTATTAAAAATAAAAATACGTTTTAATTTTGGGTTAAAAATAAAAAGTACGCTATGTTACAAATCAAAATATGTTTTTACTTTATTAAATTTTACTTTTTATAACAAAATATAACGTTTGCCGGTATATATCCATTAAACACGCAAATGTTATTCTCATCATGTGATTTACCATATATATAATAATTCTTTGTTATATATTTATCCATTGGTTATGTATTTCATCATTCTTGATTATAACATCTCATTTCAACCCGATTATTAGTAAAAAATGATTTCATCTCAAATTATTTAGTTAAAAAGTAATATAAATTTTCCTATAAGCTAATAAATTATTAAAAATTACATATTGCAGTGAATTTGTTATTTTAAACATCATATCTGTCTCAATATTTTTTAATATTTAATTATATTCATGCGCAACACGCGGGCTTACACCTTGTTTTTTTATAATAACAGATGTCTTTCTCCAAAGACCTAATGGTCCAGCGGCATAGAAGTATACCCGGCCTTCTTAAGTTCTCAGGTTCAAATCCCACGAGGGTATTAGGTGTATTAGATGGTTTAGATGTATGATAGGTGTAATGTAATATTTGCCATTTCCAAAAAACAATTCATTAAAATTTTGTCAATTATAAATCGCTTTGTAATGCATGCTATTTTTCCGTTAAACTTTTCGAGCCAAAATAAATATGCTTTCGCTTTTGAATGTAAAAAGATTAATTAATAAATACGTAAAATTTCAAAAATATCTAATTCAAATCTCTCACCAAAAGGATTGTAGCCCAGCGGTATCGGTGTTGTCATCCCTCATTGAGGTTGATGGTTCAAGCCTCGTTAGAGGCATATGTGGAAATTAAGATGTAGTTTAAGAGTATATTAAATATGATTAGATTTGCCGTTTAAAAAAAATCTAATTTAAATCTCTCATGTAAATAATGTGAATATTTCGGTAAAAATTCCAAGTATCTAATTCATTCTAAGTATATCGTTTTTAGTGGTAACTTTTGGCTAAATTATGTCAAAAAACACATTGTATTTTTAAGATTGAAAAAACAAACCATAGCATTTTATAAACGTAGTTAATAAAAACTCTCTATAATAAAACATATATAAAACTATAAACCAGAGTAATAAAGTCTTCAAAAATCGCACTTTTGTAGAATGAAATATCTGCCCCTAATAATTATTGAATTAAATTATGCAATTTTAAACACATTTCCAAATCAAAAATCATAGAACGGTGAGACAACATAATGTCACCTGTGCATCACAAAGCCAGTAACCCTAAATTTCTTTTAACACATTCATCCGCCGCTACCTTCCTTAAGCTCCCATTCAACCGACCTCCGCTAGCTCCCGATTCATCCTTCACACCCCCGATCTGGAACCGACTTCTCACCCCCGTTCGTCCGTCCTCCGGCATACAAAAATCCGACCTGCAACGATCTTCGCAAGTCCGCCTCCATTCCTTTGCAGTTGCTGTCGATCCGGTTCTGGATCCGGCGAAGCATCCATCTCCCACCGCCATAGCTCCCATAGTTGTCGGATTCGTTGCTACCTACCGATTCGATCTACGCAAGTCCGACACCAAGCTACCTACCGATTCGATCTACTTAGCCGCACCATCTTCTCCTTCCGGTTCCATCATCGTCGATCTGCTTCTTCTCTCTCGCCTCTCCGATTTGCAGCCAAGACCCGCCGATCTGCTTCTTTCTCGCACAGCAACGAAGCACCGCCGATCTGCTTCCTCTCGATTGACAGATGCCTTCATCATACCTGGTACTTCATGGATGCACCTCTCGATCTCTCCCTCTCTCGAACTCTCTCCCTCTTTCTCTGTTTCCTGTTACACGAGCAACACTACAGCCACCGCCGACGGCGGGTTCTTTCTTACCCTCCATTTTTTCAGATCTCATTCAGTATGTGTCTGTATCTCTCTATCTCCCCCTCTATCTCTGTCTTTTTGTTTTGAGCTACACCACCGCCACCGCCGATGGCGGTTTCTTGCTCCCACTCCGGCTAGTAGCCAGTAGTGATGACCGGATTATTTGTGGTGAGTTGTGACGTGTTTATGTTTTCTGTAAAAAATGTAATATTAAGGAGTAAATAAAATAAGATTAGAAGGACCCGATAGATAATGGGTGCTGATTTTTTCTATCAATCACCGTCTTTCTAAATCTGCAGTTGCATCTAAGGTTTTTTGTTTTCTGTAATGGATCTGACCAGCACGTTGGGGTTCTTGAGGTTTTCGTACACCAAGCTAGAGATATACATAATATATTTATTTGACATCGGTTTGTATTCTTGTTTTGATTTTGAAACAGGTAATGGATCTGACCAGCACGTTGGGGTTCCATCTCCATCGGCTTCCATATCCGCATCCGGTACTTAATGGTTACCAACCTCCATAGCCGCATCCGGTACCCAACACGCATTTTGACCCGATTGTGCATACAAAATTGATTGTGCTTCCAAAGCCGATGGATCTGAAATTCGGTATACTTGATTTTAAGATTTTTGTTATAACATTGAAATCAAATTGATCTGATGCACCCGTTTTTTAAGATTTTAAGATATTCGGTATACTTGATTTTAATATTTTAAGATTTTCGGTATACTTGATTTTAAGATTTTCGGTATACTTGATTTTAAGGTTTTTGTTATAATTAATAATTTTCAATGTTTTTAGAAAATGAACCTGTGTTCAATAATTTTTTTTTCCAGCCACGTTTTTTATGTTAGAATTCTGATTTTCTTGTTAAAAATGTTTGTATTTAAAGTTTCCGAAAACCTAATACTCATCACTTGCTAGAACTTGGATGAAATTGTTTGTTTAAAAGAAGGGTAATGGTTTTCTCAAACCTGCAAAATAGAAAATTTTAAAGGGGGTTTTCAAATATATTGTTTTGATTTACGTTTCTCAAATCTCGTAATTTTAAATGCTCGGTAGTATTTTTTTTCAAACCTTTAACATAGAAATGAGAAATTCTGATATTGGGTGTTCTTGTTAATGTTTTGCAACTCTTTGCTTTTTTTCTTCACATAACCTGTTTGAAAATCATGTACAAACAAACCAATCTATAACAAAATTAAATATTATCTTCTATCCACCCACAACACTTGTTTTGTAGAAGTCCTGCAAAAAGATATTAATTTAAAATTTTGTATTTGTGTGCAGAAACAGATTATGAGGGTCAAAATTTTGTTACCTTGGTGTTATGCAGATACATTACAAGGGTCAAAATTTTGTTACCTTGGTGTAATGTAGATATGGATTATGAGGTCAACAATCTGTAGAGAAAGAAAAGTTGGTGTAATAGTTAGTAAATGTGAATGGCTTTATTTATGCATATCAAGATGTATTTCTATTGGTGGAGAGTTGTTAATATGGATCACCAAATCAATGTAGGGTCTAGATCGTTTTAGAATGCATTAAAGGTCATGAGTCCACCTTATTGTTTATCACTTTTCCTTATAAATAATCATCATTTTGAAATTTGAATGATATGGCTTTTTTTAGCCTTTGAATCTTCCGCCTAATTTTGATATGATGTTTTTTTTTAAAGCTGGCAAATGTGGGGTGTTGGGGGGGGGGGGTTCTCATAAAGGGGAAGGTTGAATGCATAAAATGGTTGTACAGTCTTAATTTTAAGACTATATGCATTGAAGTGTTGTAAGTTATATATGTGTTATAATATAGTATATATATATATATATATATATATTCATCTTCTCTTTCTTGTAAAACTTAGACACATCAATTATGATTTTACCAAAATACCCTTATACTAGTTTGAGTCATCAAAGTGAAGTTGGTTATAATTATCGAAAGCATATAATATCAAATTAATCACATATACTTATATCATTATTACTATAATTAAAATTGTTATTAAAATAAATTCTTCTATTTAAAATTACTAATTCGCCCCTACAATGCAATATAAATGATCAAATGTTAATATGAGAAATAAGGGTATAAGTTCTTATTTAGAGAGAAGTATTACTATTCAAAACATTTGCATACAACATAAAACGACTTATGAAACATTAGTATTTATTATAATTATTATGTATTTATTTAAGTTTAATCGATCTTGAACTTAATTTAAGTTATTTTATTTTATTTTTAGAAAAATTCTTTTATCAAATTAGCCTAAAATTTTTAGGCCAAAAATACGGATGTTACCATTATCCACCCCTTAAAAGGATTTCGTCCCCGGAATCACCGATAAGAAATTAAGTACCCATTTTCCAAAAATCACAAAAGCTATCCATATGTTAAATTTAAAATATTATAAAACTTGGAGTATCATAAATTCCACTTTGTATAATCGCTTTACTTCAAAGAATTGTTGTCTCGATTTTCTTTTCAATAAATGTTCTTCTTTAAAACATGTAAATATCAAATTTGAAACCTTCTCCAACTCGACCCCTTGTTTTTACAAAAGATTTGAACACTCAACTTTTTTATTAATGTTTTGAAGAGATCGTTCATTATGATAATTTTATTCACTTTTATGAAGAAAGAAAATCTTTTATCATATTTCGCACATTATATAGCACAGCAAATTTTTAAATTTATTTGAAGTACATATTTATCGAATCATTAACAAAATTCCAAAGAGATCATCAGTCCTGGGTATTTACTACCGATTCATGATGGCCCTTTTGTCGTTTATTTTTATAAAAGTATTGCATTTTGTAAGATATACTCGTCCAAAATTGTTTGCGAAAATTTTCTCAAATTTTGAACAATACTCTTGAAAAGATTGGCCTTACATAATTATTATGTTATTATTAGGGTAGGTTGTTTACTAACTCGCACACCTCAAGTTAAAGGATGGTTTAAAACCTATGGCTTCTAGTCTCATCATGCATCCACATCTATATGCATGAATCAGCACCTCAACATACTAATAAGTCTCTGCGGGTCAACTAAGACATTACTTAGTATTGGGAAACCCAATAATTAAATCCCTATTTTGCCTTACATAAGGGTTTCACTAACTCAGACACGAAGGGTACGAACCATGCTACTCTTACATATGCACTTAATCCTCTAGGTCTAAGTCAAGGTTACCAGCATGAACACCAAAAAGATGAAGTATGGGTCTCAAAAGAAGATAAGGGTAAAGAAGAAAGGGTTAAAGGTCACGACAAAGAATTTTCTTAACAGCTCCAAGTCTTCATATACCATTTACTTAACTAATACCATGCTCCTCATGCTCTTTGCTTGCCCAAGGTTCACACCACAATTCCACTAGTCTTCTAACACCCCTTCATCCCTTAATCGACTCCTCTAGGTCAAACCACCTCACAAATCTTCCTAATCCTCGAGCTTCATCCGATATAAGTTGTCCCTTCAGCATCTACTATCATCCTTTATTCATCAAAGGAACTTGGGGCTCTAAAGCCAAATCTTTAGTTGTTATTATCCACGTGAAGTTGTTCCTCATGTTACAATGCACTCGTCATTCTTCAATGTTGCACTTTCATTTTCACATAAGAAGCTTCATATAAGAATCCTTCCATCAAGAAATTATACTCATGTCAATCCTAAGTCACTAGTTACATGTCTATAACTTAAGCCCAAGCAAGAATTTACCACTAAATTCTAAAGGTCAACTACATAAAAGGTCAGACATCCTTAAGAGCATCATAGTTTAAGTCTAAGCACTACTCCTAGTACCTAGTTCACTTAAACTCATGCTCTGATACCAAATTGAAACACACTCGCTTAAGGATTTTCATAAAAACATCATTTTAACCCATGGTTTATCATCATTAGTAAAAAATCATCCTTAAGTGAAATCTTTAATTTCAATATCTTCAAAGTAAGTCATTTTTCGTTCAAAATCTTTTTAAAACACATGGTATTTATTGAGAAATAATTCAGGGTTTAAGTTGCGGATAACATCATTTGGTCCCACTTTAGTTAAAACATTTTAGTTTAATAAGTAGCGATTGTTACAATTCAAATAACATTACACAGCTTAAATGAAACCACATAATCCGTGGCCTTCTAAACATCCAGCTCTTCTAAAGTCATCTAAACTCCTCAACCTGAGTACACATCAAAATAAGTTAGGCATTTGAAATGCCTAGTGAGCTAGGTTGACCCATTCAGAGTAGGTAGTGAACTACCATACTTGGGACAAAACCTCCAAAAATAGGTTTGACACACACTTTACTTTGTAAAGTTCATCATTTCAAAAGTTGTATAAGAATTTAGTACGTCATAAAAGGTTCAAATAAAATGGATAGTCCATCAAGCTTACTATATCAGCCTAACTTAAGGAACCTAAATCCAACAATTTAAAGTCCATTCGATGTCATCTTCATTAGACCAGCTAGAGTCTAACTACAGCATGGAATGGCCCAAAAGATAAACAACCCAACTAACATAAAACCCAAAATGATGTCCATGACTAAAAGGCCCGATCTTAGATTCAAAATATTTGACCTAGAGTGGAAACTCAAACTAACTGAAATTTACCTCATCTTCTCCAGCAAGGAGCCGTCGCACACCCCTTGCACCGGCGACGTTACATCTTAGGCGACACCCACATCAGGATCAGACCTTCTTCACCGGTGAAGCTTCCATCCCGGCGGTTGCACTCGGATGGCAATGGCGAAACCGAGATATCCCCCTCCGGGTTGCTTCTCGCCACTATACCTACACCACCCGTCTTCCCCGACTGATAACACCACCAACCTTCTTCCTCGACTAACCCCTTCAGCCTCTCGATCTCTCTTTCTCACTTTCCTTCTATCTCTAATCGACTAAACATGCTACCGGATGTCGGAGCAAAATAGACGGAATTCTATGCTCATTCTATTCAACCACCGGAGGTCTACTCTCAATAGCTACCCCCGTCGACATCTTTCTATCATCATCCCGCACCCTCCAGCTCTCCATCCTAATCTCCCTTCTCGCTTGCTTTTTCTACGAATCGCACACCCAGAAGACACACCCACGGGAAGGTGTGCAGGTTTGATGCAACACAAACCATCCGCTCAGAAGTTCGATGACCAAAACGAGCACCGACTGAGCAATTGTGAGGACCCTCGCCGGTCCTGGATTGAGCACAAATATCTTTCGTCTCTCTGTTGAAACCGGACATTAGAACCTCGCCATTCCTCTCTGTTGAAATTATGAGATCTAGTTGATTGTAGAAAGCTCAGGGGTGTTGGACTATTGCAAGGTAATGACATTCAACGTACTAAGCAATATAGGGTGCTCGACGAACTGAGCTATGTAGGGTGGCTTGACGCACTAAGCAACATGGTACATAGTAGAGATGCCCGGCAAGATGCACTGAGTGGACACACATGGCTCGACGTAATAGTATGCATGGAGTAGACTATTGATTACTGTGATGTAGCAAGTGTCAAAGTAGATTTTTGGACCTTAGGGGAGGGGCAGCTGGGAATGCTTACCTCTCATTGGCTGCGCTTGCCTTCAATGACAATTGTCAACTAGAGCATCAGTTTCTGGCGTTTTGATCTAGAGAGGTTAGAGTGGAATTTCGGGAACGAAAGTCTTATAACTGGGGGAGAGGTTAGAGTGGAATTTGCGAATCAATTATTTTTTTAGCGTAAAATAATAATAATAATAATAATAACAATAATAATAATAATAATAATAATAATAATAATAATAATAATAATAATAATAATAATAAATAATCGTAATATAATTATAAATATAAGTTTGAGGGTAGATTGTGTCATATTTAGAAGCTTATCATATAGGAATTATGGAGTTGGGATAAAAGGAAACATGTTGTCAAACTATGGGGGCTAATAGTGTAAAAAGTGGAAAGTGAATGTGACAACCCTTTGGGCAGTGGGAGATCGACGTGCAGCTGGAGAACTGGCCCTCAATGCCTCGACTTGGAGTAGCAGCCCAAGCAATCTCGAATCCACCCTTTTAAGGGCAATTTGATCCATTCAACCCTATGAATAATATAGTCGTGATCCACCCTTGTTCTCTTTCCTGTTTTTTCTAAAGAGTAAGAAAGAGCGATGTGGGCTGTACAGGAAAGAATAGAAGGTGCGTGTGTGTGATCTTGAAGGAGGGGTTATGACCAGGAAATCGAGTGAGGTGGTCTTTATTGAGGGTAATGTACTTTTCGTCCTTTATTGGGCTTAACCATGATCACCACTCCACACCTCACCGTGTGTCTGAATGTGTGTGTGAGTGAATGAGTTGTGTTCTTATGGTTTCCTATTAGCTTTTAAGCCTATAGTCTCACATATGAATAGATTCTGGGTTACTAGTTCTAGTTGTCTTCCCATACTTTTTTTGAGTTTATTTGTGTATGTGTAGATGGTTGTGCATGAGTTTTGGTATGGAAGTTGTATTATGGTTCTGAATGTCAAGTGTCCTTTTAAAGTTATTTTAGACCCTAAAAGGTCTTAATGGTTTAGGGTTAAAACCCTAACCCTAGTGTGTTGTTGGATTTATTTGAAATGTCACTACTTTTGGGTCAGATTAGAAACATCATATAAAACTGTGTAAGTACACAATGGGGTCTTAAAGAAGGGTTTAAACTAATTCAAAACCTAGCTAGGTCAGGCAAAATTGGCAATTTCCACTGATTGGTCTTGAACTCTGACAGGTTAAGTCATCTGTCTTTGAAAAGTCACTAAAAATTGTACAAAACTCATTTAGGGGTGAGGTTAGTGGCTCTAGTTCAGCTTGGGTGTCTAGTTTGTCCACACCAAATTTCAGAATCCAATTCTTAGATCATTTCGAACTTGGACTGCCTCTTTGGGGTCTGGTCTAGTTCATTGACTACACTGTTGAGTCGACTTGTTTATTTTGCTTAGAATTATTGGAGAATGTTTTTGGCATGAAGTCAGGGCCTGTAGTCTTCCATTCAGGTTTAGTTTATGAGAAATTATCCGTAGAATTTATAAGAGACCCTTTCTAGGTTGAAAGTGGCAAGCTTTGCAACTTGGTCGGAGTTTGGACAACTTTGATACCTGAATTTGGTTAATTCACAGTATATAGAAGAAAATTAGTTAGAGTGAGTGCTTTATACCCTTGGACTCCTGAAATGATGAAATAAATGACTGTGTAAATATACCCTAGATTGGATGGGTTTTGGATGGACTATAAGGGGAATCATCAGATTCCTTGTGTGGGGTTAAGGGCAGAAATATAAACTTAATAATAAAAGTAATACCACAATTATCTATTTATAGCAAGGTTGAGTTAGTATACTTGGTAGTAACTTAATATACCTTATAGGAGTATAAGGTGTGCCGGTGGAGCTTGGTGGGAGCCTTTGATTCGTTGCACGTATTTCTTCAGTTGATGTTTCGAGCTGAGTTCATCACTATGTTATATTGAAGTTGTAAATCCTTTGTTGTAGATCATGTGTGATGTTTCGGATGTAAGTGGGCAGTACTAGGCTATTCGAAGGTCTAGTAAGTGTGTGAGTTGTCATCGCAGCGGTCGTCGTGCGGTCAAAAATAGTAAAATACATAACACACACACTAGTATAGCGGTAGTCAGGGTCGATCCACAGGAGTTACGTGGTCAAGGTAGGCAACAGATTACCAACTGTAGTGTCACTTTTACAGCCAAAGGATCTAGTTTCCGACTTTTACCAAAAACAATCCCAAAATCATAAACATTCAACAATCCCAACACAAGCATCAACTAAATTAAAACCAAAACCAATAACTAACCCTAATCACTTACTGAAATCAGAAGTATAATTCAGAAGTAATCATGATCAAATCAGCACAATCACACATTCAAACATCCAATTGCATCCAAGAGCATAAAAACCATAAAAAGAGCATTTAACACTAACCAAATGATTAACTATTAAAAACTCAGATCCAAATGTTCCAAAACAGAAAACATAAAATTCAAAAATTAAGAACTAATGCCAATGGTTGTCACACCCAAAAATACTAGTCAAATCTACCAAAACTACTAAACTAATTAAAAGAGAGAACATAAAATACCAAATATGGTTGCTAAAAAATGAAACTCGGAGTCAAAGAAGCCTTGGGAGTCGTTCCTATGCCAGGTCTTTGCTGCATTTTTCAACCTAAAACCCTCTATTTATAGTTGTGAAAAATAAAAGACCGCGCCGCGCACAAGTAGAATCTGCGGCGCGCGTGCTGGTTTATCCCTGTTTTCTCGACATTTGAATCTTCTCCACTGCCTCATTGCTGAGTCACCGCGTCGCGCCCTTGTTCATACAGCGGCACGCGTGTGTCTTCGACTATTTTGTCTTTATCTTCAAACTTCTTTCATTTTGTATGCTTTTAGCCCCTGTTTACATCTTTTCTTTCCAAACAAGAACTGCCACAAAAAGTGAGAATACCACAGCATATATGATATAATTTCACCAAGAATAGGGCTCAACAACGACTAAAATACTTGATATTACTAGGCGTTGTCATGAGTGTGGGAATGGGTAGAAAGCATAACATCGTTGACCTGGGTTCCATCATTGAGCTAGGTGCCATAATTGAGTTGGGTGCCATGATTGAGATGGGTGTCGTGATTGCACAGCATACCATATATGTTTTTTGTGCCTTGTAGTTGTGTGGTGTGCCTTCTTGTGCTTTGTGCCTTATTGTGTTATGTGCCTATGATACGAGTAGAGTATGTGTGATGGATATATCGTGTTGTGTTGAATGCACTAAGTTTTGTGCTTACCCTTTCCCTTTAGAACCACTTTTTTCAGGTACTTTAGGTACGAAGGACGACAAGGCGTGTCGTGTACACACTGTAGTAGCTTCTTTTGGATATTATGTTTGTATTTGACTCTTATTAGATTGTGACTTTCGCTGATGACGATTTATGTTTGACAATTGAATGTTTTTTTAAATATTGAATTGTGTTTATGTTGGAAATTCTTATATAATATTACGTATAAGATCCGGTTCTTGAAACGACCAACTCGGACTCGAAGAAAAGTGAATTTTGGGAGATTCAGAGTTAGAGCCGCTATCTAGGATGGATAGCACCGCTATCTAGATAGCGCCAGTATCTTGGGAGGTAGCGTCACTATTTCCTTACTTATTTCGTACACAGGAAGTTTGTAGTTAGCGCCGCTAACTGATATAGTCAGTTCTGCTAACTGATATAGTTAGTGCCACTAACCACCGCCAAAGGCACAAAACCTTACTTTTGGGCGTTATGCCATATTTAAAGGACACTAATCCCTAGGGACCCGTCATTTCAGCCTCTAGAAGTTTCTCTCTCTCTCTCTGAAAACCCTAGCCTCTTTTTGGTGATTTTGGTTCCATAACTCATCTTGGAGGATTTCTTAGGGAAGAAGAAAGTGTGTGGTGGTGCAAGCAACATTTCTTCAAGTTGGATTTAGCTAGATCTCCATTTTATGGACCTTCATAAGAAGTAAAGCCTCCACCCTTTTATGTTTTAGAGCTTGATCTTATTGTAAGAGTTAAATCTTGTGGTATATTATGGATTATAGTTCCCTTAGTTAAGTTACCTTTAGAGTTGGAAGTAAAGTTCAAACCTTTATGCCCCTAGTATCATCTCTAGAACTTTTGATATTTTTTAGAGAGTGAGCCAAGCTCTCTTGGGTGTTTTGCATGTTTGATTTGGATATTTCAAGCCTTTTGGACCTAGGTGTGGGATTTGGTCATGCATTGGACATGCATGACCATAAACTTTTTATATTGATGACTCCATAGTCGTTTTGGATGACTTTTGGAAAGGCTTGACGTCTATCTGAAAGGACTAAGAGCTTACTGAGGATTTGAAGAATTCATAGTTAGCGTTGCTAACATATATGATTAGCAACGATAATTATCGTGACTGCCTGTTCTTGATTGGGCTTAGCCGTGCTATCTTGAGGATATACTAGGGCTAAGTGTTAACTTTGAATTTGGCCGTTGTTTGTTGACTTTTGGCCGTTGACCTTGACCTTTAACTTTGACCAATTGACTTTTTGGGTCAACTTGGATGTATTAGGTATTTTGACAGTAGGATCGGTTATGGGCTTTTTAGATTGCTTATTTACGATTTTGTGATAAGTTGGGAGTCCGTGCTGCTTAGCGTGTGAGGATATTGGAAGCGTTGGTGAGCGAATCAGATTTGCGAAATATGTGAGTCTTCTCACTATACTATGGGTGATCTTACATGGATATGTAGTCATAAACTGATAGCAACGAGAGCGTGTGATTAGTTAGGTGTATTCTATGTTACGCGACTATGTAGTCGTGCTTATAGACCCGCTAGGTCATCTGTGTGCTTAGTTGTTACTTGTAGTCTCTTGATCTGTTCTCGTGACTACAAGTCCAGCTGGGGTGGAGCGGAGAACCTGAAAGGATGAATCAGGGAAGGACTTCGAGTCTAGTTGTAAGTTGCGTGGAGCGGAGAACTTGAACGATGAATTGGGAAAGGACTATGATTCCAGCAGTAAGCTGGGCGGAGCGGAAAACCTGAAAAGAAGAATTGGGGAAGGACTGCGAGTCCAGCCATGAGGTAGATGGAACGGGGAACTCAGGAGTGTTTATTTGTGGACGGATTGGGGAACCCGAGAGCCGGTCATGTGTCGGTCAGATCGGGGAAGGACCGAGAGTTCCTAGTTATCGGTAGGGCGGGAATAGCTCGAAGGCCGGTGTATACTTGTGTTATGTGATGGATCATGTGGTATGTTGGAAAATTCACTAAACTTTGTGCTTACTTTTACATCCTAAATTTTGTTCAGGTACATTTCAAAAAGAATTGGAGTGCGGCGCAACTGTATCACATCCGAGATTTTGGTGTTCAAGTCTTCTGTTGGTCAGTATTTTATACTCGTTTTGATAACTATAGCTTAAAATGTTTTACTTACTAAACTTAGAACGATTGGCCTTTAGTCTCAATTCACTTTGCTATTAAGTCATTTTTTGATTTTCACAATCTAAAAATCCTTAAAAATAAACTAATTATGGTGTTTCAAACACTGAGAATCTTGTTCAAAGTTCTCAATTTTTATATATAATCATGATTGTCATTTTCACTATTTATCTTAGATGTCATGATATGAATTAATAAAGATATAAAAAGTAATATACTAAAATTCCATCTGTTTAAAAGGTAAAAGTGAAATAATTTTGATTTTAGACTAATGACACTACAAAAGTATATAAAGTTATACGCACTTTTTTAGTGGTCTATAGGAACGTGTAAATTTTCGTAGGTTGGTCACATTTACACTGACATGTAAAGGTGTGGTGTCATGTGTTCATACTTGTAAACATTAGGAGGTATAAAATATTCAAATGTTATGAATTTCTTCTCCCTTCAACGCCTGAAACGGGTATAAAAGTTTTTGCCTTATAAAAGTAGAACTTGTGAGTGTTATGCAAGGTAGTCGAAATTACGATCTTATCTGATATTATTTTAGGCATTGTGATCGTAAGATCAGACCAAAATCAGAAGATCCTATCAAAATGAATTAGACTCCGAATTTGCTCACAGTGTCTTGTTTGTGTAATATCCATTATAAGTCATTAATGGTGGGATCAACTTTATTTTTTTAAGTACGACCTTAAGTCTTGTAGTTGTAAACCGCAAAAATTACGAATCAAACATTTTAAAAACGAAAAACAAGATTACCATGACCATGTACAACTAAAAACATAAGATCACAAAAGGAGTGACCTGGGTATTGAGTATTGCCCTCTCTATTCTGATATGAACCTATGAAGATGTGAGGCATGATGAGACTTATTGCAACCTATGATACAGGCTTTCAAATTGACTAGACGAATTTTTCAGCCTCGAGGACACAAAAAAATACTACAAATGTATGATTGGATACGAATAAGATCTTAAGATCCTAATCTAGATATTAAAATTTCATTATAAATCTTGTTTCAGATACATCTTAATATGATCCCGATTATATTTCACTAGGCAAATGCTCGCGCATTGCACAGGAAAACATTACATAGTCAAAATATTATGAAATAATTATTCTTGTACTAAAATTAAAGATTGATGTAAATTGTTGATATTATCTTTAATGATAAGATAAAAAAATACATTTATTAGAAAGTTGAAAATAAATAATTTCAAAACAGTTATATTAATAGAATCCAATTAACGAAATAATATTCAGATTATTATGTTTAAAAACAAATATTTAATTTATTTTGCATCAAAATTATGTATCTATCAACAATAACTACAAAGAAAATATAAATGTAACATCCCAAAAATTTAGGGTAAAATTTAAAAAATTTTAAACGAAAACTTCAATATAAGAAAAGCCACTTAATTAATTTTCATAAAATTCCATAACTTATAAGTTTAATGAAAACACCCCAGGATTAACAGAAGTTAAAGAAATCACAATATAGCGGAATATTAATTCAAAAACAGTCCTCCAATAAAGCAGCACAGTGTATACACGTCACGCCTTGCCATCCATTGTACCTGATGTACCTGAAACAGTAGTTTATATAGGGAAAGGGTAAGCACGGAGCTTAGTGAGTTCCTCAAAATACCATACGATCCATTACATAACATACAACACATCATAACCATTCATATGTCTGTGAGACTCGCGGGCTATCCCTGTTCCGCTGAAGACTCATGGGCAGTTCCCGTTCTGTCTTATCGCTCGCAGGCTTCTCCCGTTCCGTCTAATGACTCCCAGGATATTCCCGTTCCGCCTATTGGCTCGCGGGCTATCCCGTTCCGTCCACAAACAATCATTATCATAGCAATAATTCATACAATTATCATAAAAGGTAAGATCACCTTAGTCTAACATATCTTCCTTCCTACGCATGCAATATCACCTATAGTATAGTGAGAAGACTCACCTGATTATAGTTGACTATATCGTTTATCTTTCTCGGCTTTGTATTTCCTTCAACTTTAACTGTTAACATAATAAGAAATCTATCATTTCTTAATCCTTAACTATATTATAGTCGCATCATTAAACCCTTCAATAATTCCAATATGATACTCCATGATTTATCAAGTAAAGAACGGCCAGGTAGAAGATTAGATGGGGTGGCAGGATCCTTTCAGCATTTTAGCCTTTCGGAAAATCCAACAACCAGATCCCAAGTAATCGGCCTAGTCACCGTCCTCGTAAGTAAATCAATCGGTATTATATTCGGAAATTACGAATTGTTATAATAACGACATTTTAAGGTTTTTGTTTACTATTGTTAGAAATTAGTATAATATAACATATGTTATACTTATTAAATATTCTACTTCTTAACACAAAAACTATTTTACAATACCTAATTAAGCTATAGAAAAGTTTGTAGTTACCTTATGACCAGTCGTCGGAACCTATAACTTCTTCGCTAGGCTTTTGAGCTTCCTTCCGCTCACTTCTTACACTCTAGTGCTTAGAAACCTCTATATATTGGATTGAGATTTGTTGGTGTGGTTTATGAGATGTTTTGGGGGGTATTTATACTTGAATTCTTGAATAAAAAATGGCATGACACTTTTGACAAAAGATTTTAATAATATAATTTTGTTGAAATTAAAGGCCTTCTAGAATCAGTCTGTTCAAGACTGGTTTAGCCGATCTTAAACCCATTAAATTCACGTTTTTATTTGATATTCAGAACATTCATCTCAATACCTTTCTAGGGATGTATTTTACGTATTTATACGATTTTTCTATGATTTATTATGATTTTTTGAAAACAGACTATCTAATCTGTCAATTCCGAACTAATCAGTAAAGATTGCATTTTTTACCATAGATAATGTCATTTTCAAGCTTACTATTATTTTTGGTAATTGTACTAGACTCAATTTTTAAACTTTGTGCATTGGTTTGAGGTCCAAACGATTTTTCTAGAATTAATTATGATTTTTCTAAAAACGACACAAAATGCTGATTTTCATATGAAATTGTAACTAAAGTTTTTCTTAGCTTTATAACTACCAATGATCATATAATTCCTAACACTCTTATTTTAAGTATATGTTATAATCAGGATACGGGTCTTACAATAAATATAAACACAAATATACTATCTCTTTAACGAATATCGTCTCCAACGTTAGTATATCATTTATAATCTAAAGATTGATTGTTTTTCATATCGTATACAACTGCACTTGAATAACTCACTCATCTTTCAATGAATTGACCTCTCTTATCTTAACATATGTCATCCCAATTGTGAAATCCCTAGTTGAAATGAAATATTTTTCATGTGGTTTATTAAACCACATATTTAATAAAAATAAACTAATTACAGTGAATATTTATTTTAATATTAAAATTCTTTAACTTCTCACTAATCGTATACAATTCAAATGATATTTTAACTTAAGATTGTTAGCTGATATTTATGATACATAAAATAGTGAAAAATAAAAAATATCGTATATTTTTTCCACTTCAACTAAATTGGTTTTTGAATGTTGATACACAAATTATTAATTTCAAAGGACGAATTTTTTACGATAAATTTAACTAAAAATCTTTCAGTTTATGAATCATACATCATGATTTAAAAAGCCTTTTGAATTGTAGTAGTTAAAGAGAAAAATGTTTCTTATATCAAACATTAATGGATTATTATGTAAAAACGACAATATACTAAAGTTTTAGAAATCACTAATTAGTTTAAATACAAAATAATAATATACATATTGATAAAACCTATATTCTGATAGAGTAGACATCTAAGAAAACAGTTATGACCCAAACCCAGAGCCAGCTAATATTAAATTATTATAAAGCTTTAGGCCGTCATGTATGGGTTGAAGTAATTCTACACAGTACATATACAATCAAATTAAAAACATATTCTATTGTCAACACTTAAACAACTAAATACTAATGTTTAACTAAAATAAAATATATTAATTAATATGATAATATCATTATCATATCTAACTTTATCATAATATTTATGATTATAAACTAATGATAATGTTTGTATTGATTTGATAAACATACTAAAATCATGTTTTTACGTACATTTAATTTTAAAATTTACATATACAATAAAATTAAAATATTGTTTTATCGTCAACTTTAAACAATTAAAAACTAATATTTATTTAAAATGAATTAACATGATTTATGTGTTAATATCATTATAATATATAACTTTATCGTATGATCTATGATTATGAACTAACGTTGATCTTATTATTGAAAACAATTTCAAAAGTTATAAGAGTTTTAACTAAATATGGTTGAAGGAAAAAATACCTCTATGAATAATTATAATATATAGGTAATTGTAAAATACACTTACATATTAGCAAACTCCATTTGTTAGAAGATAATTATAATATGATTTAGTAAGTATTTTGTAAAAACTATTCATTTCAATCAAATTTAAATATTATTTATATTTTATTAGAAATGCAAGAACAAAAACTTCATGATAGTCTTTATTAAATATAGTCATAGTTTAGGTGATTCTAAAATATGGTTATGATAAAGCAATTAGTAAACATTATAAAACGAAATTTGAAAAGTCATTGGAAATATGAAAGGACATGGAAGTTTCAAATGAATATGATGCTTGAAAATATGCTTCTTTTATAACACACACACACACAAAAACACACACACACACACACACACACATATATATATATATATATATATATATATATATATATATATATATATATATATATATATACACACACACACACACACACACTCAGCGGTGGTCTTGGCGGGTAAGACTCATGCCTCGCGTATGCGAGGTTGTGGGTTCGAACCTTGCCAAGTGCAAGTGGTGGCTAAAGATATTAATGCACCACTTGTAGCCTCTGTGCTAGCCGGTGTTGTGTGTACCCGGTGCTGGGTTTACCCAGTCAGTTGCCTGCAGGGCGTCCTTACGGGGTGGGCGTGTGCTATGCACCAAGGTTTGCCGGTTGCGCGTGCGGGTCTAGTCTCTGTGCAGTCTCCTTGGCGAAGGGTTGAAGACGAAGAACCGTAGTTAGCCTGATGTACCTAGTGTAGCTGTAAAATATTACGACTCATGTAATCGGATTCATCCTTAACTTGCAAATATATATATATATATATATATATATATATATATATATATATATATATATATATATATATATATATATATATATATATATATATATATAGTTGGGTTCAATAAGGGACAGATTAATCCGATCGTCGGAATCAAAATCATCAACGGCTAAAAAACAGGTTGTACATTTATTACATCGACGTACATGTAGAGGATTATAACAAAAGACTCACTTCATTTTTTTGTTTTTTTTAATTTTTCGACATTATTCTTTTTCAAAAGTAAAAACCGAATATACCAAAATTCATAATTTTTTGTCCTCTACAAATAGACATCCATATTGTTATATAAAAATATTTTTTTTCATAAGTACAGCTCGTCTGGATTCACAATGTGAATCTTAACTGTAAAAATTTGAATATGAGTAATTATTTTACTTTTAAAACTTTTACCAATTCAATATTATAACTATTTATAAGTAATACAGTTTATTCACAAGTGGATTGACTCATATTTACATGAAAACTTATTCATATTCACATATCAAAATCATATACTATTGAGAATTTGCTTAGAAGTTTTTTACTACTTCAATATTTTAACCATTTATAAAGATTTTACTCTGTTTCACAATATAAATTATTTATATTCACACAACAATTTACTCATATTCACATATCAATATAATATGGTATTTTAAATATACTCCGAAATATGAATATGATTTATTTAGTTAGAAAAATTTTAACAATTCAACATTATAATAATTTATAATGAATATACTATGATTCATAAGTTAATTCTATTCAGATTTACACAAAATTTATTCAGATTCACATTACAATATCATATGCCATTGTGAATGTCAACAGTGAACTAAATAACAGTTTAGATTCACATGTGAATCTCAACAGGCGGAAATTTCGAAAAAAAAATCATTTTTGTATATCAATATGGATCTCTATTTGTAGAGGATAAAAAGTTATATATTTCTATATATTCAGATTTTTTTTTTCAATAAAAAATAAGCCCTAAAAATTATAAAAACAAAAAAAAAACGAAGTGGGTTATTTTTATAATCTGGTCGATACACGTCCACCGTAAAATGTATAATCGTGTGGATGATATTAATTCATTGGTACCATGATTTATATTAGCCCCTTGTTGAACTTTTACCTATATATATATATATATATATATATATATATATATATATATATATATATATATATATATATATATATAGAGTTTTTGAGAACCAAAAAAATCATGAGATCTTGAGAACTCTGTGTAAACCATTAGATCAAAAAAAATCAAGGGATAAGATGCAAGGTGGCAGATTTTGTAATTTCTGGTAATTTAAATGGTATATATGACTTTTAAATATCAAAACTAAGGGTAATATAGGAACTAAAAAACTGATGAAATCCTACTGAAACAAATCAAAACGGACTCTCCCTCTTTTGCGCGCTATCTCTCTCTCTCTCTCTCTCTCTCTCTCTCTCCAACTCTCTTTCTCTATTGCGAATCCTCAAATCCCGCCTGTCTCCTTCATCCCTCAAAATCAGTCCCGCCTCCAACCGATCCAGCGACACAGCCCCGCCTCGAACCGATCGGCTACATTTTGAACTCCGGCGACACAGACGGTGGAGACGAAGCAGATCCGGTGACACAGCCCCGCCTCCAACCTCGATTTCTTCAGATTTCACTCGAACCAAAACCCTAAGCGGATGGATGCAATACGAAAGCAGGTACTGCGTTCTTGAACTTTTCTTGTCATTCTTCTGATCCACGATTAACTCAACCATGTTCTTGGCTTACCAATTGCAGACGAAGGGAGACAGAGGAGGGTGGGGTACACCATCGGTGAATTGATGTTGGTCCCGATTTGAGACGGAAAAGAACAACGGTGTTGCTTTGTCTTTACGCAGGTACTTCAAATCTCCCCATCAGAGTTTATGGTGCTTCAGATTTGTCTGTGATCGGGTCCAAAACTTGCAATTTCTGTGCGATGAATCACGTTTTAGTTCTCATTCAATGTGACGTGTTTCTAATTCAATGTGGTCGTGTGATTGTATTGGTATTTTGTTTTCTTTTCATTTGTGTTTTGCTTACAATTAGGGTTTTTTTCTGTTGATTAATTTTGACGGATGATTACATGGATGTTTGCTTGTTGGTCGTGTATGTGTACGTACGTGTCTATGGTTGATTGCAATTATGAGTTTTCTGAATGGTTATCGTTATTTATGCATGTTGAGACATGACGTTATCTGATTCAAGCGCAAATATGCGTTTCTCTTTGGCGATCAGCCACGTCTAGGAAGTTGTGTAATTCTTATATTGATAGTGGTGAAACGGGAAATTGAATTATATCTTGTTGACTATTTTGATCTTCGAGATGTTGAATCTTGTTTTTGATTGAGACTGATAAATCATAAAAGTCATGGACGAATATTTGACAAATTGACTGAATGGGGAATTGACTGAATTGGGAATTTGAAGAGCTTGATAACTTTTACTATGCAGCACGGGAAAAGTCTTGCCTGACCCGGGCCTGCCCGAATCACCAAAATCCGTTCCCAATTCAAGACCTTCCTTTCTGAAGCCACTGCATTTTACCATGATTTAATGTTTAAAATTAGGGCAAAATACCATGATTTACAATTATATTACTCCTGCATTTATATTCTTTTTATCTGGAAATGTGTTGATGTCTTAAGTAATCTTCACCATTCCTGCCATCATAACCTACCTTTTGCTTTTATTTTCTTTTGTAGTTAAGTTGTGTATCAATATTAAACATAGCATGCAATGTATCTCACAGGTCCTGGCTCGGTATCGGACAATTGAAATTGGAATAGAGCTTCGGTGCAGACACATATTAAACGACCGAGAAAGAAGGTATTCATTCATTTTCATTTTAATATGCTTTATAGGATTCAAATAAAATTAAAATGATAGTGGCTAGCTATGTGTCTAATACTATGTGTGTATGTATGGCTGTGTGTGTCTGTGTCATTGTGTCAGTTTGTGTATGTGACTAAGATAGCTTGGTGATTCATCAGATTTAGAATCTGCTTTTTTAGTGGTCTGTAACCTCTTCTTCAAGTTACTTAAAGACCTGCTAAAGTTGTCAATATTTTGACTATTTTATAGTTCTCTGTATATATCACCTTCACAGATGATAGAATCACGACCTTACACCAGAAATGACAGCTTATTCTTTAAGCCTTATCTGACTTACATATGCTCAAAGAAAACATTTTGAAACTGGTGAGAATTAATATTTTTAACTTTGTAAGACACTATTCAATAATTGGGGTTATAATTCTGTGACAAATTAATGCTCCCATAAATGGTTTTCTATTTTTATTTTGTATTTACTTCAGTTATCAACTTAGCAGTCGAGAGATATCAAATCTAATAGACAATAACAAAAAGAACTATGCATCGCTACATAAGGTCCAGACCGATTTCTGAACCAAACACCCCTTTTATAACAGGGAACTAAGAACATCTAATAGGATTTCAATTTCTTCCTTGGTTAATTATAAGAAATAGGTACCTGAAGTAAATAAACTTGGTTCATGTACATGTGTATCTATTTGCATATTTCATAAATGCATATGTGCATATACGTATGTTCCTTTAAATATCAATACATGTGTAAACATATAGATGCATATGTGCATATATACATAAATACATACGTGCATATGTTCATAAATGCATACATGCATATATATATATATATATATATATATATATATATATATATATATGATAACTTGTTTATATCCATGTTTGTGCATATGTTCCTTTGAATGAATTCATGCAGGTGCATGTGCATATGTGCACATATGTGCATATGTACACATATATACATGCACATATGTGGATATGAACATATGTGATTACATGTGCAAAAACGTGTCTGTATACGTGTATACATGTGCATATGTCTATTCAAATGTGAGTATATATATGCAAAAACGTATATGCATATGTGTATTAAAGTATGTGCACATATGCATATGTATATCAATTTGTTCATGTATACATGTATGCATATTTGCATATATACATAAATAGATGTGCATTTGTTCATATGCGTATATGCATGTATGTATTTATTTTAATTTTTTTTAATATACATTAATATTAATTTTTATCAACGTTCTTGCAGATTTTGAAGAATTTATCAAGCAAATTGAATGAGTGAAATTTGAAAAATGAAGATATCATGAATTTTCGTTGTATTTTGTATGTATCGTTCAAAAAAGTTGTATGCTATTGTTTTTAAAAAATTGGTAGTATGACATTCGAATATTATGAAATACAAATATTTTGTGTGTTTTGTATAAAATATTATTAAATGTGCATGTATGTATTTTTGGATATACAATGTAAAAAGTTAAATATACATATATGCATTTTATTAGAAAAAATGTAAATTTTAGAAAATTGATATTAAAAAATCACAAACCTGATTAAAAAAAATGCATATATGCACCTACGAGTGTGCACATATGCACATTGCAAATACGTGAATTAAAACGTGTTTTTAAAAATTCTAAAATTTTGAATTAAAAAAAATTTTAAAAATTATTCCGAAAAATCTGGTTTCATAAAAAGCGAAAATTATGTGCTGGATTTTTGTTATTTTTTTAAAATTTAAAATTTCAAATCATAAACCTTGATTTTAGGAGTTGTTAATGTTGTTGGCGTAACTAAAAAAATCAAAATTAAATGAGAATTGTAAAATGACAATCATGCCCTTTTGTGATCTGACCAATCAAAAAGAGTTCTCGAGATCTCATGGTTTTTTGGGTTCTCACAAGAACCCAACCCTATATATATATATATATATATATATATATATATATATATATATATATATATATATATATATATATATATATAAAATCAAGATCTGGATCTTACCAAGTATGATATATATTAAGTAATAATATATGTATGATATTGATATATATTAACTAATAATATATGAAAGAAAATGGAGCAGACAGTATTTTATGTCAACAAGAAAGCATCCAACCACCCTATTATTTTTATATCAACAATGGCTGGTTGGGTGTGAAATGTACGATTATTTGTTTTCGATAGCTCCTTTCAATTGTTAACGACGAGGTTGTTAAGATAAATATGAATAATTATAAACAATTTCTCTGACGACCCCATCATGTGGCTCGGTGTTGACCAAGCAAAAGCATTTGAATCATTTAAGGTTAAGAATTTATGCAGAGAAGCATCTGATCCATTTTGGGAGTATCAGATGGCTTCGGTAAACCCATTTGGCGGTGGAAACTTCGGTGACAAACAATGGGTAGATCACATCAGCAGAACCTTGAAACAGCAGCTTGGGATTAAAGACAGTACGCCTCCAGTTTCGATATTTCAAATTCCCAAACCCCTAAAAGATGAAAAGCTAGAAGCCTATGTCCCTCAACGGATAGGGATTGGCCCGAATCACCATTTTCAGCCTGAGCTCTATCAGAAGATGGAGCAGAACAAGCTCACTGCCGTCAAAAGGGTATTAATGCCATATCAAGTTCAAACCTTTGAGGACCAAGTAGTAGAAAAAGTCAAAGAGATCATCCCCATAATTTGTGCTTGCTACGATTTGCACCTTGATGCTGATGATAATTCCTTGGCGTGGTTATTCACCATTGACGCTCTCTTCTTGATTGATCAACTTGGTTTGTATTCTGATCATCTATTTGCAATAGATGCAAAAGATTTGATCATGCTAGAGAACCAGATTCCTCTAATTGTGTTGAAAAAAATCCAAACGGCCCTATCAGGAATAAATGCTGAAGCGCAAGAAGATAACATGGAGACTAGATTTGAATTATTCTGTAAGTCTCACTCACCATTTAAACTCTCCGAAGAGAAAATTGATTTTAGTAGAGTAAACCATCTACTTGATTATATGTATCATTCCATCATGAACAATGAAACATCAATCTCAACAGAAGTTTACTTCACAAAACCTGGAAGTGGTCCATCTGAAAAACAAGATGAACCAGAACTACTTGAAATGCTTGTTCAACTTTTAGAACGGATACCGGTGGCTAAACCATTTATTCCGATCATTGAATCCTTTAAGAAAAGCTTCTTAGAAAGCATTGAGACAAGAGCGACGGCTGAAGAGATCAAGGTGCCTTCGGTTTCAGAACTTCGTGATATTGCAGGAGTGAAGTTCCATTTGTCAGCGAGAAACAGTGGCATCAGAAACATAAAATTTGAACTGGAAAAGGAGCGGTGTTGTTATCTCCCTGTTATCACCCTTAATATTGACTCCGAGGTCATACTGAGAAACTTGGTGGCTTACGAGCAATTATTGGCAAAGAACAGTTTTACCACTGGCTACGGTCTTGAACTCACGGAGTATGTAGATTTCATGTGTGGTATCATCGACAGTGCTAAGGATGTGAGGTTGCTACGTGAAGAAAAGATCATCGTAGGAGACTTACGTGATGAGGAGATTGTGAAATTATTTAATGGGATGGGGAGATCTCAAGGTAAAATGAGTGTTGAATCGGAGTTAAGGAAGACTGTGTATAAATTAAACAAGGTATATGAAAGCATGCCGAGAGTTTGGGTCCAGAGGACGGCTGAGAAGGAATTCCGGCTTTTGGCAAAGATCATTACGTTTCTCATTAGCATTTCAAGCATACCGATCTTGATTCGAGAGGTGAATTTGGACGTTTATGGTTCGAATCCAAACATGATGTTGGATCATTTTGTTAAGACTACATTGAGTCATTTTTTTCATTGATCCAAAGGGGACGGATTTGTGTATGCACTAGGCATTTGTTTAATCATCCGATGTATTATTTGCCATTAGCTAATAATTGTAATATATAAATTTGAGTAGACCATTGAAATAAGAGCTGTTTACGAAAGTGACATAATTAATGGAGGGTGATTATCACTAAACAACCGCATTTCCTAAGTGTAAAAAGATAACCACTTGATTAGTGTAAAATGTCGCACAAATTTGCGAGATCGGTTTTCTAAGAGATTGATTTTGCGGTCCATTTGGGAAATATTTTTATGACATATTCTTGAATTTAACATTACGTTTTCCGGATAGCTCCCTCCTTGTCCGGATATATATGATCTATCTCATGTAATTTTTCCCGCCATACTAACGACCGTATCAATCAACTTTCTACTTTCCATGCACCTATTCTTAATTTTGGTCCATTCTTAATTTTAGTTGTTCGACTTCTTCTAGTGCATCTCCCGCCCCCAATATTGAATCATCAAATCTATGTTCGCTAGCTATACATATCCTACTTGCCCATACTCTTCTAGAAGGCAACGAAAGTATGTTGGCGAAATTTTAGGGGTTATACCTCACAAGGGGGAGAGGGTCTAGTTCTTGGTCGGTAGCCTTAGCTCGTGCGATGTCCATAGCAATCACCACAATAGTAATTCCTCCATTTGCATCGTTCAAAACAACAAGACCCATAATGCCAAATCTGAATGTTACAAGGGGCGTTGGTATTGGGACTTCGACTCCTATATACTCAACTCTAACAACAAGAACTGCGGGTCCTCCACCTTCGGGTAGTCAGGAAAAGGGAAAAGGAAACACGGTGGAGTTAAGTAAAGAAGAAAGCAAGAATAAGAGATAAGAAGAAAACAAAAAGCAGATGTAAATCAATTCTATTGCACTTCGTAGAATTGGTACAAATCAGGAACTAGGTCTAATTGACAAGACATGGAACGCAAAGATGATAAGTTCGGAAGGATTTGTGGATTTTAAAGTGTTGAAACGAACCCCCTTGGTAAGTTACGACATATCCAACAAAATTGAAAGTCATTTGGATGTGTCGTACAACCCAAAAACCTTTTCATATCCACAATTCATAGCGAAGGTTACCAGGGGTAGTGAAGAAGGGTTCAAGCATATGAAAATTTGATTTCATGTTCATCATACTTAGGAACCTATGCCTGTATGGAGCTTGTAGAAAATTGTGAAGATTATGTACATTTCAAGATCTAGGTTATTTGAAAAAAAATCTCAATATGTGGACTTCATAGTTTCGAGGGGTATTGATTGTAACACCAAGATACTCTTTATATGTAAATATAATAAAAAGGGTAATTTGGTCATTTTACATTAGAAGGGTAATTTGGTCTTTTGGATAGAAAAGGATTTGATTTGTAATAATATTTTGAGTTTTGGACTTAAAATGTTATAAATACAGGTTTTTGTCATAAAATTTGACAAGTGTGGCAAAAGTTTAAGAAATGGAAAAGCTCTCCTACATGTGCAGAAACTTAGAGAATCTACGGGAGAGGGTTTTCTTTGTACAAATTCTGCAGAACTTGAAGATTTCTTGAAGGTTTAAGCTAGAAATCCGAGTTTGGCTTTGAATTGAAGATTTGGAAGCATTGGAGGTTAGTAATTCAAGTTCTAACCTAGGTTTTTCTTGGTGGGTTTTATGGATGAACTGAAATCTGTAATTTCAGTGTAATCCATGAGGCTTGCACATGATTTCTGGGTTCAAACATGTTCATATGATAAGAACATGTCATTGAAACAATTGATTTTGTTGATTTTGAAGTTTTGGGGTTCTTGGAACTAAGAACCCTAATTTCTGTAATTGATTGATTGAGTTGATTTCAAGGAGTTAAAACCTTGTATAAATGGAAGGTTTTAGTCTTGAAATAAACCCCATATGATTAAGAACAAGAATAAGAACTTAATATGTCAAAACAGGGTGCTACTGTGAAAAATCGGGACTGAATCTGTACTGCCCAGCAAGAGCACGAGTCGTGCTCTTTTATGCACGAGTCGTGCTCCCCTACAGATGGAAGTATGATGCTATTTTATGCTTACATGAGTCGTGCTCTTATAGAGCAATAGTTTGCACGAGTCGTGCATCCATTCAGGGGGTTTTAAAGTTTGAATTTGATGCTAGACATGTCCAAATGACTTCAAACTTTAACTACAAGTCCGTGATGGTTTGAAAAGTCTTGGAAAAATATTAAATTGAGAATACGACTCTCCGGGGGCACTGTAGAACAATACGTATGCCTCGGGGAAGTGTATAATTCATAAAAAGATGGTAAATGAAAAGTTTATCATCTAGAGATGGTTTGTAGTTGTATAATATTGGACTCTTATGTATTAGAGTCAACTGAAATGGTGGTTAACCTATGATCATTTGGTATATGAATAAATGAATAGGTACCGGACAAGTGCATTGATAAAGATGTGTAAGAAGGCAAAGATTAACGGGATACAATTGCAGCAAGTATCCAGGTGAATAATCTCACTTATATCATATATGATATGTATTGATTGGACTGTTACAGATTGAAACAGATTTAGGGGACGAAATTTGGCAGTTTACAGATGCATTGGAAAGACAATACCAGATAAGCCGTGAGTCTGCGATAGACAAGAACGGAGCTGTGAGTCATTAATACGACAATACCAGATAAGCCGTGAGTCTGTGAAAGAGAAGAACGGAGCTGTGAGTAAATAATAAAAGTAAAAAAGACAATACCAGATAAGCCGTGAGTCTGAGAAAGACAAGAACGGAGCTGTGAGTCAATAAAAAGACAATACCGGATAAGCCGTGAGTCATTGCAATGACAAGAACGGAGCCGTGAGTCTAGACAAAAGCGGGACAAATTCATGAGCATTTTGTGATGATACTTATAGGATTTTACGACCTCCGTGGCTATGAGATATGATCTGATATATTTGATATAGCTTTTGTGGCTAACAGATTTAATTTGATTTGATTTTAAATAGCAGGTTTTATTTGATTTAATGACCCAAATAACAGATTTAATATTGGATGATTGAATCCAAATGGTGCGGCCTTATGGCTATGATATTGGATGATTAAATCCAAATGGTGCGGCCTTATGGCTATGATAGTGGACTTTGAATCCAAATGGTGCGGTCTTATGACCATGATATCGGGTTATTGAACCCAGCTGGTGCGGCCTTTGGGCTATGAAATAAATGATGAAAATGTTTTGGTGCGGCCTTTGGGCTATGAAATAAATGATGAAACTGTTGGTGCGGCCTTAGAGCTATGACTTGAATGTTGAAAATGTTTTGGTGCGGCTTATATAGCCATGACATATGGTGCGGCTTATATAGCCATGATATTTGGTGCGGTCAATTATGACTATGAAATATGGGACAGAAACTGTTATGAGAATTTGAATGTTATCATTCTCTTATTTTGTGAGATTATTTGTATGATTACACACTGAGCTTTATAGCTCATGTTATCTGTTAAATGTCCCTGCAGGTTAGCATGATCCTGATAGAGGAAAAGTTACAGTCTGTGACTAACGAAGTGGGACTTATAGATGCTGTCAGTAGCAGCCCGGCTTTAAAAAGGAGATTATGATATTTTATACACTCCTTGATACGCTTGTACCCGCTTTTGATAAAATATACCCCTTTGTTATGGTTTTATGTATTGAAACCTTGTTTTAAATGAAAAAAAAAATTTCAGGGGTGTTTTTGTTTTAAAAGTCGGGTGTTACATTGATGAAGAACAATGGAAGTTTTCTGTGGCAGACTTTCCTATTATGAATCCCTATGACTTCATAATTTTGTCGAAACTTATGCATAACCCAGCACCGAATACTGCAATAGAAATTATGATGTTCAACATGGCAAGCAATTATGTTTCTGGATTTTGGAAGTTCTGCATTCATCGGCTCGCCAACTATGATGCCATCATTGTGAAGGCCCTAAACATGTCACTTCTTTCTCCTGACCCAGACTTGAAGGCATAAAGACTGATGATGATTGAGAGATTTTAGTAAACCCATGGGTAATTGTTTATGGTGGGAAGCTACATACAAATGGTACAATAGGTAAGAAATTTTTTGACATGGACTAAAACAGAAGATAACATTCTTAGTTTTTGAAGAATATGATACTTCGGACGTATGCGTCTGTGAATAATTCTTCAAAATAAATAAAGCTTTCGAAGAACATCTTGATTGGTGGATGGCAATCAGGGACTGCATGCTTGATGCCATATCTCTCTGCTGACTTCGACGTCCCGTGCACTTCCCAACAGCATGGTACGAAACTTTGACTCGTTTGTTGAAACAATCAAACTTCAAGCAATGAACAGTTGACCCTATTATATTTCGGAAGAAAGTTTGTTATTATCTAATGATCGTACCAATCCATATAGATGACATGCTTTCAATCCCATGATACACCATTATCCTACATGAGATCTCCATGTTATACATTAAGCACTTGAACCTTCTTAATCCCAAGGATATTCTGCAATTATTAACAAGTTGAATTCAACAATATACTTATACATGCTCTCATATTAACTATCTAAAGTTAATTTCATCAAACAACCCAATACCTAAAAATTAGGGTTCATGTGATCTTCCATATATGTAACGCCGAAAATGTATTTTATTATATAATTATAATAAAAATGGCAAATTGGTCATTTTACCTCAAAAGGGTAATTTGGTCTTTTTGGCAGAAAAGGACTTGTTTGGTAATAATATTTTGAGTCTTGGACTTAAAATGTTATAATAATCTTATTTTGTCATAAATTGTATGGATTGTGGCAAAAGTTTAGTAAATGCAACTTCAAGGACTAAAATGTAATTTCTGGAAGTATAAAAGCTTGGAAGCTTCTCTCATTGTGTGCAGATTTTGGGAGAGCTACGGGAGATTTCTAGTGATCGATTTTTCCAGAAATTTGAAGGATTCTTGAAGATTGAAGTTTGGAAATTTGATTATAGCTTCAAAGGGTAGAATTGGAAGCATTTGAGGTAAGTTATTAAGTTCTTACCAAGCTTTTGGTGTGTGTTCTTCAAGTTTGAACTGAAAACTGTAATTTCAGTTAGGAATTTGGTGATAAATAGCTTAATACTTCCATTAAGTCATGCTAATAAAGACTTAATTCAAGGAAATGGAAGTAGGTTGCTATTGTTCAACAATTGAGATTTTGACCAAGAACCCTAGATGACGAATTCTTGTAATAAACTTGATTCTAATGGTTTATAATGATTTTTGGATGCTATATTGACTGAAAGAAATCATTAGAAGCAAGTAGAATTCAATAATTTCGGTTTTGGATCAAAAATGCAAAAACGGGAAATTGTGAAAATGGGTTTGAATTTGATTCCCCAATGGTTTAAAACTTGTTATTAGTTAAAGGTTTTGGTATTGGAACAATTCCTAGTGATTAAGTCGAGTAATAAGGACTTAATAAAGGAAAATGGAATTTTCAAGCACAAAATCGGAGCTCACTGTCTGTATTCCCCAGCGCTCGCGACGCGACGGCCAAGGCCTAGGTCGCGACGCGAGGGTGCAGCAGCAGTGCAGAAATCCTCTGTTAAATTTTAGTGCAATTTCCAAATGTGATTTTGGTGCTAGGATTATCCGATTGACCTGAAATTTTAAACATAGGTTTATTATGTTGTAAAACTTCATGGAAAATTATCGGAATACGAATACGATCTTCCGAAAGTACTGTAGTAGAATACGTGTATTTCGGGAAGTGTATTAATTTTTATACCAATGGGTAATGCTTGGGATTAGTCTTATATTAGACTCTTGTGCACTAGAACCAACTGAAATGGTATATTAACCTATAATCATTGTGAAATAATGAAATTATAGGTACGGGAAAAAAATATACGGATTTCATTTCAAAGCAAGGAACGATTAACGCTAGTTGTAGCAAGCCTTCAAGTGAGTAATCTCACTGTTATCTGTTGTGATAAATGTTATATGAGCAGCTGCAGATGAATATGATTTGAGGGACAAAAATGACAGATTTTCATGATTTAAGATATGACAAGACCAGATAAGCCGTGAGTCTGTTATAGACAAGAACGGAACTGTGAGTCAATGTATCTGTGTAAACTGTTATATAGACAACAGCGGGCTAACCCGTGAGTCTAGGCAACAGCGGGCTAACCCGTGAGCCGCAGTTTATTTTGATGAATCCGATTTATATAAACAACAGCGGGCTAACCCGTGAGTCTAGGCAACAGCGGGCTAACCCGTGAGCCACGGCAACAGCGGGCTAACCCGTGAGCCACACTTGATCTTGTATTGTGTGATAATACATATTTGACTTTGTATAGAGAAATTTTATTCTTATACATGTTATTATTCGTTTGATTACTCATTGGGCTTTATAGCTCACAGTTTTGCTGATATGTCCCTGCAGGTGAGCGTGACCCTGCCAAGGGAAAAGACAAAGTCCGTGACTGAGGACTTAGCATTTGAAGTAACGACCCGGCTTGAAGAATGTATAATATTTATGCATTGTACTTCATGATACACTTGTACTCGTATTTTATTAACTAATACCCCATACTCATGGTTTTTATTGTAAAATATTTGGTTTGAAAAACAAAAAATTTTTGGGGTGTTTTTGTTAATAAGTCGGGTGTTACAATATATGATGAAGTTAACTCAAACTCAAACAAGAGCTAGTGATTAAATAAGTACCTTGAATTATCAACCTTGCACATAAATACCCATTGAAAACATCTTGGTTGAAGCTCAAATCATTCAAACATAGTGAAAATGCTACGAAAAGATGTAGTAGAGTTGGGAGAACTATGAAGGAGGTACGTACTGATTTTTGGGTGAAAATACTCACTAAATCTAATAAGTGGTCGGGCCAACCAACAATTCATCGAGTCAACCCGACATCTTCAATACTGAAATGAATTTGACATTCTTCAAGGTCCATTTCATCCCAAGGATGTCAGAGAACAACATCACTTACTCAGATTATATCATGCATGGAAGGATGCACCTGAGTCCATATCCAGGACTCCATGGAACTCCTAAACAGCAAATAATTGCATCTTTATAATCCTCGGCCAAATTAACTTCCTTCGACACTCATTTCGTAGGCTTCGGGCACTGATTTATGAAATTGTCCACTCTATCTGCAATTCTAGTAGACAACTTCCTTTCCATTTTTTGTAGCACCCTCTGTCCTATGACTTTGATATTCCTTTTCTACCATACTTATGTTCAGTTTCCACCATTTTCATCGGTTTCCAACGTACCGACGAAGGAATCTTCTACATTCTTCCTTTTGGTTGTCTTCCCCACAGATTAGATCTTGAATGCCTTCAAAGGTGAGTTTCGTCCTTTTATATGAACTACTGACAACAGGTACCGTACCCTGGCCAATTGTCTGGAAGTAAAGATAACAATAGAAGGCCTAGGCTTCATCATCAAAACCAATGTCTACTGATATTAGCCTACACTATGATGGAATTGAACTCATTGACATGCTTTGCCACAAAACATCCTTATTTCATCTTCGTGTTCATAAGTTGCATGATCAAGAATACCTTGTTTGTAGTTGGAATTCTCATACATGTTGGATATATTGTAGTTTATAGTCTCTGAAAATGAGAACCAAACAACACCCAATGCCTGCCGGTCTAACAAACGCCAGTCGTCCTATGACATATCTTCTGGTTTTCTTCCGATCAACAGGAGCTGTAGCTTTTCCTGGTAAAAGTATTCGTTTATCTAGATTATGCAGAATCCAAATCATCAACATGAAACTTTTGATCTTGATCTTACCCTCTTCAGCCATAGCTCTAATACCATTTTGTTGGGCTACAGCACACGAAATGGATAAACTTCAAATCTCACCATATCAAGAGCAAGCACAAACACACACTTCAATAAGGAGCTATCCATGAGATGGTGCAACAAGAAATAAAAGAAGAACAACCACAATGATCAAATATAATGTGGTTCATTTGATGAGAATCAAGCTAGTACAGAAAAGCCAAACTAGAGAGAGTTTATTGCTTAAATGCTATACATTAATGAGATACATTTATAGTAAATCTTGACCTAATCACTCAAATGACATCATACATTAATGAGATACATTTATAGTAAATCTTGACCTAATCTTGTAGGGGTCTGGGCCCATGCATCGTGTTGATTTTGGCAGTCCTAAAACAAACATCTCTTGTACCCATACTGCCTAGGGACACGTGAGAACTTGTGCCAAACATAACCCCAATGTAAGCAAGTCAACCTAGACACAGATGGCCGATTCTTGACTAGCTTCAATATTGAGTACGAGCTTCAATATTGCAGACTAGCTTCAAACGTAACACTAAGGTACTATTGTCACAGTGAACTCTGGTCCATAGATGACACTGATTATCAACCCTTCCATCAGCTTTGGTTTATAAGAGGAAACCACTTTGGTTTTGTACCTGTTGGATTAGGTGTCTAAGCCATGACTAATAATTAGTATTTACCTAATTAACAGTAGCATAGTCCATTTGGGTTGCCCTCATGGCTGGAGGTTTGTTGGAAATTTAAGCAGAGAGAAAGGGTTGATTTATTATGTTACTAATAAATCAAGATATTGTTTGTTAATATATTATGAAGATGATATATTAATTAGAAATAATATTATTTGATTAATAATTATTCAGAAATTAATTGGATTAATTTATGTGGCATTAATTAAATTAATCAGGAGATCAGGGATTAAAGTCGTACAAATTCAATAGTTGAATTGCGGCGCGCGGCGCGCAAATGACTTGGCCGCGGCGCGCGTACAGATAATCCGGAAAATGGGTTGCGGCTAGGGTTTTAGCTTTGCCACTTGGTTCCCTATAAATAGGGAACCCTAGACCTCATTATCGGTCGCTCATTATATTATTTTCTCTCTAGAATTTCGATCCATAATCCTCTCGGCTTGGGTGTGATCTCATTTGAGGCAGGATATTTTTGCTGCTCAGCTTCCAGAAAATTCTAAAAGGTTGGTTTTTTTTTTTAATTTTATTCTTTTAGTTAATTTTCTTATGGCCTTTAGGTTTTGTTATATGTTCAATTAGAAGAAAACATAGATCCTCATAGGTTGCATGTGAACTTAGATTATTTAGTTCATAGTTTGCACAAAACCTTTCAGTGGTATCAGAGACTGTTTTGTTTTCTTGTTGAATTGCTATAACTGTTTTAGGGTTTAAAGCCTATGAACCCTGATTATAATGTGGATCGATTTCTAGGATTAGGGTTTTGGAAACCCTAATCCCCCCCCCCCCCTTGCTAAATTTCGAAATTTTCTATTAGGGTTTTAGGAGGTTTTCTATTTTTGGTAACTTTATTTGTTAATTAAATAGACAACCTTAAACCCCATTATTTGAATTCGATATCTAGGGGGTTTAGGATAAGTTTTAATTAATTTGATTAATTTGGATAAACCTATCTTCATTTGAATTAATTTAATTAATTGTTAATTAAAAGATAATTCAAAAGGTATTTAATTAATTTTATAATTGCGAAATTAATGGAATAAATCCAGAAAAACATTTTAAAATGTTTAAAATATTTAGATTTAATTAATTTAATTAATTGGTAATTAATTGATTAAATCGATTTTAAGGTTTAATTTAATTTAAAATTTAATTGTTAAATTTGGTAAAAATTAAAAGATAAACCTTGAATATTTTAAAGGGTTTTAAAATACATCTTATATATGTTATTAATTGTTAATACTATATGTATAAGATAAAATTGGTCATTCAATTCAATAGTAGGCCTCATTCACGAAGCTGGTCTATAAAGTGGGTATAAGAAGGCTGCCTATAAAATGGTAGTCTAATGGGTGAACACTCTCGCCCACCGCTCGCCTGATCAGTGGAGGGTCGTTAGCCGAACAGTTTTGATAGGACCACTTAATCATTAAAAGTATAATGATCAAAGTACTAGAACCTTTACACAAAATCCCAATCTAGTTACTTTAGAAAAAATGTGAATTTGATGCTACCCCATGAAATTGCACATTGCACTTTATGAAACGTTGGTGGAGCGTGTGCAGTTTACCGGCACACCAATGGGGGTTCATAAAGAGTGGCAATGGGTGTCTCGGGTGTTATCATTGTTAATGGAGCGTGTGTGGTTAACCGGCACATCAATTTGAGATGATAATGGACCCCGAGAGTACCAAGCTAATTTGCATGGTTATTCACACCCGGTTTGTGATCCTCGGCATCCCAGTCACAAACGGTGGGGCATATCCGAGATTAAACTTGCTATTGAACAGTTCAATAAATCTCAAAAGAAACTAGGAATTCCATTTATAATAAGATTATTTTTCCACGGTGGAATTGGTTGAATCGTCATTCGCCTACCTTTATAAAATTTGCTTATAGATTACGACATCCCTCTTCTATGTTGCAAATTGTTATAGTTGGATCCTACCCTTATTTTATATTGGGTTATTATAAGGACCGACATGTATCTAATTAAACTTACCTTCTTTTATAGATGTCTTATGCTGATCAATCCGCTCCCCACTCAAACTCCAGTGTTCCCTCTATCCTCTCACTGTGTTCCAAGGTTCAATTGAACGGGACAAACTACAATGACTGGATTAGAAATATCAAGATGGGTCTGAGGTACGAGAACAAAGAGTATGTCCTCGAGACTGAGCTTGTCGATATTGACCCTGAAACTGCTACTCCCGAGGAGATTGCCTTGTACCAAAAACATTCTGATGATGCGACCAAAGTGGCCTGCATCATGATCGCCACAATGAACCCCGAATTGCAAAGGATATACGAAGACTACTGGCCCTTTGAGATGCACAAGGATCTTGCGGAAAAGTTCCGCAAGCAAGAGCGCATCGAGAGGTGCGAGGTGGTCAAGGACTTCACGAACAGCAAACCTAAAGATGGAGAGTCCATCTGCACTCATGTGCAAAAAATGCAAGGTTACGTGGAGCGGCTTAGAAAGCTTGCGATGCCTGTACCGGAGCAGTTGGCCGTTGACATAGTGCTTAACTCCTTACCGAGTTCTTATGACCAGTTCAGGCTGGCTTATCATTTGAACAACAATCAGGCTAATATGACTGAGTTGCATCATATGCTTCGAGTAGCTGAGGACAAGATGAAGGGTAAAAGTGTACCCTCGGTTAATCAGCCCGTCCTAGCTATTGGAAGTGGCAAAGGAAAGAAAAGGAAGGGCCCTCTTAAGCAAAATTGGAGGGAAAAGGTTCAGGTCGGGTCGTCCAGTAATGGCTCGAGAACCAAGACTTCCCACATTCCTTGTGTGGCCAACCCTGATGAAGCCAACTGTTTCTACTGCAAAGAGAAGGGCCATTGGAAGAGAAGCTGCCCTAAATACTTGCAGGATGTCAAGGATGGGAAAGTAAAGCCATCGACAGCAGGTATATACACTATCTCTAAAAACTCACCATCTTCTAATTCTTGGGTCCTTGATACAGGATGTGGTTTTCACATTTGTTCTGATCTGTAGGGCCTAAAGGAAAGCAGGGAGGTGGAGCACGGTAGACTGAACTTGATCATGGGCAATAGGAGATCGTCCCCTGTTACCAAGATCGGCATTTACAGTTTAGTGCTTAGTAGTGATGTTAGTATAGAGTTATTTAATTGTTGCTATTCGTCAGAAATAGCACGAAACATTATTTCATTTCACGCATTGTTCAGACAAGAATTTCAATTTTCTTTTGATAATAAAATTGGTTCGATTTCTGTTTTCAAAAATGGTATTTTGATTTTTACTGCTTATCCTTGTGATGGTGTGTATGAAACTGTTGAATGTGTTGACAATTTAGGACATAGTGTAAATTATATTGATTCTACTAGTGGTGTAGAAAAGGCATGTCTGTGGCATAGTCGGCTCGGGCACATCAGCAAGAAACGCATCGCCCAACTCCAAAAGGATGGAGTGTTGGAATCATTCGACCTCAGGTCAGATGATGTATGCGAATCTTGTCTGTTGGGCAAGATGACTAAATCACCTTTCAAAGGATCTTTTGAAAGAGGTGAGGGTCTGCTGGACATCATTCACACGGATGTGTGTGGTCCATTCAGATCAACCACAAAGGATGGCACGCGGTTCTACGTGACCTTTACCGACGATTTTAGTAGATACGGTTATATCTACTTGATCAAGCACAAGTCGGACACCTTTGAAAAGTTCAAAGAGTTTAAGAACGAGGTAGAGAATCAATTAGGCCGGAAGATAAAGATGCTCAGGTCTGACAGAGGCGGAGAGTATCTAAGTATCGAGTTCCTAGACTATCTAAAGGAATGCGAAATAGTTTCGCAATTGACACCTCCCAGGACACCACAGTTGAACGGTGTTGCAGAGAGGCGCAACCGGACCCTGTTGGACATGGTTTGTTCCATGATGAGTCGAGCTTCACTTCCCATTCACTTCTGGGGGTATGCCTTAGAGACTGCCGCCCATATCCTCAATCTTGTCCCAACTAAGAAGGTTGCTAAAACACCTCATGAGATGTGGACGGGGAAAGTTCCCTCATTAGCACACATCAAGGTCTGGGGTTGTGAGGCTTTCGTTAGACGAGAGACTCAAGACAAACTCACAGAAAAAAGCGAAAGGTGTTTCTTCCTTGGTTATCCCAAACAGTCCTTTGGATATCTATTCTACAGACCAAGCGAGGACGTGGTCTTTCTAGCTAGACGAGCGGTCTTTCGAGAGAGAGAGCTCATATTCAAAGAAGACAGTGGGAGTACCATTGATCTGGAAGAAATTCAAGAGTCATCAGATGACGCAACCTAAGGAGAAACTAGCAACCAACATGAGGAAGAAGTTCCTGTTGGTCTGACAGATGTATCCTTACCTCTTAGGCGTTCCGGTAGGGTTAGCATGCCACCCGAGTTTTATGGGTTCCATATAACTTCGGATGGGGACACATTTGTCAGTGATAGGACACTGATAAATTTGGATGAACCAGCTAACTACCAGGAAGCAGTGGCGGCCCCTGAGTCTGCCAAGTGGAAAGAGGCCATGGATAGCGAGATCAAGTCGATGTATGACAATCAAGTTTGGAACTTGGTTGACAACGTACCGGGTCGAAAGACAGTCGGGTGCAAATGGATCTTCAAGAAGAAGACCGACATGGACGGAAAGGTACACACTTTCAAGGCAAGACTGGTTGCGAAGGACTTTACTCAAACCCCAGGGGTTGACTATGACGAGACCTTCTCACCAGTAGCCAAGATAAAGTCTATTAGGATTATGCTGGCCATAGCTGCATTTCATGACTATGAAATTTGGAAGATGGACGTGAAAACTGCTTTCCTTAACGGAAAGTTGACTGAGGATGTTTACATGAATCAGCCAGAGGGTTTTGTCGATGCAAAGTATCCCAATAAGGTGTGTAAGCTTGAGAGATCAATCTACGGATTGAAGCAAGCTTCTCGCAGATGGAATCTTTGTTTCCATGAGAAAGTCAAAGAGTTTGGCTTCTCTAGGAGCGAGGATGAGTCCTGCGTATATGTCAAGGCTAGTGGGAGTATAGTCACCTTTCTGGTGCTGTATGTCGATGACATACTGCTCATGGGAAACGATATTCCAACCTTGCAAGATGTCAAGGCTTGGCTTGGAAAATGTTTCGCCATGAAGGACCTAGGAGAGGCTGCCTATATTCTCGGGATAAGAATATTAAGAGATAGGAAGAAAAGACTAATTAGACTTAGTCAGGGTACATACTTTGAAAAGGTACTGAAAAGATTTAGTATGGAAAATTCCAAGAAGGGAGAGCTGCCTACCCAAAGTAATGCAAAATTGAGTAAGACTCAAAGTCCGAGTACAGACTAAGAAATAGCTGAAATGAGTCGGGTACCTTACGCTTCGGCTGTAGGATCGATCATGTACGCTATGACGTGTACTCGACCTGACGTGGCCTTTGCTCTGAGCATGGTCAGTCGGTACCAGGGAAACCCTGGAAGGGCACATTGGATAGCCGTAAAGAATATACTCAAGTATCTGCGAAGGACAAAGGACATGGTGTTAGTCCTTGGAGGCAGTGATACATTGAGAGTTGAAGGATATACGGATGCCAATTTTCAGTCAGATAGAGACAGTGGTCGGTCTCAGTCTGGCTGGGTATTCCTTCTGAACGGAGGAGCGGTAACTTGGAAAACTTCATCGATGACCTTGGAGTAGTCCCGAGTATTCAGTAGCCCGTGGAACTGTTCTGCGATAACGAAGGTGCGGTCGCCTTGACAAAGGAACCGCGAGACCATGGAAAGTCCAGACATATCGACAGAAAGTACCACTACATAAGGCATAAAGTAGAAGAAGGTCACCTCGTGGTAAAGAGGGTATCATCGGAAGATAATCCTGCAGATCCCTTGACAAAGGCTCTGAGTAGGATTAAGCATAATCAGCATGCTAGGAGCATTGGACTAAGAGATGATATAAGTTTTTGTAATTAGATAGGTTTTGAAACTTGTAACAATGTTATTATATTTGACTTTTGTGATTTAATAATGGAGATTTATTAATGAGTAATGGTTTACTAATTTTGTCAATACTTTACCATTGTATTTCATTTTGCATGTTTTACTTCCTGAATAATTGGATTATTCAAATATCCACAGTCGATTACACTTTTGGGAGTAAGTGTGAAGTAAGACTGTCATGAATTGGTAATAGATTGTCTAAGGAGTTAGGCATTGCAATTGGATTGCTGCACCATTCGTGAGTACTTGGAAATGGAGATTTGAGTATTGGATAAACCCTCACTCAATGGATTGCTTCATGGATTTCATCACGAGCAATGTTGAGACGATAATGTCTTTTGATCTTAAAGCTAAGACATATGAGTTATGATTTACTAAGCGATTGTTCATTGATAATACGAAAACGCATCGGCAACTCGATGTTATAAAACGTATTATTGTGAGTGATTTGTCTGGTAAAAGACATAAGTATATGAGTCGAAGCTTATTCGTCCCTTGACCCTAATAGGGAACAGATATCTGTAGGCCTCTCGATGAATTTGAAGTTGACTAAAATGGTTGGCCAACCGGGACTAAATTGGTAGTCTAAGAGTCATATGCAAATCGGAAATCGAGGAACAGTGAATCAGACCGGGATTGACTTTAATCCATGTCTTGAGTCTGAAAATATCTTGTTGGACGGAGGATCATCTGATCACTTATCTATTGACAGAACTGATTAGATCAGAGTTTGGCAGTGGTTTCTAGGAAGCTAAAAGTGCTGGTTAATTAGAGGTTAAATTGGTAATTATAGTCATAGACTTATCCAAGTGGGAGACTGTTGTATTAGTTGTCTAAGCCATGACTAATAATTAGAATTTACCTAATTAACAGTAGCATAGTCCATTTGGGTTGCCCTCATGGCTGGAGGTTTGATGGAAAGTTAAGTATAGAGAAATGGTTGATTTATTATGTGACTAATAAATCAAGATATTGTTTGTTAATATATTATGAAGATGATATATTAATTAGAAATAATATTATTTGATTAATAATTATTCAGAAATTAATTGGATTAATTTCTGTGGCATTAATTAGATTAATCAGGAGGTCAGCGATTAAAGTCGTACAAATTCAATAGTTGAATTGCGGCGCGCGGCGCGCAAATGACTTGGTCGCGGCGCGCGTACAGATAATCCGGAAAATGGGCTGCGGCTAGGGTTTTAGCTTTGCCACTTGGTTCCCTATAAATAGGGAACCCTAGACCTCATTATCGATCGCTCATTATATTATTTTCTCTCTGGAATTTCGATCCATAATCCTCTCGGCTTGGGTGTGATCTCATTTGAGGCAGGATATTTTTGCTGCTCAGCTTCCAGAAAATTCTAAAATGTTGGTTTTTTTTTAATTTTATTCTTTTAGTTAATTTTCTTATGGCCTTTAGGTTTTGTTATATGTTCAATTAGAAGAAAACATAGATCCTCATAGGTTGCATGTGAACTTAGATTATTTAGTTCATGGTTTGCACAAAACCTTTCAGTACCGTGGTAGTAGCTCCCTGATGGATGGTCTCCACACTTTACTTAACAAAAACATGGAAAAATTGTCATTTTTTTTGCTTTAAAAAGCTTACGTTTTTTAAAAATATTGTGGACAAATATCTTAAATATATTTAAAAGTAGGGTTCAAATTGTAAAAGAAGTAAACCAATTTTATAAAATCAATAGAATTTGGGATAAAATTGTAAAAAATAGAAAAGAGCTAGGGGTCGATATTGAAATAGTGGATATTAGATATTGAAATATAAGGAATACGAGTAGAATGATTGGAACCTTAATTCCCCAAGCATGCACAAAGTGCTAACCGCTGAGCCACCTTTTCTTGGTATTAGAATTTGCGACAAAGTACTTATTAAATATAAATATATGATAGAGTTTCACTTTTAGTCCAAGTTTTGGATATTTTGCACTTTTGTCCCCATAGTTTCTAAAATCTTGTACTTTTGGTCCCTAATCCAAGCTAAAAGACTATATTGCCCCTTTTAAATCTTTTTTCTTCATTTTTAATTTTTTATTCTAAAAAATTATAAAAATAAAGCCCACACCAAATACTAACTCCCCCCCCCCTCATACGTCTCTCTCTCTCTCTCTCTATATATATATATATATATATATATATATATATATATATATATATATATATATATATATATATATATATATATATATATATATATATATATACCTCTCTCTCTCCTTTTCTCTCTCTTTCTCCACCCTATTCTTCAATCCCAATTGTCGAAATCCATTTCTTTGTTGCATTGAATCATATGATAATGTTGAAAAAAGAAAAACTTGCAACGACATTTTACTATTTAACCATTGGACTTACAATGACGTTTAGGGTCCTGATCTTTCTGTGGAGGATTACATCACTGTTGCTGCTTCAAAGCACCCAATCTGCATGCCTCATACAACATGAAGGTGCCAACTTAGTGTCAAGAGGGTTGGTGTGAAGCTTTTGAATTCAAAGATGGATGGTAGTATTTAGCCATATTTATTTTTTCTTTGACCCAACCAACCCATTCCTTTCTATTGTTTAATATATGGTGGGTAGATACACATGCCTATATAAGTTGAAGGTCTGCAACAATTTTATATGTACCACACAACACAAAAAAAACACAGATCAATAAACTCCTAGTTATCCGCCGTGGATGTAGGTCATTTTTTGAAACGAACCACATTAAATTCTTGTGTTCTTAATTTGTGAGCTGAGTGTGTGAGTCTAGTGTTCGTATGCTAAGTGTCTCGATCCTAACATGTGGTATCAGAGCCTTGGTATAGCTCCATAGGGTGATTTTCTGTTTTTTGGTCGAACTTTTTTTGTCTCAAAAACGATTTTGGTGTATGCCATTGGAAAGATCTCGTTCCGCAGATTCCGAAAATATTTTTTTGGATTTTTTGACCATCGGAAGACCTCCAAATCGCCGATCAAACGTTCGCCGGAATAGTGACCGAAGAAACCAGATCGCCGGAGAAGACGACACTGTAGCGCCGGAGTCCGCCGGAGAAGACGACAATGTAGCGCCGGAGAAGACGACACTGTAGCAGGCCACTGTAGCGTCCTGTAGCAGTTCACTGTAGCGGTACTGTAGCATATTTTGCAAAACAGGTCCCTGGAGTTCCAGATATTGCAAAACAGGTCCCTGAAGTTCCAGGAATTGCAAAACAGGTCCCTAAATTTCCAAAAATTGCAGTTTAGCCCCTGAACTTTCAGAACATTGCTGTTTAGCCCCCGAACTTTCAGAAAATTGCAGTTTAGCCCCTGAATTTCAGAAAAATTGCATTTTCACCTTTAACTTATGAAAGAAAAGTGCATTTTGTCCGTTAAAATGGCAGAAGACGGTAAAATTAAAATTGAGAAGTTTGATGGTACCGATTATGGATTTTGGAAGATACAAATTGAAGATATGCTGTATCAGAAAAGTTTGCATTGCCTATGTTGGGCGAACAACCGGATGACATGTATGATGAAGATTGGAAGTTGTTGGATCGACAAGCCTTGGGTGTAGTTAGGCTTTCATTGGCAAAGAGTGTTGCGTATAACATTGTCAATGAAACAACTACTTATGGAGTATTTAAGGCTTTGTCCAACATGTACGAGAAGCCGTCCGCTTCAAACAAAGTGTTCCTCATCAAACAGTTGGTTAACACCAAGATAAAGGAAGGCATGTCAGTTACCGCTCACATAAACGAGTTTAACTCGATTATTTCTCGTTTAGCCTCAGTTGCAATAAAGTTTGAAGATGAAGTACAAGCGCTCCTCCTTTTATCATCTTTGCCCGACAGTTGGTCAGGCACAGTCACAGCTGTTAGTAGTACATCTGGCACTACCAAACTCACTTTCGAGAGTATTCGTGACTTAATTGTAAATGAAGATATCAGACGGAGAAGCAATGGTGAGACTTCTAGTTCTAGTTCTCTATTGCATACATAAAGTAGAGGAAGAAGAAACGAAAGAGGACGTAATCAAGGCAGATCAAAGTCCAGAAAAAGGGGACAGTCAAAAACCAGAAAAGACATTGAATGCTGGAATTGCAAAGAAAAATGTCATTTTAGAAGCCAATGCCCAAAACCACAAGCTGAAAAAAAAGAAGTAAACAATGTATCCTCTGAAGAATTAGGAGATTTTCTCATATATTATGGATTCAGGTGCTTCTTTCCATGCCATCTCATGCCCAGATATGGTCAAGAACCTACAAACAGGTGCTCTTGGCAAAGTTCGTTTGGCCGATGATCAAGTGCTTGATATTACGGGTATCGGAGACATAGATTTGAAGACCTCCTTAGGAACCACATGGACATTGAAAGATGTCAGGGTTATTCCAAACTTAAGGAGAAAGTTGATTTCAGTTGGTAAGTTGGATGATGAAGGGTTTAATGTTCACTTTGGGGGTGGACAATGGAAAGTGATCAAAGGCAACTTGGTGATTGCCAAAGGAAAGAAGAAAGGCACTTTATACATGGAAGAAATACATGGTGATGGTGTTCAAGCCGTAACCACAAATCCGAGTCCATCTAATTTATGGCACCAACGACTCGGACACATGAGCAATAAGGGATTGAAGATGTTGGCTCAGAAAGGGAAGTTTCCAGACTTGAAGAAAGTTGAAACAGAACTCTGTGAATCCTGTGTTCTAGGGAAACAAAAGCGGTTTAATTTTGTAAAGACGGGGAAGACACCGAAAGCTCAGAAGTTGGAGCTTGTTCACTCGGATGTATTTGGACCAACACCAATTTCATCTCTAGGAGGCAAAAACTACTATGTAACATTTATCGATGATTCAACACGCAAGGTATGGGTCTATTTTCTTAAAAATAAATCTGATGTATTTGATACTTTTAAGATATGGAAATCTGCTGTTGAAAATGAAACTAATTTGAAGGTAAAATACCTAAAGTCGGATAATGGTGGTGAATACATAAGCAAGGAGTTTGTTGACTATTGTGCCAAGCAAGGGATAAAGATGATCAAGACAGTACCAGGAACCCCTCAGCAGAATGGTGTAGCTGAGAGAATGAATAGAACTCTGAATGAAAGGGCTAGAAGCATGAGGTTAAATGCCGGTTTACCTAAGACATTCTGGGCTGATGCAGTTAACACTGCAGCCTACTTGATCAACCGTTCACCGTGTGTTCTCTTGGATTTTAAATTGCCGGAAGAAATGTGGCAAGGGAAGGAAGTAAGTCTCAAACACCTAAAAGTCTTTGGTTGTAGTGCTTACAATCTGTTAAAAGATAGTGACAGGGATAAACTTGATTCAAAAACCAAGAAGTGCACATTCATTGGTTATGGATCAGACGAAATGGGTTACAGGCTTTGGGATAATGAAAGCAGAAAGATAATCCGAAGCAAGAACGTCATTTTTAACGAAGCTGAGTTATACAAAGATATAAACACCAGAAGTTCAGAAGTCCAGAAGGAGTACGTTGAATATGAAGGTGGTGAAAAGAAGAAAGAAGCTTCAGTTGAAATCCCTGAATCTGGGGATGATTCAACTGACAGTGGGAGCTTAGAGGATGATTCTAGAAATGACTCTGAAGATGAAGAAACCAGCCCTCCAGCTCCAGCATCCCCAGCCACACCTCAAGTTCAACCAAGAAGATCTTCCAGAGTCATCAGACCACCACAAAGATACTCACCATCTGTCAACTACATTCTTTTGACAGAAAATGGTGAACCCCAGTGTTACTCTGAAGCTAAGATGTTAAAAGATTCATTATAGTGGGAGCTAGCAATGAAAGATGAAATGAAGTCGCTTGAGAAGAACAAGACCTGGCTTCTAACGAAGCTTCCATCCGGGAAGAAGTCTCTTCAAAACAAATGGGTTTTCAGGGTCAAGGATGAACATGATGGTACCAAACGGTACAAAGCAAGATTAGTAGTCAAGGGCTTTCAACAGAAAGAGGGAATCGATTTCAATGAAATATTCTCTCCAGTAGTGAAGATGACCACTATCAGACTTGTTCTCAGTATTGTAGCAGCAGAAGGTTTGCATCTAGAGCAACTAGATGTCAAGACAGCTTTTCTACATGGTGACCTAGATGAAGAATTTTACATGACACAACCAGAGGGTTTTCAGATTAAAGGCAAAGAAAACTTGGTGTGTAAATTGAAGAAGAGCTTGTATGGTCTGAAGCAAGCACCAAGACAATGGTATTTGAGGTTTGATAACTTTATGAGAAGAGTTGGTTACAAGAGATGTGACAATGTCCATTGTTGTTACATCAAGAAGTTTAAGGGTTCTTATATCATTCTACTACTCTATGTAGATGATATGTTGATTGCAGGCTCAGACATGATAGAGATCAAGAAGTTAAAGAAGCAAATGTCTGAAGAATTCGAGATGAAAGACTTGGGAGCTGCAAACCAAATTCTCGGGATGAGTATTTTCATAAACAAAGAAGATGGCTCTTTGACACTCTCTCAAGAGAAATACATTGAGAAAGTATTAGAAAAATTCAGCCTTAAAGATGCCAAGATCAAAAGCACACCCTTGGGAAGTCACTTTAAGCTTTCTAAAGATCAATCACCCAAATCAGAAGAAGACCAATCAGAAATGACTAAAGTTCCTTATGCATCTATAGTTGGTAGCCTCATGTAAGCAATGGTATGCACGAGACCAGATATTGCACATGCAGTGGGAGTTGTTAGTCGATTTATATCCAATTCGGGGAGAGAACATTGGGAAGCAGTTAAATGGCTGCTAAGATATTTGAAGGGGACTTCAAAAGTGGCATTGCATTTTAAAGGGAAAGATGTCATTCTGAAAGGTTTTGCAGATGCAGACCTTGGTGGTTGTAAAGACTCATACAAAAGCACTACCAGGTATGTCTTTACAGTGGGAGGCACTGCAGTGAGTTGGATGTCTAAACTCCAGAAAAGTGTTGCCCTTTCAACCACAGAAGCAGAGTATATGGCAGTTGCTGAAGCAAGCAAAGAGCTTATATGGTTGAAGAAATTTCTCGAAGAACTTGGCAAGGAACAAGTTGATTGTGCACTGTTTTGTGATAATCAAAGTGCAATACACCTTGCAAAGAATCATGTCTTCCATTCGAAGACAAAGCACATACAGCTGAGATATCACTTCATCAGAGAAAGAATTAATGATGGTACTCTGAAGTTGAAGAAGATCAAAGGAACTGAAAATCCAGCTGATATGTTGACTAAGGTTGTTACATTAGAGAAGTTGAAGCTTTGCATAGCTTCAACTGGCCTTCAGGATACTTGAAGAGAAGGCCAGGGTAACTAGGAAGGGGCTAAGATCAAAAGTTTTTTTGAAGGTCCGTTGCAAAGACTTGGATGGCAGAGAAATACTACATTGTTCAAAATCTTCAAGTGGGAGATTGTCAAGAGGGTTGGTGTGAAGCTTTTGAATTCAAAGATGGATGGTAGTGATATTGCCTCATTTTTACATATATTTCGGGCAATATCGAGTGCCTAAACACGTGTTTTTGGTATGATATCAAGATAAAAGGTACTTATACGTTTAAATTACCAAAACACAGGAAAAATGGCTTTGCGGATAAAGAAGGAGCTGAATACGAGCCTAAAAGTGAACAAAAGAAGTTGAAGGCAGCATCAACGCAGATCGCGACGCGACAAGAGAGGTCACGGTGATGACGTGCTGATGGAACGATCGCGACACGAAGAAAATATGGCGACCCGACGAGATCGCGACCCGATCTCCTTATGGATCGCGACGCGACCCACCAACCACAGACCACTCATCGGGATAGTGGCCAGCACAAAAGAGCATTACGAACAAGATCGCGACGTGACCTAGAGATCATCGCGACGCGATCTACCCTGGACAGCAGCTATAAATAGAGGTCTTCTATTGTTGTTTGACACACCATCATCAACCACCAGTACATTACCAACACCAAACTCGGGAGTTTGCCCACTGCAACTGCCAGAAGGCTTGGAGGAGACGGTACGGTGCCTATGGAATCGAGAGCTTGAAGAATGTTCCGCCGGGACTTCATTCGGTTTTCTTTATATATGTTTAGCATTCTACTATGATTTCCTAGGCCTTATTCTTCAGATCATGTTATATTTGTTATCTGCATTATTTATTACTTAGATTTGAATACTATCTAGTTATGATTTGATTGTTATTTATCGGATATTGAACGTTTCATATTTTATCTTGCATAATTCATTTGACTATCTTATATGTTAAGGAACCTCCTTTTGGACTTATTGCTGAGTTATTTTAGTCTAGAGGACCAATCTGACTATATGACTTTTATCATAACTGGACAGATATAACTAGTGATGGACCAAATCCTAGGGTTAAGTCACGAAGGTAGAAACTTATATGTGTATGGCAAGTTTGTACTAGAGGACCAATCTGTACAAACCATTTTGATTTTCATGACCATTGAGATCAAAAACTCGAATGAATCTTGTATGATACAAACCAATACATGATTATTTGGAATATGTAATTGCATGACCATTGCCATTAATGACCTTATAATCATAGGATTAGGTAGTTGGACCAAAACATCTAATCACTCTAGAAATCGATATTGAACTTTCAATATCCATTGCACTAATAGCATATCAAACATAACTAGATGGTTGAATCAAATCTAAGTATAAACGTTTACTTTTATGTTTTGTAATTTATATTTATATTTTCCGATTCTAATAAACTTTTGCGTTGTCTCTTGACACGAGTCAACGCATTCTCTCAAAACCCCCCCTTTTTAATTACTGTTTGCTTGAATAATTGTTAATTAATAATTGATTTTCTTAACTTAAAAATATATGTTTTCCCTTGGGTTCGACAACCCGGATTTACCATTACTATACTACAACCGATTAGGTACACTTGCCTAATTGTGTTGTTCTATTCATACATGGTATTTCCCTGTTCAGAAATGTAAAACTAATGTGAAAACCCATTGCTAATATCATATATACGCTCGTAACACACCAAGTTTTTAGTGCCGTTTCTGGGTATTTTATATGTATGTTTGAAAACACATCAAGTTTTTGGCGTCGTTGCCCGGGAATTCGGTTTTATTTTTTGTATAGAAAATTAAATTATTAGTTAATATTTGTGTGATTGTAAATTTGTTTTTGTGTATTATGTATTTTTATTGTTTTGATTGACATATCACTAATCATAAAATAAATATTTGCACACCTTAAGAATATTTTAAGTGTGGGGTGAATATTTCGGGAAAAATGAAGTGACAAAACTTTGAAGTCTTTTCTGCTCACGCAATTCGACGTGTATGCCATCCGGATGTGACGCGTCGACAATCCGGATCGCGTTGAGAAAGAGACAACTTCAAGTTACGCGACACGTAAACGTGCATAACGCGTAAACAACCGAGGCAGATGCTGGTCGTGCATAATGATACATGGTTTTTCAGGCTAAAAATCAGCCACTACTGAGAAGGAGGACGCTTCTTTATAGTGGAGGCAGCGATACTGACGACGGTCAAAACACCACACCCGCAACCCAGTAGCCACGGCTTTGAAACTTCAGGGAGCACAAAATGAGTGATATTTTTCTTTTATTGTTATTACTTTTATTTTATTTATTTTATTTATTTAATTTTTGTGTGTTTATTGTGTGTGAATAATATTTGTATGAGTGATGTGTATGCAGATTTGCTAAGATTCAATGCTGTCAGCATGTTCAACGAATTCTTTTGTGTGGAAAGAGCCTCATATATGACGTCTACCGGTACCCAAGGAGAGTCTGTTCCATTTTGCTCCCTTTACTGTTTTGAATTATATATACAATAAAATTATTGTATAAAATAAGTGTAGGGTAAGAGCGTCATACTGCAATAATTAACTTAGCCAATTTAAATTTTTTATCTTAAACATCTTTTCCAAAATTGAACGCTAAAAAGATAATTGTTAAGAAAAATGTTTTGAAAATAAATTCGTAGGCTACAATTAATTTTATGTATGTATTTTTAGTTTTTCATTGTTTTATATAAAATTTAGTTCTATAGAGGACAAGTTTTCAGCTTGGTAGTTGCAAAATGTTTTGCATAAATAATGAAATAGACCCGTTGAAAATTTATCAGTTGTTAAAAATTGAGTTTTTGCCAAAAGAGATTGAGTCAGTTTCCCTACTTGCAAAAATGCACGAATGATATGCTGTTACTAAGTTGAGGAAAATAAGCCTCGATAAATGAAGTTAAAATGAGAAAAATTCTCAAGAAATTTGATGTGCTAAAAAGCAGAAGTCAATTAATGTTATACCATAAGATTGAGACTCAGAAAGAAAATTTCAATCAGTGGCCTTTGACATTCGAGCAAGTAGACATAAAATGGGTGGCCTTCGGGCATTTATACACCTTATTACCTAAAACCAACTGGTTTGGGATAATATTGTCGAAAGCTCGCTACATGGGTGTCATCGAAAGTCATGGAATTTCCTTAGTGGCCTTTGGAATTTGAATTAGTAGACTATGTACAGTCTTGAGTCGAAAATTTGTAATCAAGAGTTCCATCGGAAGTCACGAGTTTCAAAGGTGCGGAAAAATGGAAATAATAACTTAACTTGATAAATTTAGTCCAGCATCATTTTTATTTTAAATATGGGAAATTCGACAAAAAGTCTTGAGGTGGAAGAATCTTTAAAGGGTGTAATCGATGTTATGTAAAAATGAGTATTTATCAATCTAAAGACTTGTCGTTTATAGAAAGAGAGTTTGTGTAAAGTTTTGAAAAGTTAGAAATATGTACATAAGGCTAGGTATAATCTACTATGTTTATTCTTAATTTATTATTCTTAACATCGGTAATAAACGCTAGATCTGTGATAGCGCATGGAAAGTTGTTTGGATATCAAGTTCCTCGGCTTGGTTTTAAATTGCAGTTTGCTTGAGGACAAGCAAAGTCCAAGTGTAGGGTATTTTGATATTTCCTCATTTATACATATATTTCAGGCAATATCGAGTGCCTAAACACGTGTTTTTGGTATGATATCAAGATAAAAGGTACTTATACGTTTAAATTACCAAAACACAGGAAAAATGGCTTTGCGGATAAAGAAGGAGCTGAATACGAGCCTAAAAGTGAACAAAAGAAGTTGAAGGCAGCATCAGCACAGATCGCGATGCGATCCCCTATAGGGTCGCGACGCGACAAGAGAGGTTACGGTGATGACGTGCTGATGGAACGATCGCGTCACGAAGAAAATATGGCGACCCGACGAGATCGCGACCCGATCTCCTTATGGATCGCGACGCGACCCACCAACCACAGACCACTCATCGGAATAGTGGCCAGCACAAAAGAGCATTACGAACAAGATCGCGACGCGACCTAGAGATCATCGCGACGCGATCTACCCTGGACAGCAGCTATAAATAGAGGTCTTCTCTTGTTGTTTGACACACCATCATCAACCACCAGTACATTACCAACACCAAACTCGGGAGTTTGCCTACCGCAACTGCCAGAAGGCTTGGAGGAGACGGTACGGTGCGTATGGAATCGAGAGCTTGAAGAATGTTCGGCTGGGACTTCATTCGGTTTGCTTTATATATGTTTAGCATTCTACTATGATTTCCGAGGCTGTATTCTTCAGATCATGTTATATTTGTTATCTGCATTATTTATTACTTAGATTTGAATACTATCTAGTTATGATTTGATTGTTATTTATCAGATATTGAACGTTTTATATTTTATCTTGCATAATTCATTTGACTATCATATATGTTAAGGAACCTCCTTTTGGACTTATTGCTGAGTTATTTTAGTCTAGAGGACCAATCTGACTATATGACTTTTATCATAACTGTGCTATGACCATTAGACAGATATGACTAGTGATGGACCAAATCTTAGGGTTAAGTCACGAAGGTAGAAACTTATATGTGTATGGCAAGTTTGTACTAGAGGACCAATCAGTACAAACCATTTTGATTTTCATGACCATTGAGATCAAAAACTCGAATGAATCTTGTATGATACGAACCAATACATGATTATTTGGAATATGTAATTGCATGACCGTTGCCATTAACGACCTTATAATCATAGGATTAGGTAGTTGGACCAAAACATCTAGTCACTCTAGAAATCGATATTTAACTTTCAATATCCATTGCACTAATAGCATATCAAACATAACTAGATGGTTGAATCGAATCTAAGTATAAACGTTTACTTTTATGATTTGTAATTTATATTTATATTTTCCGATTCTAATAAACTTTTGTGTTGTCTCTTGACACGAGTCAATGCATTCTCTCAACCCCCCCCCCCCTTTAATTATTGTTTGCTTGAATAATTGTTAATTAATAATTGATTTTCTTAACTTAAAAATATCCGTTTTCCCTTGGGTTCGACAACCCGGATTTACCATTACTATACTACAACCGATTAGGTACACTTGCCTAATTGTGTTGTTCTATTCATACATGGTATTTCTCTATTCAGAAATGTAAAACTAATGTGAAAACCAATTGCTAATATCATATATACGCTCGTAACACACCAAGTTTTTGGTGCCGTTTCTGGGTATTTTATATGTATGTTTGAAAACACATCAAGTTTTTGGCGTCGTTGCCGGGGAATTCGGCTTTATTTTTTGTATAGAAAATTAAATTATTAGTTAATATTTGTGTGATTGTAAATTTATTTTTGTGTATTATGTATTTTTATTGTTTTTGACATATCACTAATCATAAAATAAATATTTGCACACCTTAAGCATATTTTAAGTGTGGGGTGAATATTTCGGGAAAAATGAAGTGAGAAAACTTTGAAGTCTTTTCTGCTCACGCAATTCGACGTGTATGCCATCCGGACGTGACACGTCGACAATCCGGATCGCGTTGAGAAAGAGACAACTTCAAGTTACGCGACACGTAAACGTGCATAACGCGTAAACAACCGAGGCAGATGCTGGTCGTGCATAATGATACATGGTTTTTCAGGCTAAAAATCAGCCACTACTGAGAAGGGGGACGCTTCTTTACAGTGGAGGCAGCGATACTGACGACGGTCAAAAGTCGCACAGCCAGGACAAAATTAAGTGTGGTACACACCACACCCGCAACCCAGTAGCCACGGCTTTGAAACTTCAGGGAGCACAAAATGAGTGATATTTTTCTTTTATTGTTATTACTTTTATTTTATTTATTTTTTTATTTAATTTTTGTGTGTTTATTGTGTGTGAATAATATTTGTCTGAGTGATGTGTATGCAGATTTGCTAAGATTCAATGTTGTCAGCATGTTCAACGAATTATTTTGTGTGGAAAGAGCCTCATATATGACGTCTACCGATACCCAAGGGGAGTCTGTTCCATTTTGCTCCCTTTACTGTTTTGAATTATATATACAATAAAATTATTGTATAAAATAAGTATAGGGTAAGAGCGTCATACTGCAATAATTAACTGAGCCAATTTAAATTTTTTATCTTAAACATCCATTCCAAAATTGAACGCTAAAAAGATAATTGTTAAGAAAAATGTTTTGAAAATCGTAGGTTACAATTAATTTTATGTATATATTTTTAGTTTTTCATTGTTTTATATAAAATTTAGTTCTATAGAGGACAAGTTTTCAACTTGGTAGTTGCAAAATGTTTTGCATAAATAATGAAATAGACCCGTTGAAAATTTATCAGTTGTTAAAAATTGAGTTTTTGCCAAAAGAGATTGAGTCAGTTTCCCTACTTGCAAAAATGCACGAATGATATGCTGTTACTAAGTTGAGGAAAATAAGCCTCGATAAATGAACTTAAAATGAGAAAAATTCTCAAGAAATTTGATATGCTAAAAAGCAGAAGTCAAGTAATGTTATACCATAAGATTGAGACTCAGAAAGAAAAATTCAATCAGTGGCCTTTGACATTCGAGCAAGTAGACATAAAATGGGTGGCCTTCGGGCATTTATGCACCTTATTACCTAAAACCAACTGGTTTGGGATAATATTGTCGAAAGCTCGCTACATGGGTGTCATCGAAAGTCATGGAATTTCCTTAGTGGCCTTTGGAATTTGAATTAGTAGACTCTGTACAGTCTTGAGTCGAAAATTTGTAATCAAGAGTTCCATCGAAAGTCACTAGTTTCAAAGGTGCGGAAAAATGGAAATAATAACTTAACTTGATAAATTTAGTCCAGCATGATTTTTATTTTAAATATGGGAAATTCGACAAAAAGTCTTGAGGTGGAAGAATCTTTAAAGGGTGTAATCTATGTTATGTAAAAATGAGTATTTATCAATCTAAAGACTTGTCATTTATAGAAAGAGAGTTTCTGTAAAGTTTTGAAAAGTTAGAAATATGTACATAAGGCTAGGTATAATCTACTATGTTTATTCTTAATTTATTATTCTTAACATCGGTAATAAACGCTAGATCTGTGATAGCGCATGGAAAGTTGTTTGGATATCAAGTTCCCCGGCTTGGTTTTAAATTGCAGTTTGCTTGAGGACAAGCAAAGTCCAAGTGTAGGGTATTTTGATATTGCCTCATTTATACATATATTTCGGACAATATCGAGTGCCTAAACACGTGTTTTTGGTATGATATCAAGATAAAAGGTACTTATACGTTTAAATTACCAAAACACAGGAAAAATGGCTTTGCGAATAAAGAAGGAGCTGAATGCGAGCCTAAAAGTGAACAAAAGAAGTTGAAGGCAGCATCAGCACAGATCGCGATGCGATCCCCTATAGGGTCGCGACGCGACAAGAGAGGTCACGGTGATGACGTGCTGATGGAACGATCGCGACACGAAGAAAATATGGCGACCCGACGAGATCGCGACCCGATCTCCTTATGGATCGCGACGCGACCCACCAACCACAGACCACTTATCGGGATAGTGGACAGCACAAAAGAGCATTACGAACAAGATCGCGACGCGACCTAGAGATCATCGCGACGCGATGTACCCTGGACAGTAGTTATAAATAGAGGTATTCTCTTGTTGTTTGACACACCATCATCAACCACCAGTACATTACCAACACCAAACTCGGGAGTTTGCCTACCGCAACTGCCAGAAGGCTTGGAGGAGACGGTACGGTGCGTATGGAATCGAGAGCTTGAAGAATGTTCGGCCGGGACTTCATTCGGTTTGCTTTATATATGTTTAGCATTCTACTATGATTTCCTAGGCCGTATTCTTCAGATCATGTTATATTTGTTATCTGCATTATTTATTACTTAGATTTGAATACTATCTAGTTATGATTTGATTGTTATTTATCAGATATTGAACGTTTTATATTTTATCTTGCATAATTCATTTGACTATCGTATATGTTAAGGAACCTTCTTTTGGACTTATTGCTGAGTTATTTTAGTCTAGAGGACCAATCTGACTATATGACTTTTATCATAACTGTTCTATGACCATTAGACAGATATGACTAGTGATGGACCAAATCTTAGGGTTAAGTCACGAAGGTAGAAACTTATATGTGTATGGCAAGTTTGTACTAGAGGACCAATCTGTACAAACCATTTTGATTTTCATGACCATTGAGATCAAAAAACTCGAATGAATCTTGTATGATACGAACCAATACATGATTATTTGGAATATGTAATTGCATGACCGTTGCCATTAATGACCTTATAATCATAGGATTAGGTAGTTGGACCAAAACATCTAGTCACTCTAGAAATCGATATTTAACTTTCAATATCCATTGCACTAATAGCATATCAAACATAACTAGATGGTTGAATCGAATCTAAGTATAAACGTTTAATTTTATGATTTGTAATTTATATTTATATTTTCCGATTCTAATAAACTTTTGTGTTGTCTCTTGACACGAGTCAATGCATTCTCTCAAAACCCCCCCCCCCCTTTTAATTATTGTTTGCTTGAATAATTGTTAATTAATAATTGATTTTCTTAACTTAAAAATATCCGTTTTCCCTTGGGTTCGACAACCCGGATTTACCATTACTATACTACAACCGATTAGGTACACTTGCCTAATTGTGTTGTTCTATTCATACATGTTATTTCCCTGTTCAGAAATGTAAAACTAATGTGAAAACCAATTGCTAATATCATATATACGCTCGTAACACACCAAGTTTTTGGTGCCGTTTCTGGGTATTTTATATGTATGTTTGAAAACACATCAAGTTTTTGGCGTCGTTGCCGGGGAATTCGGTTTTATTTTTTGTATAGAAAATTAAATTATTAGTTAATATTTGTGTGATTGTAAATTTATTTTTGTGTATTATGTATTTTTATTGTTTTGATTGACATATCACTAATCATAAAATAAATATTTGCACACCTTAAGCATATTTTAAGTGTGGGGTGAATATTTCGGGAAAAATGAAGTGAGAAAACTTTGAAGTCTTTTCTGCTCACGCAATTCGACGTGTATGCCATCCGGACGTGACGCGTCGACAATCCGGATCGCGTTGAGAAAGAGACAACTTCAAGTTACGCGACACGTAAACGTGCATAACGCGTAAACAACCGAGGCAGATGCTGGTCGTGCATAATGATACATGGTTTTTCAGGCTAAAAATCAGCCACTACTGAGAAGGGGGACGCTTCTTTACAGTGGAGACAGCGATACTGACGACGGTCAAAAGTCGCACAGCCAGGACAAAATTAAGTGTGGTACACACCACACCCGCAACCCAGTAGCCACGGCTTTGAAACTTCAGGGAGCACAAAATGAGTGATATTTTTATTTTATTGTTATTACTTTTATTTTATTTATTTTTTTTATTTAATGTTTGTGTGTTTATTGTGTGTGAATAATATTTGTCTGAGTGATGTGTATGCAGATTTGCTCAGATTCAATGTTGTCAGCATGTTCAACGAATTATTTTGTGTGGAAAGAGCCTCATATATGATGTCTACGGTACCCAAGGGGAGTCTGTTCCATTTTGCTCCCTTTACTGTTTTGAATTATATATACAATAAAATTATTGTATAAAATAAGTGTAGGGTAAGAGAGTCATACTGCAATAATTAACTGAGCCAATTTAAATTTTTTATCTTAAACATCTATTCCAAAATTGAACGCTAAAAAGATAATTTTTAAGAAAAATGTTTTGAAAATAAATTCGTAGGTTACAATTAATTTTATGTATGTATTTTTAGTTTTTCATTGTTTTATATAAAATTTAGTTCTATAGAGGACAAGTTTTCAGCTTGGTAGTTGCAAAATGTTTTGCATAAATAATGAAATAGACCCGTTGAAAATTTATCAGTTGTTAAAAATTGAGTTTTTGCCAAAAGAGATTGAGTCAGTTTCCCTACTTGCAAAAATGCACGAATGATATGCTGTTACTAAGTTGAGGAAAATAAGCCTCGATAAATGAACTTAAAATGAGAAAAATTCTCAAGAAATTTGATGTGCTAAAAGGCAGAAGTCAAGTAATGTTATACCATAAGATTGAGACTCAGAAAGAAAAATTCAATCAGTGGCCTTTGACATTCGAGCAAGTAGACATAAAATGGGTGGCCTTCGGGCATTTATGTACCTTATTACCTAAAACCAACTGGTTTGGGATAATATTGTCGAAAGCACGCTACATGGGTGTCATCGAAAGTCATGGAATTTCCTTAGTGGCCTTTGAAATTTGAATTAGTAGACTCTGTACAGTCTTGAGTCGAAAATTTGTAATCAAGAGTTCCATCGAAAGTCACGAGTTTCAAAGGTGCGGAAAAATGGAAATAATAACTTAACTTGATAAATTTAGTCCAGCATGATTTTTATTTTAAATATGGGAAATTCGACAAAAATCTTGAGGTGGAAGAATCTTTAAAGGGTGTAATCGATGTTATGTAAAAATGAGTATTTATCAATCTAAAGACTTGTCATTTATAGAAAGAGAGTTTGTGTAAAGTTTTGAAAAGTTAGAAATATGTACATAAGCTAGGTATAATCTACTATGTTTATTCTTAATTTATTATTCTTAACATCGGTAATAAACGCTAGATCTGTGATAGCGCATGGAAAGTTGTTTGGATATCAAATCCTCGGCTTGGTTTTAAATTGAAGTTTGCTTGAGGACAAGCAAAGTCCAAGTGTAGGGTATTTTGATATTGCCTCATTTATACATATATTTCGGGCAATATCGAGTGCCTAAACACGTGTTTTTGGTATGATATCAAGATAAAAGGTACTTATACGTTTAAATTACCAAAAGACAGGAAAAATGGCTTTGCGGATAAAGAAGGAGCTGAATACGAGCCTAAAAGTGAACAAAAGAAGTTGAAGGCAGCATCAGCACAGATCGCGACGCGATCCCCTATAGGGTCGCGACGCGACAAGAGAGGTCACGGTGATGACGTGCTGATGGAACGATCGCGACACGAAGAAAATATGGCGACCCGACGAGATCGCGACCCGATCTCCTTATGGATCGCGACGCGACCCACCAACCACAGACCACTCATCGGGATAGTGGCCAACACAAAAGAGCATTACGAACAAGATTGCGACGCGACCTAGAGATCATCACGACGCGATCTACCCTGGACAGCAGCTATAAATAGAGGTCTTCTCTTGTTGTTTGACACACCATCATCAACCACCAGTACATTACCAACACCAAACTCGGGAGTTTGCCCACCGCAACTTCCAGAAGGCTTGGAGGAGATGGTACGGTGCATATGGAATCGAGAGCTTGAAGAATGTTCGGCCGGGACTTCATTCGGTTTGCTTTATATATGTTTAGCATTCTACTATGATTTCTTAGGCCGTATTCTTCAGATCATGTTATATTTGTTATCTGCATTATTTATTACTTAGATTTGAATACTATCTACTTATGATTTGATTGTTATTTATCGGATATTGAACGTTTTATATTTTATCTTGCATAATTCATTTGACTATCTTATATGTTAAGGAACCTCCTTTTGGACTTATTGCTGAGTTATTTTAGTCTAGAGGACCAATCTGACTATATGACTTTTATCATAACTGGACAGATATGACTAGTGATGGACCAAATCCTAGGGTTAAGTCACGAAGGTAGAAACTTATATGTGTATGGCAAGTTTGTACTAGAGGACCAATCTGTACAAACCATTTTGATTTTCATGACCATTGAGATCAAAAACTCGAATGAATCTTGTATGATACGAACCAATACATGATTATTTGGAATATGTAATTGCATGACCATTGCCATTAATGACCTTATAATCATAGGATTTGGTAGTTGGACCAAAACATCTAGTCACTCTAGAAATCGATATTTAACTTTCAATATCCATTGCACTAATAGCATATCAAACATAACTAGATGGTTGAATCGAATCTAAGTATAAACGTTTACTTTTATGATTTGTAATTTATATTTATATTTTCCGATTCTAATAAACTTTTGTGTTGTCTCTTGACACGAGTCAATGCATTCTCTCAAACCCCCCCCCCCCCCCTTTTAATTATTGTTTGCTTGAATAATTGTTAATTAATAATTGATTTTATTAACTTAAAAATATCCGTTTTCCCTTGGGTTCGACAACCCGGATTTACCATTACTATACTACAACCGATTAGGTACACTTGCCTAATTGTGTTGTTCTATTCATACATGGTATTTCTCTGTTCAGAAATGTAAAACTAATGTGAAAACCAATTGCTAATATCATATATACGCTCGTAACACACCAAGTTTTTGGTGCCGTTTCTGGGTATTTTATATGTATGTTTGAAAACACATCAAGTTTTTGGCGTCGTTGCCGGGGAATTCGGTTTTATTTTTTGTATAGAAAATTAAATTATTAGTTAATATTTGTGTGATTGTAAATTTATTTTTGTGTATTATGTATTTTTATTGTTTTGATTGACATATCACTAATCATAAAATAAATATTTGCACACCTTAAGCATATTTTAAGTGTGGGGTGAATATTTCGGGAAAAATGAAGTGAGAAAACTTTGAAGTCTTTTCTGCTCACGCAATTCGACGTGTATGCCATCCGGACGTGACACGTCGACAATCCGGATCGCGTTGAGAAAGAGACAACTTCAAGTTACGCGACACGTAAACGTGCATAACGCGTAAACAACCGAGGCAGATGCTGGTCGTGCATAATGATACATGGTTTTTCAGGCTAAAAATCAGCCACTACTGAGAAGGGGGACGCTTCTTTACAGTGGAGGCAGCGATACTGACGACGGTCAAAAGTCGCACAGCCAGGACAAAATTAAGTGTGGTACACACCACACCCGCAACCCAGTAGCCACGGCTTTGAAACTTCAGGGAGCACAAAATGAGTGATATTTTTATTTTATTGTTATTACTTTTATTTTATTTATTTTTTTTATTTAATGTTTGTGTGTTTATTGTGTGTGAATAATATTTGTCTGAGTGATGTGTATGCAGATTTGCTCAGATTCAATGTTGTCAGCATGTTCAACGAATTATTTTGTGTGGAAAGAGCCTCATATATGACGTCTACGGTACCCAAGGGGAGTCTGTTCCATTTTGCTCCCTTTACTGTTTTGAATTATATATACAATAAAATTATTGTATAAAATAAGTGTAGGGTAAGAGCGTCATACTGCAATAATTAACTGAGCCAATTTAAATTTTTTATCTTAAACATCTATTCCAAAATTGAACGCTAAAAAGATAATTTTTAAGAAAAATGTTTTGAAAATAAATTCGTAGGTTACAATTAATTTTATGTATGTATTTTTAGTTTTTCATTGTTTTATATAAAATTTAGTTCTATAGAGGACAAGTTTTCAGCTTGGTAGTTGCAAAATGTTTTGCATAAATAATGAAATAGACCCGTTGAAAATTTATCAGTTGTTAAAAATTGAGTTTTTGCCAAAAGAGATTGAGTCAGTTTCCCTACTTGCAAAAATGCACGAATGATATGCTGTTACTAAGTTGAGGAAAATAAGCCTCGATAAATGAACTTAAAATGAGAAAAATTCTCAAGAAATTTGATGTGCTAAAAGGCAGAAGTCAAGTAATGTTATACCATAAGATTGAGACTCAGAAAGAAAAATTCAATCAGTAGCCTTTGACATTCGAGCAAGTAGACATAAAATGGGTGGCCTTCGGGCATTTATGTACCTTATTACCTAAAACCAACTGGTTTGGGATAATATTGTCGAAAGCACGCTACATGGGTGTCATCGAAAGTCATGGAATTTCCTTAGTGGCCTTTGAAATTTGAATTAGTAGACTCTGTACAGTCTTGAGTCGAAAATTTGTAATCAAGAGTTCCATCGAAAGTCACGAGTTTCAAAGGTGCGGAAAAATGGAAATAATAACTTAACTTGATAAATTTAGTCCAGCATGATTTTTATTTTAAATATGGGAAATTCGACAAAAAATCTTGAGGTGGAAGAATCTTTAAAGGGTGTAATCGATGTTATGTAAAAATGAGTATTTATCAATCTAAAGACTTGTCATTTATAGAAAGAGAGTTTGTGTAAAGTTTTGAAAAGTTAGAAATATGTACATAAGCTAGGTATAATCTACTATGTTTATTCTTAATTTATTATTCTTAACATCGGTAATAAACGCTAGATCTGTGATAGCGCATGGAAAGTTGTTTGGATATCAAATCCTCGGCTTGGTTTTAAATTGAAGTTTGCTTGAGGACAAGCAAAGTCCAAGTGTAGGGTATTTTGATATTGCCTCATTTATACATATATTTCGGGCAATATCGAGTGCCTAAACACGTGTTTTTGGTATGATATCAAGATAAAAGGTACTTATACGTTTAAATTACCAAAACACAGGAAAAATGGCTTTGCGGATAAAGAAGGAGCTGAATACGAGCCTAAAAGTGAACAAAAGAAGTTGAAGGCAGCATCAGCACAGATCGCGATGCGATCCCCTATAGGGTCGCGACGCGACAAGAGAGATTACGGTGATGACGTGCTGATGGAACGATCGCGTCACGAAGAAAATATGGCGACCCGACGAGATCGCGACCCGATCTCCTTATGGATCGCGACGCGACCCACCAACCACAGACCACTCATCGGAATAGTGGCCAGCACAAAAGAGCATTACGAACAAGATCGCGACGCGACCTAGAGATCATCGCGACGCGATCTACCCTGGACAGCAGCTATAAATAGAGGTCTTCTCTTGTTGTTTGACACACCATCATCAACCACCAGTACATTACCAACACCAAACTCGGGAGTTTGCCTACCGCAACTGCCAGAAGGCTTGGAGGAGACGGTACGGTGCGTATGGAATCGAGAGCTTGAAGAATGTTCGGCTGGGACTTCATTCGGTTTGCTTTATATATGTTTAGCATTCTACTATGATTTCCGAGGCTGTATTCTTCAGATCATGTTATATTTGTTATCTGCATTATTTATTACTTAGATTTGAATACTATCTAGTTATGATTTGATTGTTATTTATCGGATATTGAACGTTTTATATTTTATCTTGCATAATTCATTTGACTATCATATATGTTAAGGAACCTCCTTTTGGACTTATTGCTGAGTTATTTTAGTCTAGAGGACCAATCTGACTATATGACTTTTATCATAACTGGACATATATGACTAGTGATGGACCAAATCCTAGGGTTAAGTCACGAAGGTAGAAACTTATATGTGTATGGCAAGTTTGTACTAGAGGACCAATCTGTACAAACCATTTTGATTTTCATGACCATTGAGATCAAAAACTCGAATGAATCTTGTATGATACGAACCAATACATGATTATTTGGAATATGTAATTGCATGACCATTGCCATTAATGACCTTATAATCATAGGATTAGGTAGTTGGACCAAAACATCTAATCACTCTAGAAATCGATATTTAACTTTCAATATCCATTGTACTAATAGCATATCAAACATAACTAGATGGTTGAATCGAATCTAAGTATAAACGTTTATTTTTATGTTTTGTAATTTATATTTATATTTTCCGATTCTAATAAACTTTTGCGTTGTCTCTTGACACGAGTCAATGCATTCTCTCAACCCCCCCCCCCTTTTAATTACTGTTTGCTTGAATAATTGTTAATTAATAATTGATATTCTTAACTTAAAAATATCCGTTTTCCCTTGGGTTCGACAACCCGGATTTACCATTACTATACTACAACCGATTAGGTACACTTGCCTAATTGTGCTGTTCTATTCATACATGGTATTTCCCAGTTCAGAAATGTAAAACTAATATGAAAACCAATTGCTAATATTATATATACGCTCGTAACACACCAAGTTTTTGGTGCCGTTTCTGGGTATTTTATATGTATGTTTGAAAACACATCAGGTAGTATTTAGCCATATTTATTTTTTCTTTGACCCAACCAACCCATTCCTTTCTATTGTTTAATATATGGTGGGTAGATACACATGTCTATATAAGTTGAAGGTCTGCAACAATTTTATATGTACCACACAACACAAAAAAAACACAGATCAATAAAACTCCTAGTTATCCGCCGTAGACGTAGGTCATTTTTTGAACCGAACCACGTTAAATTCTTCTGTTCTTAATTTGTGAGCTGAGTGTGTGAGTCTAGTGTTCATATGCTAAGTGTCTCGATCCTAACACTTAGGAGGTTTAGGAAGGCTTAATCCCCAATTATGGAACGTTTAACGAACCGACTCATGATGCACAGATGAAACAATGGTAAAAAGCTCATGAGTGTTCACATAGCCAAACATGCAGTAGAAATCATTCTTATGTTAACTGTTTCCAATCTCATCCAAATCATTGTTGATGCTATCATCAGCATTTAACAAGAGAAGATACAACCAAGATTGATTGAGTTTGTCTACTTTGCGTCTTTATCCAAAGCATAAAAACATAAATTACGAGTAAATGAAGCAATGCATATGCAAGAGTGTGTTTGTGTGTGTGTGTGACGATTGTAGTGGGCATATCATGGTGAGAAGTGGTTGTCATAAAGGAAAGGGATGATAGTCGTAGGGGCTTGTACATGGAGCTTACTATTGTAAGAGAGAAGTGAGGATGTGAGGCATGAGTTTTCCTAATGGGGTTGGAGGGGGTATATATATATATATATATATATATATATATATATATATATATATATATATATATATATATATATATATATATATATATATATATATATATATATATATATATAGAAAGAGAGAGAGACCCAGTGTGTCACTTGGTTAGCATTTCTAGAAAACATGGAGACAAGTGTGTGTGTGTGTGAGTTGTTATTGGACGTATCGGGGGTTAATTTTAGTTATCTTTTATATTAAATATATAATTTCTAAAAAAAAAACAAAAAAATTAGAAAATGATACTATAGTCTTTTTTATATAGATCAATGGACCAAAACTAAAATATTTGAAAGTCACGTGGATGAAAACTAAATATTTAAATACCACAGGGACAAATTTGCAAAATTTTAAAAAACTTGAACAAGAAAAATGCAATCTAAAGTAAAAAAAAAACAAGGACCACAATTGTAATGATATTAATATATATATATATATATATATATATATATATATATATATATATATATATATATATATATATATATATATATATATATATATATATATATAATCTAAAGATGTTAAATATTGTATAGGTTAATAATATTGGAGGAAGGTCCTTTATGAAATACCCCAGGCTATTATCAACATGTGATCACACCTCCCTTTTAGTTTATTTATATTGGATTGGGATAATTATGTCACTGTTTACATTCATTCCAATAGGTAAATAAAATATTCTATGTGTTTGTATTTTGTCAATATGTTAATCATAAACCGCTTTCAATTTGTCACATGAAAGGTTAATACAATTATTAAAATATGTACGACAATCTACACGTTTGGATATTATAATATTGAAAGACTATATCGAGGAAAATTCATAGTATTTTTCTTGAAGGGCATATATTTTATTTATATTTCTATTCCTACCCAACAATATCCGTGTAAACGGCATCCTGATAATTAACGCCAAAAATGGCGGCCAGTGATAGGATTATTACACGCTTTGAGAGTAGTTTTTGTAAGAGCTTTCTCGGATGGAATCTTTTTAATATTTAATTATATTTGTTTTACCATTTCTCATCATTCAATATTAATAAAAATAAAATAGTTTTTTTTAATAAATAATTTAATATATAAATATATATTGAGTGATAATTTGGTATTCGTTTGTATTAATGAAACTGATTTGTTCCGATCCAAAAACTGAATTTAATTCTATTTTGAGTTAAAGGAAATAGATTTTCATAGTTCAAAAATAAAATCAAATCCGAACTAAACAAATTACAAAGATTTTACGATTCGATTTCCATTAGTTGCGCATTTTAAGAATCATAAAACTTGAATGTTAATAAACTTGAGTTGTCCCGTTTAAATCCAAGATTAATCAATTTCTTTATGTCTTAGTCAACAACAATAACAGAAATAAATATAAATTGCGTAGTTGTGAATTGGAATTTACGAAAAAAAACATTACAGAAAAAAATTACAATTAAATATTTTGGATAGGGAAAACCGTTGAAAAAAACCACGTGCATATTAAGGTTTTTTATTTGGGTTAGAGGTTTTAATCATTAAATTGATGAATGATTATATATATATATATATATATATATAGGGTCCCGTTCCGGTGATTACTCTTTTTTCGGTGAGGACTCGTAAGGACACATTAAAAAAATTGAAAAAAAATATAAAAAAATACAAATCATAAAATCGAGAATAGTACTATATCATGATCCAAAAAAAATTGGAAAAAAAATTTGGATCATTGAGAAACAGTAATGATCCACAAAAAATTTTATTTTGTGGATCATTGTTTCATTATAAAAAAATATAATGATCCAAAAGTTTTTTTTTCGAATTTTTTTTCTCCAATTTAGTACTATGATCAATTTTATTATTTATATTTTTATTTTATTTTTTTTTAATTTTTTAAGATGTACTTACGAGTCCTCACTTTAAAAAGAGTCCTCACCCGATCGCTTATATATATATATATATATATATATATATATATATATATATATATATATATATATATATATATATATATATATATATATATATATATATATATATATATAGAGAGAGAGAGAGAGAGAGAGAGAGAACGATTTTTAAATGAGAATCACTGAAAAGTTGAGAACCGTGAGAATCAATCTCGACCTTTGACGTAATTCATTAGAGAGTTGTGTATTATAAGTGGTTAACCAATGTGAACACATTGTAAATGATCAAACCTCACAACCTTAGATCAAATCATTGCTAAGTAATATGTTACTTAGATTAGTTTATTTTAATCACGACCGGTACATTGGTTTTGAATACCATGCGCGAATAGTAAAAAAGAGGCCCTAAATATATATTTTTTACCGATAAAAAGATTAGTGACAGATTTTTACAAGGAATTCGTGACGGATTTTTGCAAAAAATTAATGACAAATAAGTCATTTGACATGACTTTTTTTAGCAATGGTAATATTTTGTCATTAATCCGTCGCAAATGGTTTTAAGCGATAGATTACTGACAAATTTTTCCATCACTAATCTACTAAAGGTAATTTTTTCCGGCCCCCTAGACGATACGGGCCTGTGCGGTCGCACACCTCATTCCCCCTTAAGGCCGACCCTGATTTGAGTTGTCAATCTTTTAATGGTTCGCATTTGAACACACACACACACATACATAAACACTAACACAAATATATATATATATATATATATATATATATATATATATATATATATATATATATATATATATATATATATATATATATATATATATATATATATATATATATATATATATATATATATATATATATATATATGAAACGACCAAAAATTTATAATATAAATATGTAAACTAAGATGTGTGTACTTTAAGTTTTATATGTAAATTCATGAGAAATTATGGTTGTAAGGGTAATTTAGTCATTTTACCATCAAAAGGGTAAATTGGTCATTTGACCATATGCAGAAATTATTATAAAAATTTATTATAGTTTAGGACTAAAAATGTCAAAGATTAGATTCTATGAAAAGATAATTGATTTTGGTGGCTAAAGTTCAAGGAAGTGAACTAGAGGGACCAAAACTGCAAATATGGAAAATATAAATATGATAAAAATATCTCATAAATGTTTTAGAAGCCAGAAGAGAGTTCGAGAGAGAGCTAGAGAGCTGGAGACACGAGAGGTTTCAAGCTCACGAAAAATTGAAGCAAGGAATTAAGAATTCAACACTTGGAATTGGTGATTCCAAGCTTCCAAGGTAAGAATTCAACAACTTTAGCTTAGTTCTTCAAGTTGTGTTGGATAATCTGCAAATCCAACTTCTGGTTTTGAGAATGAGGTTAAGTTAATGAATTCATATACCTTATCTAGCTCAAACCAACACAAAGAATGGATTCCTAATCATAAATAGTGGTTAAATCCATAGAAATGGGTTTTGAGCTCAAGAACCCTAGAAATGGGTTTTGGAACTGAAATTGATTCCTATGGTTCTATAAAGTCTTATATGCTATAAATGAAGTGAGAAATAAGTTCCATTCTAAAAAATGTGTTAAAATGATTTTTGAGAAAAAAATGGGTTTTCGGGAACAATTTAAATCAAGGATGATAAAAATTGGTAAATTGTGGTTTAAATGCATGAGGAAGTTGTTATTAGGGCCTAGTAGTGACCCTAAGACAATTAAGTCATGTATTAAGAACTTAATGGGGTGAATAGTGCAGCTGCAGATTGAAAAATCGTCAAATTAGGCAACCTACTTCAGCGCTGGCAGAATGAAAAATCGTCAAATTAGGCAACCTACTCTCCAGCTCCAGGTCGCGACACGAAGCGACGGCAGAATGAAAATGCAGTTTTGTTTCAAAGTCTCCTGCCAAGTGAATTTTGGTTTTTGAGATTTGGTCCTATACTTGTTCAAATGACCCCAAATTTTGAACATAGGTCCAATATAGTCCAAAACTTCACAAAAAAATTTCAGAATCGAAATACGACCCTCCGAGGGTACTGTAGTAAAATACGTATAATATACAATTTAATTAAACTTGGTCATTCAAAAGTTTTACACTTGTTTTGACCATTAATGGTATAATAAGGACTCTAATGGGTTATAGAGTCAATAGAAATAAATATTAATGTATCGTATATTACATATAGGTGTAAGTCAAGTAATTGGACATCGAAAGGGTAAAGAACCAAGGGACGTCTAAACGACTTTTCAAGAGTTATAAGGTGAGTACATGTAGCATTTTTACCCATTTTGGGATACATGGCAAACAAGTAAGTATTTTTCAGATTTCCATATAATATTTTTATGTGTGAAAATATTTGGAAGAATGATTTCTTTCCTAGCTTATATGGAAAGTAAACTGCTATATTTGAAAGCATGAATTTGGCAATAGCCTAGATTATGGTAAAAGCTTGTTTAAGTCAAAAGCTTGGCATTTAGCCATTATGTGTACAAGTAATGTTTCAGTTTCCAGAAAGTATTTTTATATTTGACTGGTATTGTAGCTAGCAAATGTTAGTAAGGGAACTATGTTCCACCTACCCGGGTTAGGTAAGGAGTCTACTGGGGAAAACCCCTTCGCGAAGTAGGCTGCCTCAACACTTCTACTGTGAGGATTGATCCGTTCTTTCTAGTTGTAGAGACTTGGGGTATCACTTATAGTGATTAAAACCCTAAGTATAAAAATCCAGCAAGTTTATAAGACCAGTCAAAGAAAGTATGAAAGAAGCTAGTTTTGAAAGATATAAAATGGTTTTGAAAGATAAAAAGTTATAGTATATTAATACTATAAAGTTTTTGCCAATGTTTATATTATAAAATTCTTATAAAAGGTGGAAAAAGAAGATTAAATGTTTGTGTCTAAAACTCATGTAACTCACGAGATATTTTTGCCTTACGTATTCTATTTTTATGCCATGTATTCCAGGTTCAGGTACAAAGTTGTAAGATAGTTTGGAGTTGCGAAATAAGTCCTAGGGTGCAAAGGAGTGGAGCTGGATACAGCTTCGATGTATTGGTATTTGATTGAATCCATTTCCCTTAAACTTATGGTTGTTTGATATGTAATCGTAACACCCCTCTTGTCGTATTTAAACAAGTACAATGGTTTTTGTTGAACCGTATTTTGTAAAATATGCTTTTATGTAATATAAATGGTTTGTAAAAAGTTGGGGCGTTACAAGTTGGTATCAGAGCCATAGTTTAAGCGAATTAGGATTGGATCATTCCACTCCTAGGCTTAGGCTTGTAAAATAGTCAGTTAGAGTGAGTTACATAATTTTTATGTCTTAAGGAATTAAGACATTATTTGTTAATGGTAGGATATGAGTATATTTATGAGTTAAAAGTAGCTAATTGATACTAGTGAACAGTGGAACCAAGCGGAACATTGGGAACAACATGTGTAGGTGATTATGGTAATATGGGCCCGTATTATCATAATCACAGGACGCGTATTGAGCCTAGTGTAACCGCGAGGGAATACTGGGAAACTGGTGGAAAAGTAGTAAACTAATATTTTGATATATTATGAAATACTAAAGTATTTGAAATTTTATAGCAAGATGCGAACTAGAAGTGGTCAAGGATCGTATGTGGAAAATCCAGATCCTAATGCAAGGCCTCCTATTCCTCCTCGACCGCCCCAAGCCGTTGATGATGGCAATTCTAAGGGTGAGGCTAATCCACCTTAATTGACCTTGGAGGCAATCCAGAAGTTATTATACGACTCTCAATTACAAACCAGACAAGAAATGACTCGCCTTCTAGATGAACGATTAGGCGAAAGATCTAAATCACAAAATGAAGATAGTGAGAAAAGTGTGGCTCCTGAGGGTACTAACCCAACACAGAATTCTTCTCAGGGAGACTCTTCTTCCAAATCGCAGCCACAGTTCAAGGCTAAAGGAGTTTGTACTTTTAAGGACTTTATGTCCTGTCGGCCTAAGGAGTTCAACGGGGAGATGGACCCGCGAATAACTATTCGGTGGGTGACTGAAATGGAACAAGTTCTTCGCATCTGTCGTTGCGAAGAGGATATGAAGGTAGGATTTGCTTCTCAAATGCTAAAGGCGGAAGCTCTAAATTGGTGGAATACTCTCCGCCGAACCAAGGGAAGTGAGTTTGTTGATGCGTTATCTTGGGAGGAGTTTGTTCAGCGGTTGAAAGGCAAGTTCTGTTCAGCTAGGCATCGGGAGAACTTGGTCAATGAATTCTTTGCTCTTGCAAAGGAAAAACAGACAGTTGACGAGTACACTAAAAAGTTTTGTGAGATGTTGCCGTTTTTGGAAGATACATTACCGACTGAGGCTGGAAGGATAAACCGTTATGTTAATGGGTTGTCGGGGAACTACTCTTTGGAAGTTGGCAAAGCTACTACTCTCGATGAAGCCATTGAATCTGCGGCTAGAGTTGAGAGTATGATAGAGAAAAAGGCCAAAGAACGACAAGCTTTTGGGGAGAAGCGAAAGTCTTCAGGAATCTCTGGAGCAAGCAAGAAGAGTCGTTTTTCATCGGGATTATCTAAGCAAAGTGAGGTCAAGGAATGTAGTAAGTGTGGAAAGAGGCACAGCGGGGAATGCAAGAAGGGCACTAGTGGGTGCTACAAATGTGGTCTTCCAGGCCACCAAGCCAAGGATTGCAAGGTGAAGGATATTAGCGATGTAGAATGTTACAATTGCCACGAACAAGGCCATTACAATACTAATTTTCCAAAGAAGAAGAATGAAACATTAGTTTCCACTGCAAGTAATAAAAAGACGGTGCCGGCAAAGACGAAAGGGAGAGCGTTCCAGATGACCCTAGAAGAGGCCAAAGAGGATCAAGACGTGGTGGCAGGTACACTCATTGTAAACTCACAACCTGCTTATATTCTTTTTGATTCTGGAGCACATTTCTTCTTTGTGTCCCATGAATTTCGTAAGCGTCTGAATATACCAATGAAATCGTTAGATGATACTTGTGTAATAGAAGCCGCAAATGGAGAATTAGTTACGCTACGCCATGTGTATGAGAAATGTCCGATTGAGATTAATGGGCGAATCTTAAAGGCTGACTTGCTACCTATCGGGATTAAAGGATTCGATATTGTTATTGGGATGGATTGGCTCGGAACTCATAATGCTAAAATCCTTTGCGGAAAACGAATGGTGTCGATCAAATTGTCTGATGGTAGTAAAGTTTACATATATGGGGAACGACGGAAGAACATGCAAAGTCTCATTACTGCTATTAAGGCCCGTAAATGCATCCATAAAGGGTGTGAATCGTTTATCGCTTATGTGATGAATGGGAAGAAAGAGAAGCAGAAGATGGAGGATATAAAAGTGGTCAATGAATTCCCTGAAGTTTTTCCTGATGACTTACCTGGGTTACCACCCATTAGACAAGTCGAGTTTCGCATTGACCTTGTTCCTAGAGCAAGTCCCATTGCTCGTGCGCCGTACCGTCTTGCTCCTACAGAAATGAGAGAACTTATGTCTCAGTTGCAAGAACTTCTTGACAAGGGGTTTATTCGTCCCAGTTTTTCTCCTTGGGGAGCTCCAGTGTTGTTTGTCAAGAAGAAGGACGGTACTATGCGTATGTGCATAGATTATCGCGAGCTCAATAAGGTGACAATCAAGAATCGATACCCTTTGCCACGAATTGATGATTTATTCGATCAGTTACAGGGAGCTAGTTATTTCTCTATAATTGATCTTTATTCTGGATACCATCAAGTACGGGTGAAGGATGAAGATGTATGTAAAACTGCATTCCGAACTCGATATGGTCACTATGAATTTTTAGTGATGCCATTTGGCCTCACTAATGCCCCAGCCGTGTTTATGGACCTTATGAATAGGGTCAGTAAACCTTTTCTTGAAAAATTTGTTATCGTTTTCATCGACGATATTCTGGTCTATTCGAAAAGTGAAGCGGAGCATGAAGTGCACTTACGTGAAGTGTTGTGTACTTTGAAAAATGAACAGTTATACGCGAAGTGTCAAAGTGTGATTTTTTGTTGCGGGAAGTTCAATTTCTGGGCCATGTTGTTTCAGCTGAAGGTATTAAAGTGGATCCAGCAAAAATAGAAGCGGTAATGAAATGGGAGCCACCGAAAATACCTACAAAAGTCAGGAGTTTTCTTGGATTAGCCGGTTATTACCGACGGTTTATCCAAGATTTCTCTAAAATAGCAGTGCCATTGACTCAACTAACCCGGAAAGAGGTGAAGTTTGTTTGGGGAGAAAAACAGCAAGAAGCCTTTGAAATATTAAAAAAGAAGCTATGTGAAGCTCCAGTATTATCTTTACCAGAAGGCACAGAAGAGTTTGTAGTATACAGCGATGCGTCTAATAGAGGTCTCGGTTGTGTACTTATGCAACGGGGCAAAGTCATTGCCTACGCCTCTAGACAGTTAAAAGATGCAGAGACCCGTTATATTACTCATAATTTGGAGTTGGCTGCAATTGTGTTTGCATTGAAGATCTGGAGACACTATCTGTATGGGACGAAATGCAAGATATATACAGATCACAAAAGTCTACAATATCTTTTCACTCAAAAAGAATTGAATTTAAGGCAGACAAGATGGATCGAGCTCGTGAATGATTATGATTGTGAAATAATATATCACGAAGGAAAAGCTAACGTAGTAGCCGATGCTTTAAGCCGAAAGACTCGTGAAAAAGTTGTTAAAGGGAGATCCATGAGAATTGAAGTGGTCTCAACCTTAATTCAAAAGATTAAAGAAGCTCAAAACAGTGCTTTAACCGAAGATAATATAAAGAAGGAAAAGCTTGGGAAAAAGGTGGTGTTCGAAGTAAATACACAAGGGTTGCGTACTTTTAAAGGACGTATTTGGGTTCCCAAATATGGAGCAACCAGAAAGATAGTCTTGGATGATTCTCACAAATCCAAGTATTCTATACATCCTGGAAGTACAAAAACATATCAAGATTTGAAGCAGCATTACTGGTGGCCAGGAATGAAAAAGACAATAGCAAAGTACATACCCCACTGTGAGACCTATGCACAAGTAAAAGCCGAACATCAGGTGCCGTATGGTAATGCGCAGTCGTTGCAGATACCAGCAGGGAAGTGGGAAGAAGTGACCATGGATTTTGTCGTGGGCCTGCCGAGAACACGAAGAGGACACGATAGTATATGGGTCATTGTTGACAGATTGACCAAAAGTGCCTTATTTCTCGCGATCAAAGAAACTACACCACTTGGAACACTAGCTCAGTTATACATTGATGAAGTGATCAGACTCCATGGAGCACCATTATCTATAGTATCAGATAGGGATCCTAGGTTCACATCTAACTTTTGGGATTCTCTACAAGAAAGGATGGGAACTCGAATCAAGATGAGTACAGTCTATCACCCTCAAACAGATGGGCAAAGCGAACGTATTATTCAGACATTGGAGGACATGTTGAGGTAATGTGCCATTGATTTTAGAGGTAATTGGGATGAGCACCTACCATTAGTAGAATTCTCGTATAACAATAGCTATCACTCAAGCATCAAGATGCAGCCTTTTGAAGCCTTATATGGTAGGAAGTGTAGAACACTAGTGTGTTGGTTAGAGGCTGGAGAAACAAAACTCACCGGACCAGAAATAGTAAGAATGACGAATGAAAAGATTGGGGTGATACAGACCAACATGAAAGCTGCACAAGATCGCCAAAGAAGCTACTCAAACTTGAAGAAAAGACCGTATGATTTAAAAGAAGGTGATTTGGTGATGATAAAAGTATCACCTTGGAAGGGGGTGATAAGATTTGGCAAGAGAGGGAAATTGAGTCCAAGGTATATTGGACCCTTCAAAATTTTGAAAAGAATTGGACTACAAGCGTTCAAACTGGAATTGCCACAAGAACTCAAAGGGATACATGATACATTTCATGTATGTTATCTCAAGAAGTACTTTGGGAAGAAAGAGTTAACTATTCCTTTAGAAGAAATAAGGGTGGAAACACCCAACAGACTAGTTGAAGAGCCAGAGGCGATGTTAGAAGTGAAAACCAAGAAGCTAAGAAACAAAGAAATTGATCTAATATTGGTCAAGTGGAAACACTCATTGGGCTCGGATTTGACTTGGGAAACTTTGGAGAGCATGAAGAAAAGATATCCTAATTTTACAGATTATGAAGCGATTCCGAGGACGGAATCCTAATTAGGGGGAGGTAGTTGAAACGACCAAAAATTTGTAATATAAATATGTAAACTAAGATGTGTGTACTTTAAGTTTTATATGTAAATTCATGAGAAATTATGGTTGTAAGGGTAATTTAGTCATTTTACCATCAAAAGGGTAAATTGGTCATTTGACCATATGCAGAAATTATTATAAAAATTTATTATAGTTTAGGACTAAAAATGTCAAAGATTAGATTCTATGAAAAGATAATTGATTTTGGTGGCTAAAGTTCAAGGAAGTGAACTAGAGGGACCAAAACTGCAAATATGGAAAATATAAATATGAGAAAAATATCTCATAAATGTTTTAGAAGCCAGAAGAGAGTTCGAGAGAGAGCTAGAGAGCTGGAGACACGGGAGGTCTCAAGCTCACGAAAAATTGAAGCAAGGAATTAAGAATTCAACACTTGGAATTGGTGATTCCAAGCTTCCAAGGTAAGAATTCAACAACTTTAGCTTAGTTCTTCAAGTTGTGTTGGATAATCTGCAAATCCAACTTCTGGTTTTGAGAATGAGGTTAAGTTAATGAATTCATATACCTTATCTAGCTCAAACCAACACAAAGAATGGATTCCTAATCATAAATAGTGGTTAAATCCATAGAAATGGGTTTTGAGCTCAAGAACCCTAGAAATGGGTTTTGGAACTGAAATTGATTCCTATGGTTCTATAAAGTCTTATATGCTATAAATGAAGTGAGAAATAAGTTCCATTCTAAAAAATGTGTTAAAATGATTTTTGAGAAAAAAATGGGTTTTCGGGAACAATTTCAATCAAGGATGATAAAAATTGGTAAATTGTGGTTTAAATGCATGAGGAAGTTGTTATTAGGGCCTAGGAGTGACCCTAAGACAATTAAGTCATGTATTAAGAACTTAATGGGGTGAATAGTGCAGCTGCAGATTGAAAAATCGTCAAATTAGGCAACCTACTTCAGCGCTCGCTACGCGACCACTCTCCAGCTCCAGGTCGCGACGCGAAGCTACGGCAGACTGAAAATGCAGTTTTGTTTCAAAGTCTCCTGCCAAGTGAATTTTGGTTTTTGAGATTTGGTCCTATACTTGTTCAAATGACCCCAAATTTTGAACATAGGTCCAATATAGTCCAAAACTTCACAAAAAATTTTCAGAATCGAAATACGACCCTCCGAGGGTACTGTAGTAAAATATACAATTTAATTAAACTTGGTCATTCAAAAGTTTTACACTTGTTTTGACCATTAATGGTATAATAAGGACTCTAATGGGTTATAGAGTCAATAGAAATAAATATTAATGTATCGTATATTACATATAGGTGCAAGTCAAGTAATTGGACATCGAAAGGGTAAAGAACCAAGGGACGTCTAAACGACTTTTCAAGAGTTATAAGGTGAGTACATGTAGCATTTTTACCCATTTTAGGATACATGGCAAACAAGTAAGTATTTTTCAGATTTCCATATAATATTTTTATGTGTGAAAATATTTGCAAGAATGATTTCTTTCCTAGCTTATATGGAAAGTAAACTGCTATATTTGAAAGCATGAATTTGGCAATAGCCTAGATTATGGTAAAAGCTTGTTTAAGTCAAAAGCTTGGCATTTAGCCATTATGTGTACAAGTAATGTTTCAGTTTCCAGAAAGTATTTTTATATTTGACTGATATTGTAGCTAGCAAATGTTAGTAAGGGAACTATGTTCCACCTACCCGGGTTAGGTAAGGAGTCTACTGGGTAAAACCCCTTTGCGAAGTAGGCTGCCTCAGCACTTCTACTGTGAGGATTGATCCGTTCTTTCTAGCTGTAGAGACTTGGGGTATCACTTATAGTGATTAAAGCCCTAAGTATAAAAATCCAGCAAGTTTATAAGACCAGTCAAAGAAAGTATGAAAGAAGCTAGTTTTGAAAGATATAAAATGGTTTTGAAAGATAAAAAGTTATAGTATATTAATACTATAAAGTTTTGGCAAATGTTTATATTATAAAATTCTTATAAAAGGTTGAAAAAGAAGATTAAATGTTTGTGTCTAAAACTCATGTAACTCACGAGACATTTTTGTCTTACGTATTCTATTTTTATGTCATGTATTCCAGGTTCAGGTACAAAGTTGTAAGATAGTTTGGAGTTGCGAAATAAGTCCTAGGGTGCAAAGGAGTGGAGCTGGATACAGCTTCGATGTATTGGTATTTGATTGAATCAATTTCCCTTAAACTTATGGTTGTTTGATATGTAATCGTAACACCCCTCTTGTCGTATTTAAACAAGTACAATGGTTTTTGTTGAACCGTATTTTGTAAAATATGCTTTTATGTAATATAAATGGTTTGTAAAAAGTTGGGGCGTTACAATATATATATATATATATATATATATATATATATATATATATATATATATATATATATATATATATATATATATATATATATATATATATATACACACACACATTGAAAAAAAGCACAGATAATTATTTAGTAAATGGTTATTTTCTTCCATTTTTATATTAGATTCCATAATTTAAAATAAGGATCGATAACACAAAAACTTTTTAATAAGCATTAGAAATATTATAGAATCGTTATGAATCTATATTCCAATAAATGAAGTATCATTACATATTTAGTAGAATTAAGTAATTAGTAAATAAATAATGTATAACGGTTTTTGTGACATATTTTCATTTAAGTTATTTTTGTACTATACCCAAATTGTCCCCAAAGGTTGGAATACATCATTCCATTATATTTTATTACTTTACTAATTTTCTTCAATAAAAATACTTTATTTGTATTTCACAGCTTTTATACCATTCAAGAAGATTACTAGCTTCAACATGAAATCATGATGTAATAAAGTTCAAGTGTAGTAACATGTTTTGAGTCAAATTCATATTTTCCAAGACTTGTCCCACACTTGCAAATTCTACCAAAAAGAACCTCTACCTACATCATAAAATCCTTATTTTGATAGCGCATCATTTTCTTGCAAATTTTTATCAAACTGTGTTATAAACTAGTACAATTCCATCCATATATACATACCAAACAAAGACTCAAATACCAATTCAAACAGTAATTCCATTATATGCTTTAACCATCCATATTCATTCATTTTCCTTATAGTTGTATAACATGTTCCATAGAAGATGTCTTTATTACCTTTTTTTCATCCCTATGTAATTCAAGTCATTCCTTCCTTATCAACTTATATACAAATTGCATTCATATTTATTAGACTAATTTACAATTCTTATGGGGCCCCAATAAAGGCATCCCCTTCTCAAATGGAACATATCCACTCCTAAGGTTGTGCTTGCATATATTTTCATCCCCTCTATGGAATGGAACACACCCATCCATAAGGGTGTGCTAAAAGACATCTACTTTGCAAAGGGAGTTACCGTTTGCAAAGGGAGTTACCGTGTCGGTAGTTTCTGTTGACCCCCTTCTCGCAGGTAAAGCCCTAGTCTGAACAACAATCATCATAATTACTTTCATTTTTAGTTATCAATTTAACTTATGTCGCAAAAACCATTATATTTAGGACTAAGAGTTAAAAAATACATAACTATATTATTAATGCTTTAAAATAATAATTTCATGTTTTCTACAAACCAATGTCAATAACCAAATGCAATGCAAATCCAAAATAACTTTTTAGTTGGATCTCACAATGAACACCCATATTGAATTGTCAATTTAGTTTTAGATTTTTTATATTTACGTATCTCATTCAATCATATTACATTTTACCCTAAGTTTTAAATATCTATTATTTAGTTACTAATTACTTAATTCTACTAAATATGTAATGATACTTCATTTATGGAATATAGATTCATAACGATTTTATAATATTTCTAATGCTTATTAAAATATTGATATATATATTTATAAATGACAAATTTGAGAAGAGAATTTTCTATACCATTTTAGATATATAATAATTAATTAGTAAAAATTATGAAAAAATGTTATTGAAAGAGGTTAACTGTTAAAGAATTAATTTATTTTAAGTCATAGTCTGACAGTCTGTGTAAGACCCATTTTATTTTGAGATGCTTATAAAGGTAAATAGAGTTATTACCTTATAGTTGATGTGGTTCTAGCTATGAGTTGTTTAGAGTAAGGGTGTGACGATCTTTTTGATTGCCTTTGAGTTATGAGTTGTTTGAAGAGTGAGAAGAGGGTGAACCCTTTCTTATATACTAATCTTGTTGTAATTAAGATTACGTAGGTTGATGTATGAGTTTGGATGATTAGAAACCCATTTGGAAGAATTTTGAGCCTTAAAATGCCAAAAAGAGGTCACACGGGTCATTTTCGCGAGAACAGGTCGTGCAGGCGACATTAGCGGCGCTCATATGGACATTAGCGGCGCTAATGTCGTGCAGACCCCATATATTGTGCAGAGAACTCTCATTTCGGGGAAAAAGACCCCAAATTCAATATCAGAGCATACTAAGGCGGTTTTCTCTCAAATTGAGCCTAGAGATGCGTAACAAAGCATAGGGAGACTTCAATCTAACCCCATAAACGAGTTCTTGATTCCTAATTCATAGAGGTCAATAACTTCTCGGTTTTGGGGTTCAAATCCTAGCTTTCAATATTTGTGATTTAGCTATAAATTGTTGCACATGTTGTTAGTAGATTGTTAGAGGATACTTCCTTGAGTTATTGATGTGATCATCATCGAGATTTTACGGTTGAATGAGTGGAACCATGGAATTGGGGGTTTCGGTAAATATAGAGTTGATATCTACTGTTTATACTCCTTTTTCCTCTTTCAATTTCTACATCTTTGAGATAGATTTTATTGAGATGATTGTGGATATTGGAGAATTGATTTAGACTATGGTGATATAACCAAGTCTAGCGAACAGGAGCCCGGTACGCGTAATTTGGGCGTTCCACATATTAAGCCGATATTAGGTGAGTACTCTCTAGTACTTATGTAGAGTTATAATTAATATATGAAATAGTATTAGTATGCTTTATGAGATACAACGTTAATATGCTTTATGGGATACAATGTTAATATGCTTTATGAGATACAACGTTAATATGCTTTATGAGATACATCGTTAATATGCTTCATGAGATACAACGTTAATATGCTTCATGAGATACAACGTTAATATGCTTTATGATACAGTGTTAATATGGTTTATGAAATAGCATTAATATGCTTTATGAGATAGCGTTATGTTGATCTGCGATAACTTGTTGGAATAGTTCTGTTATCTGTGGATAACAAGAGATGAGTTGCAGAGTATAATAGTAGAGTATATGATAGAGTGGTTGAGTTAAAGAGTCTTTGAGTCAAATCATTACAGCCATGAGAATTGCTACAATTGAGTATAGTTGATTGCTAAAATGAGTACATGTGAGAATGTGATCGAGTTTACGAGCAGTACCGATTATGGTACTTATTATTGAGTTGATGTTGCTAATAATTAGTTGGTGTTTGTAAAGCTAATATGTTTGCAGGTTTTAGAGTTAAGAGAAGGTGAATATTTGCTAATGAGATTAGCAAAGGAGATTGATGAGAATGTATATTGAGAGAGATTCATGGAGTGTGATTGAGATTACTCACTTTATAAGCTTACAGTTGAGTTGTATGTTGTTTTGCAGGTATTTGTAGTAGTAATAGGGGAAGGCATGTGATAAAGAGAAAGATGGACAACTTACAGCCTGTGCTATAGTTGTATTAGATTTTATTTGTAATGTCTGGTCTGTATTATAAAGACCTTTTTTGTAATTATTTATGTTAGTAACATCTTGTTTCCGTGGTTGATGTTTATTTGTTTCAAAATTTTTGTATGTACTTTCTATGATAATTTCAACTGGTGATGAGAACGAGTATGAGTATCAGCATGAGTTGAGTGTGAGCTAAGAGTTGAGGTATGTGAGTAACTCTACTTAACATATTAGTTGTAACGTGTCGTGTGTGCTTAATTGTTGAAAATACATGTAGTAGAATATGCGTAATTGAGATATTCATGCGTTTTTAGAAAGTACTTAACAACCATGGATAAGTGTATGTAATGAGTATATACATGGTGAGAAATATATAAAGTATGATATTGTATATATAGTGCTTGTTGTTTCACATATGTAACGAGATTTCTATGTACGAGTACTTCATGGTTGAGACCACACAATCTGTGGGGCCACATAACTAGTACTTATGATTGATCACAATGAATGGCTGAGATAGCCAAAAAAGTATGAGTTGAGAAAGACGGTGAGTGTGTAGTTGATTGCACACTATAGCTGATTATGAGTTGACATGCTAAGTGTTGAATTGTGTGGTTTGGAGTTGTCACATAATAAGATACTTGTGATAGAGATGTCAGAGGACATTTGAGTAACCACATAAATAGTACCTTATAGTTATAATTGAGAGAACCTAGAGTGGTTCATATAGGACTTATTGGCCTAGAGATTGGGTTGATTGCCTAATATATGTGGTTGAGACCACATATTTTGTGGGGCCACATAACGAGTAAATGTGGTTGAGACCATATATTTTGTGGGACCACATATCGAGTAAATGTAATTGAGACCACATATTTGTTGGGACCACATATCGAGTAAATGTGATTGAGACCACATATTTGGGTGGGGGCACATATTCTGTAAATATGGTAGAGACCACATATTCTGTGGGGCCACATATTGAGTAGTTGAGGTTGAGACCACATATTTCTATGGGACCAAAAAACGAGTACATTATGGTTAGAGTTGTGACGACATTTGTGGTTCATATAAAAGGAGTGACGGTGAGTCTCTATGGCTAGAGATCGTAAGGGAGACCCGCTAGAGTCAAAGAGGAGATTGATTGACATCAGAGAATGGTACAAGGTACCATGATTTGATCAAAGGACGGTATGAGATACCGTGACACAGCATTGAGTGGTGAAACCGGATAATGGGGTACCATGAGCTGAGGCAGGGTGGTGTCGTAGTGTTGTGCTTGTGTGTAGATAGGCATGTACTTTATGGTGATGCAGAGTAATGAGACATGTACTATCATTGCATGTGGAGAGATATGAACATAGTGGTAAGCTTGTGTAGCTTGAAACCTTGCGGGTTGAGGAGAGGACGAATTAGAGGCTGAGTAACAGTACAAAGATACTGTGAGATAGTACAGTGCGTAATACAGTTGGGAGGTGTTATTGTGAGTAGGTGTGTGTGTCATGTAGCTTCTTTGAGAATGTGCGAGGTTTCTTACATGTCGAGCGAGATAGAGTTGTATAACTATATGATGAGAAGATATGAGTTAAAAAGAGTAGAAGAGTAATTGTGGTTGTGGTTGATAGGATTCGTTCCTTAGAAATCAAACCAAATTACAGCCAATGAGATAAATGTGTGGATATCGAGATGACATGATGACTCGCCTAGGTCGTCGTGCGGTTAAAAATAAGAAAAATACCTAACACACACACTAGCACAGTGGTAGTCAGGGTCGATCCGCAGGAGTTACGTGGTCAAGACAAATGACAGATTACCAACTGCAGTGTCACGCTACAGAGGACCTAGTTCCTAACTTTTGACAACTAATCCCAAAAATCATAAACTAAAATAATTCCAAGCAAGCATAAACTAAACTAAACTACCAACCAAACCTAGTCACTTACTGAAATCAGAAGTACATCTCCAAATCAGAAGCAAACAAATGTAAATCAAGCATCAAACACAACCCAAACATTCAACAATTCAATAATAAGCATAAACACCGAAAAACCAACAATTACTTGTAACCGAATGATTCATAAACTCAAAACTCAGATCCAATGATACAAACAGTAACTAAAAGATCCAAAAACAAAAACTAAAGCCAAATATGAATGGTTGTTACTCCCAAAGATACTAGCCAATGATTACTAACTATCTAACTAATTTAAATTAAAAGATAAAAACATGAAAATACCAATAGATGGTTGCTGAAGCTAAATATCGGAGTCAAAGAGCCTTGGGGGTCGATTTCACACCAGGTCTTCGCTAGTTTTTTCGACCTAAAAGCCTCTATTTATAGTTGCAAAAATCTCGAGGCCGTGCCGCGCATAAGTGAATCCCACGGCGCCCGTAGAGGTCTATCCCCGTTTTATCGGCATTTGAATTTTCGCAACGGCCTCATATCCGCATCGCGCCCTGATGAATTCCGCGGTGCGCGTACGTTTTTTCCTGATTTTGCCTTGATCTTCAAACTTCTTCCAAATTGCACGCTTTTGGTCCCTGTTGTTGAGTCATAAATATAGATTGAGTCAAATATGCTGATCGGATTTGTTGCCAGATTTTATGCCTTTAATTTTGCTATCGGTTATGGAATGGGTCTGTCCTTCCATACTTAGTTTTTGTATAAATAGCATGTTCGTACCCTGATTAGGGTTAACTTTTGTAATCTTTTCTACGGCACTCATACAGAATAGTTCACATCGAATTGTTCTTGAGTTGCATATAAAGCATTCGACATCAGTTCTTCATATTGTTTTGTTCTTGATCTTGTTTATTTACTTTATTCCGCATTATTTGAATCTAGATCCAACTCTTGTGTTTCAACAATTGGTATCAGAGCAGGAGTTTGTGTTATTCACAGATCTGTTTTGATTATCTTTATCGTTTCGATCGATTTTGGATATCAGACTTTGATCTTCACGTTCGATTCTTCTTTTGATTTGAACTTACACTTCTGATTCATACAAGTAAACAAGTTTCAATGGCTTTTGATGACTCACATACTCAGTCTTTCAATCTTTCAAGCAGCATTGGATCCACTACCAGGACTCCAATTCTATTTACTCAAGAGTATGAGGTCTGGGCGCTGCATTTTGAAGATTATGTTCTTGGCATCAAAGAACATGGCGCAACGATCTGGAAAGCTATTACTGAAGAAACTCATGTTCACACAGACACAAGGAGGGTTATCAAAACCCTAAAAGAGTACAACAATCTGCTTGTCACTCACACAAACATTCCTCAAGATGAAAAAGATAAACTAATGTGCAACATTAAAGCATTTAGAATTATTAGATTCGCTCTCTAAGCAGATACTCTTCGCCTGGTTAGTTCGTGCGAGACGGCTAAAGAGATCTGGGATAGACTTAAAGAATTGTATTCCGGAGATGCTGACCTTGAGCACTCAATTCAGACCACTCTTCTTTCCGATTTCGGATCTTTTACACAAGGTTCGGAAGAAACTCTAACCCAGACTTTCAATCGATACAATCATCTTCTCAGTCGATTATTAAAATACAATCTGGCTCGGACTGTTATTGAGCAAAAGGTTACCTTTCTTGATGGTCTTCGTTCCAAATGGAAGGCTATCGTATCAACCATAAAAGCACATGAACAGTTCAAAACTTACACTTTGGCTAAAGTTGTGGGAATCCTCAAGTCCCATGAAAAGGAAGTTATTTCGGAAGCCAAAGCGACTATCGGTCTTGGTTCACTCACATTGGTTGCTGCCGGAAAGAAATCGGCAGAAATCGATTCTGACTCAGATTTTTCCGATGATGATTTGACTAGAGAAGACAAAGCTTTGATGGTATCAAATCCCAAGAAGTTCTTCAAGAAAATTTTTTCCAAATTCAAAAACTGAAATCGACAAGGAGGTTTCAATTTTGAAAAGACTTTGGAAGAAAGCCAGAAAAAGAAAGGTGATGAGGAGAAGAAACTCGTTGGCAACTCAGGATACGATTATCATTATTGTAAAGGCAAAAACCACTTTGTGAAAGACTGTTTGCTCCGAAAGCAAGCTAAGAAGAAGGAACAGGTAAAAGATGAAGCTTATTACGCAAAGAAGATTGCAGAACTGAAAAAGAATGATGTTTCATCTACCAAGGCAGCCTTTGTGGTGAAAGAGGACAGCGAGTTTGGTGCCATTGAGGTCTTGTCAACGGACTCGGAAGATGAGGAGGTGAGAAATCCGACGCATGGTCGATGTCTGATGGTGAAGGCTGATCATTCCGACAGCAGAGGGTACTCTACCGACGGGTGCCAAGCCTCAGCAAGTTGTTTTGCTGCGAAACCTGTCTATGAACAAGTTGAGGAATGTGAGGCTGTGGTAAACAAGGTACGCTGTATCCTTAAATCTTTAAATATTTGCTCTTCTAGTTATGATGCTGAATTAGATGATCTTAGATTCACTATCTCCGGTTTGAGTGATAGCTTAAAAAGAACACGTCTAAGCAATTCTAACCTAAATGATCAATTGAGCAGGGTATCGAATAAGAATGAGGAGAGAGGAATGAGAATCGAGGCGTTGGATAGTGAGTTAGTTAAAGCACGAGATGATATTATTTATGTCAAAAGGGATAATCTAGTTCTTGTCAAAAAGAGAAACATTTTTTGTTTAATTGCTAAGCGTCTTTACAATAATATTACTCAATTGCATCTTGAATGTGACATAGGCAGGGGTTTACACAAAATGATTTTGCCCTTTCTTGAGTTGATAGAGGATGAAATCGATGCAGAATGTCACAGATGTGAAACCATTGTTTCATCTGATGAGGTTTCGGAAGCTTATCGAATCGGACTTGATAAAATTGAAAGCTATATACAGTCCAAAGAACATAAAAATATGGTCAAAGAATATTTTTCAGAAAATGATCATGAGGAAATTAAAACAGCGACTCTAAAGAATTTTCACTCACTATGCTCTAAACTAAATTCCGATAATACTCCCATTAATGAGAATATTTCTGATTTTGATGAAAGTGATATGAGTGAAATATCTGTTGAGGATGAAATTGACTGTTCGGAATTCGTATCAAATTCAACTGAAACTAAGAAAAATCTCATTTCGGAAAATTCAGTTGCTTTTGCGAGAATTGTTGAAAATGAAGGATCACACACTTTAAACGAACAGGCCACTGTTTTTCCAAATATTCACACTGTACCAAATCAAGTTTTCGTTAAACCAGGCCTAAATACAAAAGATGTAACTGAACTTAAAGTCCTAGTCGATAACGATAATTCCGATGTATGTGATTCTTTCTTTTGGTCGGAACCAATTGACAACTCGGATGAGACTAAAGGTCTTTCCGAAATGACCTCGTGGAAGTCTCGTGGTAACTACATTTCTGGATCGTTAAACTATAAAAACTCCGTCTCTCAAATTGGTTCATGGGGTAAAGGAAATTTGAAATCTAATTCTTCAAACTCTAAGACGAGTACTTTCAAATCTGACTCTAATCACTGCTCAACATCTTGTATTCATAAGTCTCCTGAAGAGCTCATTGCCAAAAGGAAACAAATGAATGCCAGGTACAAAAAGAATCTGAAAGAGAGAAAACAGTTCTGGAGAAACAAACACGACTCAAACCTAACCTAGAAAGTCAATCCAATTCCAATTCGGAAAATTGAGCAAACTCCAAAACCAACACCTAAACCCTCTGTCTCAACAACAACAACAAAGAATTCCACTCGTGTTCTCGGTTCAAAGGATTCAAAAGGGAAGGCAAAGCTCTATCCTGAAACCACTCAGGATCTTAAAACCAACAAGATTCACCCAACAGTTACTGTCAAAACAAAACTCTCATCTCAATCGGTTAAAAATCCAAATCCTACTTATCTCTCTCACAATCAGAAAACCCTTTATTATCAAGTTTCGAACATGTTCACTCCAAAGAAATCTCGTTTTGCTAAAGAACAATGGCAATCCACAAAAATGAAAGTGTTCCGACTTGAAAATAAGAAAAATCAATTATCTGTGAGAAAATCCTTTTGGGTTGAGAGATCATGCATTTTTCCTATCTCAAGTAAATTCTCACATGGGCTCACATTGGTTTGGGTTCCTAAATCTCTCTAAATTGTGCAGGTTCTATGTGACGAACAATATGATCCTGAATGGTACATTGACAGTGGCTGTTCACGTCACATGACAGGAAGGAAGGAGGAATTACGAGAATATCGCTCACTAAAGAATGGAGGAAAAGTTAGCTATGGAAACAATGCAACTGGAAACATCAAAGGATATGGCATGATCACAAATGGTGAAATTTCGATACGGAAAGTCGCATATGTTGAAGGACTTCAGCACAACTTAATCAGCGTTTCGTAACTAGTTGTCGGAACAGGTCTTAAAGTCTCATTTGATGAAGATGGCTCCGAACTGGTTGAGAAGGAATCCAAGAAGATCATTTTGAAGTCAAAAAGAAAAGGAGAGATGTTTCCTTTGGCCATGCGACCCATCCAAGGAAAACCTGCCATCTGCTTACTCACTAAAGCTACGAACGATGATAGTTGGCTATGGCACAGACGATTGTCTCACATGAACTTTCGTGATATAAATAAACTGGTACTTGGTGATCTTGTGCGAGGATTACCGCTACTCAAGTACGACAAAGACCGACTCTGTGATGCATGTGAGCTAGGAAAACAAAGTCGGAAGAGCCATTCTACAATCATCAATACAAAGATCATCGAACCATTAGAACTTCTGCACATTGATCTTTGTGGTCCATCTGCCATCGAAAGCATTGCTCACAACAAATACATTCTGGTAGTGGTAGATGACTTCTCTCGCTTTACTTGGGTGTTCTTTCTCAAGCAGAAATCTGATGCAGCGATCAACATGATTAACTTCAACAAGCAGATAGAAATCCTTCTCCGAAAGCAAGTTCGAATGATAAGGAGTGATAACGGGACAGAATTCAAAAATAAAGTTCTAGATGACTTTCTTGTCAATAAAGGAATCACGCATAACTTCTCTACCCCTACACTCCTCAACAAAATGGAGTCGTAGAACGACGAAATCGTTCTCTTTGTGAAGCCGCTCGAACAATGCTCTCTTTTGCGAAACTTCCTCTATACTTCTGGGCCGACACCATCGCAACTGCTTGTTACACTCAGAACCGATCAAACACGATTTAATCTCACTCCCTATGAAATCATCAACAAGAGAAAACCGAACGTGAAATTTTTTCATGTTTTCGGATCTAAGTGTTTCATTTTTAACTCCAAAGAAAAACGAGTTAAATGGGATGAGAAAGCTGATGAAGGTATTTTTTTGGGATACTCTCTTACCTCAAAGGCCTATCGTGTTCTGAACAAAAGATCTCGGAAGATTGAAGAAACATACTATATCACCTTTGATGATAGATACAATTCAAGGGCAAAGCACGTTAGTACAAAGACTGAAGAAATCTTTCCCGATTCCAATAAATCTACAATTCCTCTTCTGGATCTATATGAGGAATTCATGAATTTGTTCGATGATCAAGAAAACGCCAATACAATAGAAGCAAACGCACGAGATAACCAAGGAGATGAGTTGTTAAAGCTTATAGAAAGTACAGTCAGTGAAAACGAATCTTCCCAAGAAAACTCCACTGATGTTCCGATTCCGAACAATGATCCAATTACTGGGGAGAACCCAGCTCCTATACAGGGGGAGAGTTCAGCACCTATTCAAGGGGAGGGTATGGCTCCTGAATCCGAGTCAACCACTCTACCAGTTGAACAAGATCACTCTGATGATAGAAACGATGCAAACTTCCAGGGGGAGAATGCAGTTGAAAACAATGATCTTGATACACAATCAGAGGTACAATCGGAAGCAGAAGAAATTATTCCGGAAATCAATCCTGAATATGATCCAAATTATCCTCCAATGATAAAATGGACAAGAGATCATCCAAAATCTCAAATCTTCGGAACGACTTCTGCTGGCGTTCTCACTCGAGCTCAAGCTAAAGAAAAGCAAGCCGCATTATTTTCAAAAGTGGAATTTTGCATGTTTCATTCGTTCATCTCCAAGATTGAACCCAAAACAGTTAAAGTAGCACTTGATCATGCTGACTGGGTCCAAGCAATGCAAGATGAACTAAATGAATTTGAACGCAACAGGGTGTGGAGATTGGTTCCAACTCCGGAAAAAGCATCAGTTCTCGGGATGAAATGGGTATTTCGAAAAAAGTTAGACAAAGAAGGGAATGTAATTTGGAACAAAGCAAGACTGGTTGTTAAAGGTTACTGTCAAGAAGAAGGAATTGATTATGAAGAAACATTTGCACCAGTGGCCAGACTAGAGTCCGTTCGGATTTTTCTTGCTTATGCAGCACACAAGGGTTTCGATGTCTATCAGATGGATGTCAAATGTGCATTTCTGAATGGAGAATTAGAAGAAACAGTCTACGTCGAACAGCCACCAGGCTTTGTGAGCAGTAAACATCCTGATCATTGCTATGTGTTAGACAAAGCTGTTTACGGCTTAAAACAAGCTCCAAGAGCTTGGTATGAAACTTTAACTCGGTTTCTCAAGCAATCCAAGTTCAAGCAAGGATCTGTCGACCCAACTTTCTTTCGCAAAAAGGAAGGAAGTCACCTGATGATTGTTCAAATCTATGTCGATGACATCATTTTCGGATCTACTCACCCTAGCCTAACGGCTGAATTCCGAAAACTAATTGAGACAAAATTTGAAATGAGCTCGATGGGTAAAATCAATTTCTTTCTAGGTCTTAACATCAGACAAAGCTCAGAAGGCATATTCATCAATCAGGAAGCTTATACCAAGTCTCTCTTAGAGAAATTCGGAATGAAGGGAGATTCTAAAGTCAAAGTTCCGATGGCCTTCGGAACAAAACTCACTCCTTCACTAGACAGACCTGCAGCAGATATCACTCTTTATCGTCAAATGATAGGTTCACTTCTCTATCTCACTTCAAGCAGACCCGACATTATGTTTGCTGTTTGTTACTGCGCAAGATTTCAGGCGAATCCTAGAGAGCCAATCACAATGCAGTGAAGAATATATTCCGATATCTCAAAAGAATAACTTCTCTTGGACTATGGTATCCATCAGGATCTGGCTTCTTTGTTCAAGCATTTTATGATGCTGATATTGGTGGTTGTCGATTGGATCACAAAAGCACTTCAGGAGGATGTCAACTTCTCGATGGAAAACTCGTAAGCTGGCAATCAAGGAAACAGACTTGTGTGTCACTCTCAACAGCTGAAGCTGAGTACATTGCTGCTGCTTCATGTACTTCTCAGATAATATGGATCCAAAACCAACTGAGAGACTATGGAGTCAGTATGAAACGTATTCCTCTTTATTGTGATTCTGAAAGTGCGATTCGGATCTATCACAATCCAGTGCAACACTCAAAGACTAAACATATTGCACTCAGATATCATTTTATCAAAGATCATGTTGAAGACGGCAACAACGAGATTCATTTTGTTCGCTCAAATGATCAACTAGCAGACATCTTCACAAAGGCCCTTCCTGAGCTGGCATTTAACAGAATTCTTCAAGGTCTCGGAATGATGGAAGCTGAATCCGTTCCAATATCTAAGTGAGATTCCGATTGATTCCGAAATTCGGAATGCCTCAGAATCAGAATTTAGACATGAATGATTCGGAATACATGTATCCTTTCTGAAACTCTGTTTATGTTTATTTTATTTTCTTTGTTTTTTTGTTTTATTTTTTGTTTTATTTTTTTTTCATTTATTTTTTTTATCAAATTTTTTTTTCAAAATATCAAAAATATATTTTTTTTGTTTGTTTGTTTTTGTTCTTTAAAATTTTAATTCATATACTGTGTGTTTTATTTTCTTTTTCTTTTTGTGTTGCTCTTCTTGCCGATATTCTTGAGAATGCAGAGCCAGAATTCAAACAGAAATCAATAAACAAAAAGAAAACAACGATTTATTCAAGCTGGAGGAACACAGTTCATTATATCAAAAAGCAAAAACAAAAACTACTTCAACCTACAACTTGTAGTAATGCCACATGGGAGGATCACCGAGATGGAAAGGCTGGTAGATGCGTAGCTCACTCTCATCAACGAAGAGGCGAGTCCCATCCGCCAGTCCCACATGGAACTGGTTGTGGGGAGTAGTACGAGTGATCACTGCTGGCCACCACCCCCTCCTGTGCCAAACCTCAACGAGGTCAAACTGTTTAAACTCCACCAAGATTCTTGGTGGGACAGGCTGCAGAAAGGGGTAGCTCGTTTGAACAGTCAGTGGTCCACCACCCTCGCCATCATTGAGAGTGGTCATCCTCACCTCATATTGGTGATTCCAAACTCTCGTGACAACCCCGCCATAGATGCCACCTGAGTAGTCGCCTTCTTGCATCTTGACCTCGACTTTGTCAAAGCGGTTGTAGGGACGACGCGCCATTTGATATCTCTTTTGATGGTAATTTTTTTTTTGGGGTGTGGATTGTTTCTACTAACAATGGTTCTTTTTTATAGGCAGAAATGACACCGGTTAAGCTTCCAATTGTGGATATTTAATTACTTTTTGAAGTAATGATGCAGCCTGCTGTCATTATTATGTGTCATTAAGGCAGAGACGGCTGATTAGCAACTGATTGGACGTTTTCCTTCCTTTTCTCCTAAGCATTAAATGATTTCTCATGATGGCCAAGTCCTCGTCAGCATTCTTCAGCAAGAATACATTTTGTTTTTTTTGTTTGTAACTATTTTGAATTGATGGATTTCTTCTTCCCATATTTTCTAAGTACCTAAAACGAATATCCATGATTATTGAAATCTAAACCAATTTTAATATATGATTTCGGAAATTCTAGTCAAAGATCGCAACTCATCTTCACCATGGGGCGCTGTGAGACTCATCACCCTCTCTTGACCTTTCTATTAGTTCTGCATATTCAATACATTTCCATATAACTGTAACCCTTATAAAGGTCTTCAGCAATACCACTGAAAAATGATGGTTACACAAATTCTGTGTTCATGATTTCGGAATTGTTCTTACCACCATTCCGAATGAAACCCAAAAATCCGACCCCACTAAGGAATTGACGAAAACTTTAAAGGGAATCTCAATCTTTCTCTTTTGCGTGTTCTTTATGAAATCTACTCCACCTAAGTAATTTCTATCCAAAAAGATCCAGTTTTTAATTTTTTTTGAGATTTCTATACATTTCCCAAGTTAGATAAAATTCTCCTAACCCTCACTTGTTTTCATGACTACTCTGGTCAAACAAGTACTTTCTTCCGATTTCGAACATTTCTCACGTTTTCGGAATCCGAAAGAAAGTTAAACCCAACCCATTAAGCTAACATCTTAAAAGAAACCTTTCAATGATTCTTATCAATCAATTGATCGTAATTAAACGGGATACCACAAAACCACTTTTGAATCCCTCATGATTCCGAAGGTACAGATCATTGCCCGGGATCAATCAGTTTTATGTCATTCAGACATCACAGCCTACCAAATAAATCTTGATTTTCTTCTTTATCTTTGCCACACTCTTGCACGAAAATCATTATTTGATTTTTCTAACTCTGGTTGATTTTCTTTTGATAAGGATTCAGATTGATAACCTGGCATTTTCTTTTACTCATCAAAATTTTTGAAATTTTGGATGAGGTAATCAAGACGTGGCCGTTACAACGTCATCTCCACAGCAGCTACTTTATCGCTTTTCACGCGCCTGCAATGCGACTTTTGGGGGTCACTCATGATGATATGGCGTGATTCTTGGGAAACGTAATCGACTGCAGCGGTATTTCCTTTTCCAATCACTCTCCAAAGGATATTTAAAAGGTTTTTTTGGTCATTATTCTTTTTCTCCGCTCTTCATCTCTCACACAAGCACTCTCCATCTTCAAAGCCTTCTTTCTCTCACGAACTCTCAAGAACTCTCAAATGGCTGGCTCATCCTCTGCAAACGAAAATACTTCCTCCTCTCTCATGCTGAAGATTAAACAAAATCAGAATATGATTATTGATCTTCATTCTTTGAAGTATAATGAAGCTCTTCAGCCGATGATTGAGTGTCTCAAATTCTCCAGGATCTGCAAAGCCCTAACTGCTTCAGAGGAGGTTCCAATCGTGTATCTCTCATCTGCATAATCATCAGCATTCTACAACAAGGCTGATGATGTTGTTACTTTTGAAGTAGGATCCATCAAGAAGCGCATTTCCAAGTCCCGTTTTGGAAAATTGCTAGGGTTTACTAATCAAACTGATATTGTCGATCCTGATTCCCTTCCGCCTTCTACTCTACCACGGTTCTTCTACCAGCTAGGCTACAAGGGTGATATCACGCAACTCTCAAAGTTCACAAAGAAGAGTCTACTGCCTCTGTGGAACTTTCTTTTCACAATCTTGTTCAAAAGCTTCTCCAAACGCACGACAGGCACAGACAGTGCAAGTAAGCTCTTTTACTCTATATTTTATGGCCTCTATCATGATATCAACCTTAATTACGGGTCTATCCTATGGAGCCAATTTGTCGAGAGCGTGAACTACAAGAATCGACACTCTGAAATCTCTTGTGCTCGATTTTGGTCCATTGTGGTAAAAAGGGCTATTGAGCAAAACCACCTTCATGTCATGACCGATTCTGTCTTAGCGGTTATTCTGACGTTGTCAACCACACAGTTTGCAACCACTAAATCGGAGGATTTTGATTTCATTGGATCTATTCCGATCACGATGCTGGACCGAGTTCCGAAGGACGTTCAATGCATTGCTGAATACAGACTGTTACCCCAATCGGGAATTCGTAATGTTGATCAAGCTCATCAAGACGCTTTTGACAGACTTGACAATCCTAAGAAAATCGTTAAACGAAAAGGTAAAGATGCAGCATCTGACACCGAAAAACAGCCCAAACGTCCAAGGCAACTTCGGAAGCTTGTCCAGTCTTATGATTCTGAAAACGAACTCTCCGATACTCAACAAATTCCGACTTCCCCACACGACGTTCCGATTACCGACAATCTTGAAGATGTTCCACCTACCAAGCCTTCTCCTACTCCACCATCACCACCTCATGACCCAACACCAAAAATCACTCCTCATTGTAGTCCACAATCCACTCCTGAACGCTCACCCCTCCGAACCACAAACACTCAAAAGTCTCCATCATTATCACCCAAACAAACTTCCATTCCCGATTCCCCTCATAACAACCCCCCTACCGATGATAATGAAGAGGAAGACATACTGGTTAATGATGACCAGGATGATCTTTCAAATTTCCTTGAATCTCCATCCAATGTTAAACTCAAGACTCACACTTCTTCTGTTCTGATGTCATCTGATCAGCTCACGGAAATCTCTGCCAAACTGGATTTACTTCTTCAATCCAAGGCGCATCCCTCTGTCTCCGATTGGAAATCCAGTTGGATGCTCATAAGGACTCGGTGGACACCTTGATCACCGAAAATGTCAACCTCATGCGTCAATTCACCTCCCTCATAGAGAAATCCGAAGCACAAATGCGAGATTATGCCACCTCTATTGGCAGACTGGAAAAAGATGTTCTTAAATTTACTCAGGATTTCCGTGACGCTCATGTCCAGAACAATGAAAATATGCAACAGGTTATCTCCAACTTCAGCACCAACATGAAGAACGAATGAGAGACGCTTTCTACCTTACGTTCGGAATTGAAGCAGCAATATTCCGAATGGGTATCCTCTATGGATACAAAGGTTGATCAACTGCGGACAGACTTGGCCACGGAGAATTATTTGATGGATAAATTAGCCGCCAAAGAAACTAAAATCCAGCTTCTCAAGTCCGATCTCCGACACAAGTCTGCCATTGTCACCTCGGCTGTGTCTCAAAACAAAGCTGTTCGAAGTGGTGTATCAGAAATTGACTCTTTCCTTCATAGGTGCGCCGATATCTGACCCTTAAGCTTCATCCTGTATTCAATCTTCTTGCCGCCTTAAAGGGTGTTTCGGAAGGTGTTGCCTCTCCGAAACAAGGGGGAGACGAAACCAATGAAGAAAGTACGTTCAATCAGGACACTCCAAAGAAAGAAACCCCGATCAAAACCTCCTTTTCTACTATCGGAAAAACCAATGAAAAAGGGGCTACACATGCTTCTCAGAACCCTGATTCCGATTGGTTCAAAAGGATGAATGCTGAAAGAGGTGCTGGTCCATCAAAAGGCAAAGGCAAGGAGATATTGGAAGAACAAATCAACCAGGGAGAAGGAAATTGATGAAATTCTCAACCTCACTCGCAAACTTGATGCTGAGGAAGCCGCCAAAAGAGAGGCTGAGTTACTCTTGAAAACTCAAATGTCTTTATTTCCTCCCTGGCATTATAAAAGAATGACACTGGAAGCAATTACTGAGCCTGTGCAGAACTGGCTTCAACCAGTAACCTCGTATAACACAAGCAATGATGTAAACTCTCAGTTTGACTTTCCGATGACGGCGAAAGCTCTTCTGTTCCGAGGGTTTGAGGAACTCAAAGATACCCGTCTTTCTAATTCGGAAGTAAATGATTTGTTGTTCACCTTCTATTTGAAGAACGCGCATCCTCAACATTTAACCTGGAGTCTGAAGAAGATTGTGCAACTGACTCCCCGTCTTCCAGAAGTTAATGTTCCATTCAAAAACTCAAGGTTTTTGGCGTTAAGAGGAGATGATAAAGAGAAGATGGAATTTTCTCTTGCTGATCTACCATTTTTGAATCCATTCGACTGGATATCTTTGTTCAATATCTTGTCGAGAGAACAAAAGTATTATCATCTTTTTGATCATATCAAAAGAATGATTGGATACTACATTCTTGAAGTTGCGAAGTTGGATGTTGAAGTTGCTGGTGTTCTGGACAAAGTTCCTTTGACTATGAGACGCCCTCCTCCCAAAAATCTGAGTAAGCGTAAAATCGGAAAAATTGTCAACTCGAATTAGAGTGTGGCATACAATTCAAAGGAAGGGCTTGAGAATATTAAAAGGATATTCCTTCTTTCAGACAAACATCTTCACAGAACTCCAGTGTTGGAGCACATTCTTCACATCATCAACAAACTCCCATCCAACACCACTGATGATAAAACTTGCATCAACGACATGTTAAGACGGTACATTGAATTTCGAAAGAGGATCCTGGCCATCATTACGAAGGTGTTTGATAGACAAACAGGTGTAGTAAAACCTGAAGAATGAAGACAAGTCACATTTTTGACTCAAAGGGGGAGATTGTTGAGTCATAAATATAGATTGAGTCAAATATGCTGATCGAATTTGTTGCCAGATTTTATGCCTTTAATTTTGCTATCGGTTATGGAATGGGTCTGTCCTTCCATACATAGTTTTTGTATAAATAGCATGTTCGTACCCTGATTAGGGTTAACTTTTGTAATCTTTTCTACGACACTCATACAGAATAGTTCACGTCGAATTGTTCTTGAGTTGCATATAAAGCATTCGACATCAGTTCTTCATATTGTTTTGTTCTTGATCTTGTTTATTTACTTTATTCCGCATTATTTGAATCTCGATCCAACTCTTGTGTTTCAACACCTGTTTACATTATTTCTTTCCAAACAAGTGCTGGCACAAAAAGTGAGAATACCACGATATATATGATATAATTTCACTAAGAATAGGGCTCAACAACAACTAAAATATGTGACATTGCTAGGCATTGTCACATGACTATTTACTCATATGAGACAATCAATAGTACATTTTGTTATAATGATCTTGAGTTATTTTCTTGAGATTAATGAGTTAGTCGGGTGATGAGATATGATCTCACCATAGAGATTGCAGTGTTGGATGATATTATTTTCTTTGTGAGTCGTGCATAAATATTTTGGTGAGCCGTATGTATGATTTATTTTGTGTCATCCTGATGGATTAGTGATTTAGATGATAATGGCGGAGAAATGGTGAGAGGAAAATCCCTACTGATGGTGTGTCAGAAGGAATATATGCGGTTGTGTTGAGAATTTTTTTGATAATAAATTATTGAGTTTGATAGAGCTAATGATTTAGTGAGAATGTGATGTGGATTGTCCACATAAAAGAGGATGTAATGAGTGAGTAAATCGAGAGAAAAAACATGAAGTATGTTGTTGAACTGAGATGAAGAGGAGCCCTTCTTGGTGGAGGATTGTTAGTTGTATATTAGGTGAAAACCTAATATGTGTGCTGAGGTGGGAGCAGAGATAAATGAGCTTTTGGAGAAGTTGTAAACGGTCGTGGTGATAAGACAACTGAAAGGGGTATTGTATGACCAAAGTGCCGAGAGTTAAATACCAAATTTAGAGGAGGTGCGAGTGAAACTTGACATAGTTTCTAGTATTTTATTGTATTATGAATTTATTCGAGTAATATTGAGTTGTGTGACGTGGGTGAGACATTTTGATGTCTGTGTTTTGTATGTTATATGAGTATTTCTCCTAGCCTGCTTAATGCGAAAGTATTAGTAGGAAGAATCAATAACTGACATGTTGCAAATGGAGGAGTAACCGAGAGAGAATGAGTTTGGAATCGGTGAGACCGTTTTCCTTATTAAGTTAGAGTAAACCATTTCAAGGAGATTTTGAAATGGAAGTTGAATCCCAAATAGTTATTTGGGATTAGTGTTATAGAGAGAGTGGATGGTACGCTGAGAATGTGGCTCGATGTAAGCCATAAATATGAGTGTATGTAAATTATGAAAGTGGTTGGAGTATCACTTGAGGAGTGAGGTGAGATACCTTGGTATCGACAAAGCTATAACGAAGGTTGTATCCTGAAAGAATGAGTACTTGCCTACGTGGCAATGATGATAGCCAATATGGCTATAGAGATCATCTTATGAGTAAATAATATATGACAGTATGTACTTGTCATATGAGATGACGAGACGATAACATCATTATTTTATCTGATTTGCGACTACGGTGGTGAGGTGGTTGTATAGACCATACCTATTTTAAGAAGTTCTGAGGACGGAATCTTTTCAAGGAGGAGAGAACTTGTAAGACCCATTTTCTTTTGAGATGCTTATCAAGGTAAATAGAGATATTACCTTATAGTTGGTATGGTTCTAGCTATGAGTTGTTTAGAGTAACGGTCTGGCGATCTTTTGTGATTGCCTTTGAGTTATGAGTTGTTTGATGAGTGAGAAGAGGTTGAACCCTTTATTATATACTAATCTTGTTGTAATTAAGATTAGTTAGGTTGAGGTATGAGTTTCGGTGATTAGAAACCCATTTGGAAGAAGTTTAAGCCATAAAAATGCCAAAAAGAGGTCACACGGGTCGTTTTTGCGAGCATTGGTCCTACAGGCGACATTAGCGCCAAACTCAATATCAGAGCATACAAGGCGATTTTCTGTCAAATTGATCCTGGGGATGCATAATGAAGCATAGGGAGACTTCAATCTAACCCTGTAAACGCGTTCTTAATTCCTAATTCATCGAGGTGAGTAACTTCTCGTTTTGGGGGTTTTAAACCCTAGCTTTCAATCTTTGTGATTTAGCTATAAATTGTCGCATATGTTGTTAGTAAATTGTTAGAGGATATTTCCTTGAGTTATTGATGTGATTATTGTCGAGACTTCAATCTAACCTTGTAAACGCGTTCTTGATTCTCAATTCATCGAGGTGAGTAACTTCTCGTTTTGGGGGTTTTAAACCCTAGCTTTCAATCTTTGTGATTTAGCTATAAATTGTCGCATATGTTGTTAGTAAATTGTTAGAGTATATTTCCTTGAGTTATTGATGTGATTATTGTCGAGATTTTACAGTTGAATGAGTAGAACTGCGGAATTGGGGGTTTCGGTAATATAGAGTTGATATTTACCGTTTATACTCCTTTTTCCTCTTTCAATTTCTACATCTTTGAGATAGATGTTATTGAGATGATTGTGGATATTGGAGAATTGATTTAGACTATGGTGATACAACAAAGTCTAGCGAACAAGAGTCCGGTACGCGTAATTTGGGGTTTCCACATATTAAGCTGATATTAGGTGAGTACTCTCTAGTACTTATGTAGAGTTATAATTAATATATGAAATAGCATTAGTATGCTTTATGAGATACAACGTTAATATGCTTTATAAGATACAACGTTAATATGCTTTATGAGATACATCGTTAATATGCTTTATGAGATACAACGTTAACATGCTTTATGAGATACAACGTTAACATGCTTTATGAGATACAACATTAATATGCTTTATGATACAACGTTAATATGTTTTATGAAATAGCATTAATATGCTTAATGAGATAGCATTATGTTGACATTACGATAACTTAGAGTTGGAATAGTGCTGTTATTTGTGGATAACAAGCGATGAGTTGTAGTTTATATCGAGTATAAGGGCAGAGTATATGATAGAGTGGTTGAGTTAAAGAGTCTTTGAGTCAAATCGTTACATCCATGAGAATTGCTACGATTGAGTATAGTTGATTGCTAAAACGAGTGCATGTGAGAATGTGGTCGAGATTTACGAGCAGTACCGATTGTGGTACATATTATTGAGTTGATGTTGCTAATAATTAGCTGGTGTTTATAAAGCTAATATGTTTGCAGGTTTTAGAGTTAAGAGAATGTGAATATTTGCTATTGAGATTTGCAAAGGAGATTGATGAGTATGTATATTACGAGAGATTCATGGAGTGTGATTGAGATTACTTACTAAGATTTTCATAAGCTTACACTTGAGTTGTATGTTGTTTTGGAGGTATCTGTAGTAGTGATATGGAAGGCATGTGATAAAGGGAGAGATAGACAACTTAGAGCCTGTCCTATAGTTGTATTAGATTTTATTTGTAATGGCTGGTCTGTATTATAAAGATCTTTTGTGTAATTATTTATGTTGATAACATCTTGTTTCCGTGGTTAAGTACAAGTATACCCATTTTGATGTTTATTTGTTTGAAAAATTTTGGGTGTATTTGTATGAAAAACCGAGGGTTACAGTCTGTGAAAATATTGCATATCAGTAATGTAACAATCTAAATTTTTGATACAAAGCCTTTTATGATTTAAGAATATGTCACAAAAACCATTATATTTACGGCTAAGAGTTAAAAAAATACATTATTATATTATTAATCCTTTAAAATAATAATTTCATGTTTTCTACAAACTAATGTAAATAACCAAATGCAATGCAAATCCAAAATAACTTTTTAGTAGGATCTGACAATGAACACCCATATTGAATTGTCAATTTAGTTTTAGATTTTTTATATTTACATATCTCATTCAATCGCATTTCATTTTACCCTAAGTTTTAAATATCTATTATTTATTTACTAATTACTTAATTCTACTAAATTCGTAATGATACTTCATTTATAGAATATAGATTCATAACGATTATATAATGTTTCTAATGCTTATTAAAATATTGATATATATATATATATATATATATATATATATATATATATATATATATATATATATATATATATATATATATTTATAAATGAAAAATTTAACAAGAGAATTTTCTATACCATTTTAGATAGATAATAATTAATTAGTAAAAATTATGAAAAAAAGGTTATTGAAAGAGGTTCAATGTTAAAGAATTAATTTATTTTAAGTCATAGTCTGACAGTGTGTGAAAATATTGCATATCAATAATATGACAATCTAAAGTTTTGATAATCATAATAAGTATCTTAATGCTAAGAAGTTTGAGGTTCAAACGAATTTAAATGTAATCGAAAGGGAAAAATAGTCAGAGAATGTGAAAATATGTAAACTTGGGTTTTAAGACCTTTTATTGAGTCATAATGAAATATTATTTCATTTAAAACATCGGTTTAAAGACCCGAGGGCAAAAATGGAAATTTGTGGACAAAAATGAGAAAATAATTGTTAAAAATAAAAAAATTAATATCTAAAAATCTATAAGGAATTGGGAAAACGTTGTCAAGGATACTTTTATAATATTTTATGTAATAAGAATATAGGAAAAATATTCGAGTCATTTGAAGTTATAACGAAGAAGTTCTGAACGTGTAAAGATGGCCAAAAAGTGACAAAAATGGCTAAGTGGTCATGTTTATGGGCTGATAGCAGAAAATCTGAATAGATTTAGACTTCAGTCAGTGGCAGAAAGTTACAAAGCTCATTCCCACCTTTCTAAAAGTATAGAGTTTGTAAAACTTAGATACCGTAGGAGAAAGATATGTATATGTAACGTTCCAGAAAAATATGATGTAAATGCTAAAAAAAATTAACTAATGCATAGAACAGGGGTATTTTTTGAATTTTCAAAAATATTGATAGATTAAACTTAGGTTTAAACCTGGTCGCGTTTTTTTCTCCTTTGGACGATTCTTAGAACTCGTATTCAACAAAAATGAAAAAACAAGTGAGATTTTTTGAGAGAAGGAAGCACACATACAAATCGATTTGTGTGTGTGCGTGTTCATGAATGCGATGCAGCAAGAACTCAACAGATAGAGAGACTCAACGAGAGAAAGAGAGGCAATCCAGCAGGGAAAGATACAAAGGCAGCGGGAATCGTCGTTGTTGTGCGTTTTCCGGCAAAGATCGCCGCTAGAGGCGGCGGTGGGGGCAATGTTCGATGGTGGAGGTTCGGGGGTGGCGGTGGGAACCTCCCTTTGGTCCGATTTTGGGTTATTTCACCTTAAACTTCAGAATTTATTGAATAATTGACTGATTCAAAGGTAATTCCTTAACCTAATTGCAAAAGGTGTGAAATTTCTTTGAATTAGTGAATGCATGTTACATAAACTCAATATTTCCTTTAGAATACCTTGGGTTGAGTCTAAAACTAGCTTGAATATATGGAATTACTAGTCTAAGAAGTTGGAACTTGAAACTTGTTGATGTATAAACAAAATGGTGTTGGTTAATTAGTCATGAATGCATAGTTAAAAATCATGAGATCTATGTGAATATTTGAAATTTATGCTTGGCCATATTTGATGACTTTATGATAATCAAGATCTTAATGAAGTCTTATTACATAGGGATGAAAAGTTAAAATTTTGATGCTTATGTTAGTTTGGCCATATTTATATGAAAAAGGGTAATAAAGACATCTTCTATGGAACATGTTATACAACTATAAGGCAAATGAACTGAAATGGATGGTAAAAGCATATAATGGGATTACTATTTGAATTGGTATTTGAGTCTTTGTTTGGTATGTATGTATATATGGGTGGAATTGTACTAGTTTAGTAGTTTATGACACAGTTTGATAAAAATTTGCATGAAAAGGATACGCTATCTAAATATGGATTTTATGATGTAGGTTGAGGTTCTTTTTGGTAGAATTTGCAAGTGTGGGACAAGTCTTGGAAAATATGAATTTGACTCGAAACATGTTCATACGCTTGAACTGTATTACATCATAATTTCATGTTGAAGCTAGTAATCTTCTTGAATATATAAAAGTTGTGAAATACAAATAAAGTGTTATTATTGAAGAAATATGGTAAAGTAATAAAATATAAAGGAATGTTATATTCCAACCTTTGGGGACAATTTTGTTATAGTACAAAAATAACTTAAATGAGAATATAGAATTCAATTGGAATGACAATATGAAATGTTCGGAATGTATTAGTGTCAAATCAATAGAAAATATCACATTTTTCAACGGTTTCTGTTTTAAGAAACTTTATTGACTCAAATATTCTAAAATGATATAAATCAGGAAAATAGAAGATGTTTTAACATCTAATCATTATAGTGAACTTATGGAAACATAAAGCTAAAATAACATTGTAGAAACCCAAAAATGTTGTTTTTGGTCAAAGTAGGACAAAAAGGGTAAAGTTGACAAAAATGGGTATTAAGTCTTTGTTAAGCAAGTTTAATCATTAGAATCAAAGCAGATAATGATTATAAGAGAGTCAAGAATGAGCAGACCATATTATATGACTTGTTGTGAATTATAGTTCTAATCTTTTATAAATTTAATAGACGGTAAAAGATACTTGGAAGCATGAAAGTCTAGAGATATGTGATCTAATGTAGCTAGACATAACTAGCTACCGAGCTGAGTACATGAGGATTTTTACTGGGTACATAGAAACAAGTTTTAAATACTAAATGTTTTATGTTAAGTGTTATGTTAAATGTTTTACGAGTAATGGTTTTACAAATGGTTTCTAAAACTTGAACTAGAAAGTATTGATTTATGTTGAATGATTGAAATGCTTTCAAAAACTTATGAAACAGTTTTACAAGTTTTGAATGATGTATGAAGTATTATAGATCAATTTGCAAACATATGAAGTAAGAAAAGTGAAATTGATAACTAAAAATGAAAGTAATTATGATAATTGTTGTTCGGACTAGGGCCTTACATGCGAGAAGGGGGTCAATAGAAACTACCAAGATGGTACCTCCCTTCGTGAAGTAGTTGTCTTTTAGCACACCCTTATGGATGGGTGTGTTCCATTCCATAGAGGGGATGAAAACCTACGCAAGACACCCTTACGAGCGGATATGTTCGATTCGGGAAGGGGATGACTTTATTGGGGTGCCCGTAAGAATTGTAAATAAGTCTAATAAATATGAATGCAATTGGTATATAAGTTGATAAGGAAAAAATGACTTATGTTTTATTGTTATAGCAATAAACTTTTGTTTTGATGTTTTGACAATAAAGTGGAGTTTTCATATTATAAAAAGAAAAGAATAGAAAGGTTTTTCTTTATTTTATAATAGTTAATGATATTCAAATCGGTTTAAACTTGTTGGGTCTAAAACCCATGTATCTCACGAGGCATTTATGTCGTACGTATTGTTTGTATTAAATTCCTATGTACTCAGGAACATGATGACTAACATAGGATTAAAGAAGTGAAGAACTTAGAAGCTAATCAGGGATTTGTAGATAGTATCGATAACTGGAAGATAGTTTATTCTATAGACGATATAGTAGTGGATTATGTATTTAGAGATTTTCTTTATGGTTTAGTAATACCTTTGTAGATATGTTGTATAGTTTTGGTGATATCCCGAGTTTTTATTGGGTTATTTTACTTGAGTTTGGTCGGTATGGAGTTTATCCAAATATGTAACGCCCCGGCCCTCCAAAGCCTGAGGTTATACAAGATAATATCACCAGGGATCGTCCCATGATCCAAGCCGAGCGTTACCTAAACCTGCAAAACCACATAATATAAAAGGGTAAGCTATAAAGCTTAGTGAGTAATCGAATCACAGTATGGCCTAAATAGCCACACTCGTTTCACAGAATCATTTTACTACACTTGACCTTCATACGATCCCTACTCTAACTCGTACATCATACTGTGAAACTACCGTATTACCCGACGGAACTCATTCCTCTAGTACTGTCACGTACACTCTTGCTATGTCTTTCTGTATTTTCTTCTACTATCTGGTAACTTATAAAATTACCGTACTGCCTGTCGTTACTCACTTACTATGTCTTTCTGCACTTTCTTCTACTATATGGTAACATATAATGTTACTCTCATACTATGTCTTCCTACACTTTCTTCTACTGTCTGGTAACTTATAATGTTACCGTACTGTCTGACGTTACTCACTTATGGTATCATATACCGTGATGCATTTTTACTATTATGTCACCTACTTCTATTATACGGCAACTCATTTCTATGTTAAAATGTTCACTGGTTCCGCACCGGGTTACCTTTCAGTATTATCGCTCTTAACCAAATTCATCATTTGGTAACTGTCTACATGATTTCCTATGCCTGGTTTATAGGATATCCACATCCCCTCTAACTTACTAGATCAATACTGGTGCAACATATGGAGTTGGCATACAACATCTACATAACCTTCTTTCTAAGTCACATGTCATCCTTCCGCATGGACACTACACTACTGGTTAATCACACTTGTAACGCCCCGGATTTTCCCGGTACATTTATTTATTTTATTTAATTTATTTTGTAACATTATATTTATTTTATTTTATTTATTTTGTAACATTATATTAATTTAGTTAATTAAGATATGATTAATTGAAAGATTTGGCTTATAATTATTGCCATCTTTTAATCATATAATTAAGTCTATGGGTTATAGCATAATTTGCAACTTTCACCATTTGACAATTTTAATCCCTTGTCTTTCATGTTTTATTTTCCATTTAACCAAGTTTGATTTATCTTACATTTAAAGTTTGCTAGGATGACACTTTCACTCCTCTAATTTCTATTTTACTATATTATTATTATTATTATTATTATTATTATGATTATTAGATGTAAATAGACGGAACCTCATTTTTTAAATCATGTCCCGATTAAATTTATCTCTTTTCTCAATAATATGCATCTAAGATAACCGACGTTATTCAAAATCGTTAAATCGAAAATGAGGTGTTACACTAGAAGAACATTTGGGCTCTAATATGGGCTGTTGGAAGAAGGTGTGGCTGATAGTTTTTATCTTATTATCATTTCTATATATATATATATATATATATATATATATATATATATATATATATATATATATATATATATATATATTACCTAAACCTTATTATCATTTATATATATATATATATATATATTACCTAAATCTTATTATCATTTCTATATATATATATATATATATATATATATATATATATATATATATATATATATATATATATATATATATATATATATATTACCTAAACCTTATTATCATTTATATATATATATATATATATTACCTAAACCTTATTATCATTTATATATATATATATATTACCTAAACCTTATTATCATTTCTACCTAAACCTATAGGAACACTAGAAGCCAAACAATCATACATCTAGTTTTCCTTTTCCCGTTTTTGAAGATACAACCCCAGAGTTCGACCATTTCAGGGAGATTCAGACTTTGGATCGTCACGAAATTTTAACTGAAGGTTCCCAAGACATATATGAAGGTTCTGACCGAAGTAATTGTGTTTTCAAGGTATAGATTTTGAGTTATGAATTTTGCAATATAACCTAGGGTTTCTGTCAGATTTCACTGCTGAGTCTCCTTTCTTGTAAAATTCATATCTCGAGTTATAGGACTCAAATGGACCCAATACCAGTGCCCAAAGTTCCCAAAGTTAGTTGGATAACTTTCTTAAAAGGCACTCTCGCTGAAAAATGACTTTACCTATGGGCAACAACAGCTTCTCTGCTGTTGGGTCTGATCCGGGTCTGCTGGGATATGTCATTTTGTTTTTATCATTACTAGGGTTTGGGAGATGATCCTGAGTGATTCCAATTACCCACATGTACATTACATAGTTAATTTAATATCTGGAGAATATGGGTCGTTAATTCTTATTATAATTTGGTTAGAATGGACCCACACTCCAGGTCAATGGACAGTCACCAGCTTATGCTGATTCTGTGATTGACCACCTTGTGATTTTTATATCTAGAGCTTGGGAAACCCTTTTTAATCGATTCCAACTCTGAGAATTGTATTTGTGTGTCTAATATTCCTCTTATTTTTGGTTGGGGCTAATTCCACCCACAAGTTGGGTAGAATTGGCCAACACCACCTGACTGTCCGTCCAAAGACTGCAGTGACAAGTCTTTTTGTAAAATTCATATCTCTTACATCCTTTGGAGTTATGAGGAGTTCTTTATGGTTATGGAAACCTAAGTCATTGAAGTTTATTGTAAAAATTATTTAAACCTATCCTTCTGTTGTATATTTTGGAGTAATTCAGTCCCGAACAGCAGGTCTGTTTTAGAGACCTTGCTGTGATTACTCCTTTCTCATTCATTAGCTTCACAACTTCATCATTCTAACCTTTAGTCTTAATTAGGTGAAGTGTTGAAGTTTGCACAAGCTTGGTAGCCATATATTGACTTCTATCTATTATATCACTCACTCAAGGTGAGTTCTCTCACACCGTTGTATTGATGTTTGTGTTTGCTAGTTAGCTCGTGTGTGATTGTTTAGATTTATTATTTAAAGCATGCTATATTATTATTATAAATCGTACATGTGCACTGTATGTAATTGATTATTACTATGAGGGGTAGTTAGGTAAGATCACCAACGTTATACTCTTTATGAGGTGCGGGGATCGGGGCCAAAGGATACGGGATTTACCCGGTGCGGCTCAAACCTACAAGTCCGCCCTATTTTATATAAGCACTGATTCGTTCTTTGCTTAGTTTTTATAATTATAATTGGAAATGGATTAGGGCTGGTAAATGTGAATATTAATATGATGTTTGTGTTTGAATTCACTAAGCTTTTGCTTACGGTTTCCCTAAACATTTTTCAGGTGTTAAGATCAAGGAGGCTCGGGCTTGATTGGAGCACCGTGATTGCCACTACTAGGACTTTTATTTATTTGGGACTATGACATGTTATGCTTCCGCACTTTACTTTAGTATTTTGCCATGTTTTGGGTTTGAGCTACTTATTTATTTTGGAAACTTATAACTATTTTTATAAAAGTTATCTTTGAAAGTTAAAATATTTTGCGAAAAATTTTGGGTGTTACAAGTTGGTATCAGAGCACACGTTTGAGGGAACTAGGCATTCTTAGGAATGTTCTAGACTCAAATTTGAGGCTCGGTAAAAAAAAATATATTATTTTCTTTAAAAATATTTTCCTTAAAAGAATTTCTTAAGACTTTTGAGGACTAGTAGTGGAAGATCCTATGGTGCGCCAGTTAGCCAAGTAAGCCTTGTTTCTTAAATTCTTATTTCGATAGATTGTTATATATTGAGTTGTTTATTATAAGTTTTATCTGCAAACATACCTTTAATTATCCTTAAATTGTTAGATTTCACCCATGTTAGTAATATCATGTGAGAGAGTTGTTTAAATAAACGGCTAGAGCAAACTGGAACATTTGAAACTAGACACGAATGCGATATTGGAACTTGTGTGGAAGGTAGTAGAAGGGCCCCTACTATTTGAAGCACCGGTGCCGATCTCGGGTCGGGGCAAGGTTGAAAATGTCTGGTGAGCTGAGTGTTTCAGTCTTCCTAGGAAAATCTAGGGTGAATAACTCCTAATAATCTCTTTATTCTGCGAATCTTGATGGCTCCGACAACTCGTCTTAATCAGACCCAAATGGGGCAAGTTAGGGAACTCATCGCTGAAGAATTCAACAATGCCTTTAACGAGCTCATTCCGAATGTCACTTCTAACATAATTACCCAATTCCGTGCTCACTTGGATGAGCGCCTCGCAGCTGTTAACGGAGGAGCTTTACCCACTCCTTCTGTTCGCGACTCAGCCTATTATTTCGAGAAGTTCTCTAAGTGCCACCCTCCACAATGGAATGGTGACTTGAATCCAGTGGAGGCTAAACACTAGATTGCCGATATCGAAAGCGCTCTCATAACTTGCGGGTGCCCAGATCAATTCAAGGTTGTTGTTACTATGAGCCAACTTAGGAAGAAAGCAAATACCTGGTGGAATCGTAAAGGAATTGTGGTAATCTGGTGGGTAAGGGTTTTGAAGAAAGTAGTAAGGATAACATAGGAGTTATATGCCTATGTAATAAGAACAAGTAAGATTATAAGTATTAAAAAAAATAATAATAATAATAATGCAGTGGATATATACCACTTAGTATGACAAGGTAAAAGAAATTAATAAGATAGTTAATACTCCTGAGACAATATGAAAGGAACTAGTAAAAGAGACATGGCCAAAAGGTATAAATATATTGAAAATGTTAATGGAGTGTATAGTACAAATTTAAAAGAAAGAGTATAACTGAAAATTTCGTTGTCTAACGGAAACGAATTATGATTATAGAATAAAGATAAAAGTAGTGTCACTATAGTGACCAAAGAAAGAAAGATTGGAAGATAATAATAATAATAAATAAAAGCAGTAACACATCGATACATGTGATCCATTCCTATAACTTTATATTAATACATTAAGAAAAGTTTACAGAATTACTAATTTAATCTGAAGAATCAGAAGGAAGCGAAATTAAATCTTCTAGACTCCACTCTTTGTCATCATTAGGTTGACTTGTACCTTCTTGAGGATTTGGAAGGGGTATGTTTTCAGATATTGGAGGAGGAGCTCCAAGATGCGGGGTCTCGATAGGGTTGGAACCCGTAACCCCATGATGGGTTAAAAATTGACTCGTTTGGGGAGTGTGCAAGTAGGGAAGTGATGAAGAAGGGTTCCAATTCGGAACCAGTTGGGGGTAGCTATAAGGAGGAGGAAACCATGCTAGATTACCTACAGAGCCTCCAAAATTTCCCTCACTCACAGGCTCGAGTAAACCATGATTAATACTACTCATACCGGAATTAGATGGCAGAGATTGCTGTTGTGTATGAGTTCTGGATGAAGATTCCCCTTTTTCCAGAAATTTTCTTTTCTTATATTCATTCTTATGACCAGCTTGTATTAGTTTCTTTGTGCCGTCAGTGAGACCTGATTGTGACCCTTCCATTATTGCTTCTCTCTCCCTTTTTAGGTTGGGTAATAAATCTTTCGATAATCCTGCTGCTCCACTAAACTCGTTACCAAATTCCTGTTACATAAACAACGTTAGTAATAATAACATTAAAAAAAAATGTAGTTCTTTACCTCAACACGATCAATGAGAGTTTGTAGACTCTTGAGTTGTCGTTGGGGCCAATGATCAATACCTAAATCTCTACAGCGTTTTTTTAATTGTGTCGTTCCAATATTGAGTTCCTTCGCAGCTATCTCAATTGGTTCATTAAAGTGTTCAGCTATTAATTCTCTACTTAATGAGTGTCTGAAACCTCTTCTACTGCCAGCTACTGTGGTTGTCGGAGTTGAAGGATTGAGTTCAAATGTATTATTATTATTATTTGGGATCATTTGAACATGATCCTGATTTTCTGAACCAAAGATGGACATTGATTCATTAAAATCAGTAGCTTCTATCGGTGGTAATTGTACGTTTTCAATCATGGACTCAGGATTTTGAAATCCTTCTAGGTTCCTCTGAATCACCTGAAGCTGATTTTGATATTGAAAGCCAACCCCAAGTTCGGGATTCATTTCAATATTGACGTTATGAGTTGTTTGTAATTGACTTTCATTCTGAATGTCAGCCATGAATCCTTGATTCATGGGGATGATCTCACTACTCGTTGAGGGTACGTCGATGAATGGATTGTAGCCAGATAAATCATCCACAGATGGGTCTACAAACAACAATTATCATATGTTAAAACAAAATTGAATATTCATAGAAGCAATCATTTAAAGAATTTAACCTGGTAGAAGGTATGGAGTCTGATAGAGTGCAAAGTCTAAAGATGCATGCACTGTATCTTCTGAGTTAATATTCAGCTCGGGAAAAATTCTCGGCTCTTCGTTGAGTGGCTCTATTGGTAGTATATCTGGAAGACTGTACCATAAATCAAAATCAACAAAACATTAGAAAAAAAAAATAATGGATGTTTAGAATGTTAAAGTCACCGAACTCCAGTAAAGATGTTTGATTTGAAGAACCCTCTTCTTGCGGAAAACCAGGTCCAGGGTTTGACAGATCGCCCATTGAAGATCTGTTTTCCATGACTCAGCTTTAAATATGAGTTCGTATACGAACAATCTAGTAATAGAAGTGAATGAAACTGAAAATGAACGTGGAAATAAATGATGCTACTTACGTGTATATATATAGCATTTTGAAGCTGGAACCGAAAGGACGCATGTAATTGAAAGCACAATTCACGTTCTTATTACAAAAAATTCAAACCATCTACAGTGGATGCGACCCTTCACTACCCTGAATGCCGATTAATTTTCAAAATTCACTGCTAGACTCTAGTGATAAAGGGATATTGATGAGATTTTTTTTGGAATAAAGGTGAATAAAGTGGTGTCGTTTACTGATTACTTAATTGCACAGACTGTTGTAGGCTGTTGATTAATAGTGATGTGATGTCACATAAAAACAAAGTGTACGACCTATCTGTTAACATTGGAGAGGTATTGACCTTGACTTATTTTGACTTTTCATATCGTGTTGGACTCTAGGCCTAATGGGTTAAAGCTTAACATATTTGGGCTCATGTCGTTGGGCTAGTAGTTATGAGAAAAAAATTAATAAGACCAATATAAAAATGAAGTATGGGCTAATGTATTCACATACTATTAATCTTGTGGAATTATGGGCTAATGAAAGTTTCAAACTAGATTACCTATTGTTGGTAATGACTTCGAGGACGAAGTCCGTTCCTAGTGGGGGAAAGTTGTAACGCCCCGGATTTTCCCGGTACATTTATTTATTTTATTTAATTTATTTTGTAACATTATATTTATTTTATTTTATTTATTTTGTAACATTATATTAATTTAGTTAATTAAGATATGATTAATTGAAAGATTTGGCTTATAATTATTGCCATCTTTTAATCATATAATTAAGTCTATGGGTTATAGCATAATTTGCAACTTTCACCATTTGACAATTTTAATCCCTTGTCTTTCATGTTTTATTTTCCATTTAACCAAGTTTGATTTATCTTACATTTAAAGTTTGCTAGGATGACACTTTCACTCCTCTAATTTCTATTTTACTATATTATTATTATTATTATTATTATTATTATTATGATTATTAGATGTAAATAGACGGAACCTCATTCTTTAAATCATGTCCCGATTAAATTTATCTCTTTTCTCAATAATATGCATCTAAGATAACCGACGTTATTCAAAATCGTTAAATCGAAAATGAGGTGTTACACTAGAAGAACATTTGGGCTCTAATATGGGCTGTTGGAAGAAGGTGTGGCTGATAGTTTTTATCTTATTATCATTTCTATATATATATATATATATATATATATATATATATATATATATATATATATATATATATATATATATATATATATATATATATATATATATATATATATTACCTAAATCTTATTATCATTTCTATATATATATATATATATATATATATATATTACCTAAACCTTATTATCATTTATATATATATATATATATATATATTACCTAAATCTTATTATCATTTCTATATATATATATATATATATATATATATATATATATATATATATATATATATATATATATATATATATATATATATATTACCTAAACCTTATTATCATTTATATATATATATATATATATATATATATATATATATATATATATATATTACCTAAACCTTATTATCATTTCTACCTAAACCTATAGGAACACTAGAAGCCAAACAATCATACATCTAGTTTTCCTTTTCCCGTTTTTGAAGATACAACCCCAGAGTTCGACCATTTCAGGGAGATTCAGACTTTGGATCGTCACGAAATTTTAACTGAAGGTTCCCAAGACATATATGAAGGTTCTGACCGAAGTAATTGTGTTTTCAAGGTATAGATTTTGAGTTATGAATTTTGCAATATAACCTAGGGTTTCTGTCAGATTTCACTGCTGAGTCTCCTTTCTTGTAAAATTCATATCTCGAGTTATAGGACTCAAATGGACCCAATACCAGTGCCCAAAGTTCCCAAAGTTAGTTGGATAACTTTCTTAAAAGGCACTCTCGCTGAAAAATGACTTTACCTATGGGCAACAACAGCTTCTCTGCTGTTGGGTCTGATCCGGGTCTGCTGGGATATGTCATTTTGTTTTTATCATTACTAGGGTTTGGGAGATGATCCTGAGTGATTCCAATTACCCACATGTACATTACATAGTTAATTTAATATCTGGAGAATATGGGTCGTTAATTCTTATTATAATTTGGTTAGAATGGACCCACACTCCAGGTCAATGGACAGTCACCAGCTTATGCTGATTCTGTGATTGACCACCTTGTGATTTTTATATCTAGAGCTTGGGAAACCCTTTTTAATCGATTCCAACTCTGAGAATTGTATTTGTGTGTCTAATATTCCTCTTATTTTTGGTTGGGGCTAATTCCACCCACAAGTTGGGTAGAATTGGCCAACACCACCTGACTGTCCGTCCAAAGACTGCAGTGACAAGTCTTTTTGTAAAATTCATATCTCTTACATCCTTTGGAGTTATGAGGAGTTCTTTATGGTTCTGGAAACCTAAGTCATTGAAGTTTATTGTAAAAATTATTTAAACCTATCCTTCTGTTGTATATTTTGGAGTAATTCAGTCCCGAACAGCAGGTCTGTTTTAGAGACCTTGCTGTGATTACTCCTTTCTCATTCATTAGCTTCACAACTTCATCATTCTAACCTTTAGTCTTAATTAGGTGAAGTGTTGAAGTTTGCACAAGCTTGGTAGCCATATATTGACTTCTATCTATTATATCACTCACTCAAGGTGAGTTCTCTCACACCGTTGTATTGATGTTTGTGTTTGCTAGTTAGCTCGTGTGTGATTGTTTAGATTTATTATTTAAAGCATGCTATATTATTATTATAAATCGTACATGTGCACTGTATGTAATTGATTATTACTATGAGGGGTAGTTAGGTAAGATCACCAACGTTATACTCTTTATGAGGTGCGGGGATCGGGGCCAAAGGATACGGGATTTACCCGGTGCGGCTCAAACCTACAAGTCCGCCCTATTTTATATAAGCACTGATTCGTTCTTTGCTTAGTTTTTATAATTATAATTGGAAATGGATTAGGGCTGGTAAATGTGAATATTAATATGATGTTTGTGTTTGAATTCACTAAGCTTTTGCTTACGGTTTCCCTAAACATTTTTCAGGTGTTAAGATCAAGGAGGCTCGGGCTTGATTGGAGCACCGTGATTGCCACTACTAGGACTTTTATTTATTTGGGACTATGACATGTTATGCTTCCGCACTTTACTTTAGTATTTTGCCATGTTTTGGGTTTGAGCTACTTATTTATTTTGGAAACTTATAACTATTTTTATAAAAGTTATCTTTGAAAGTTAAAATATTTTGCGAAAAATTTTGGGTGTTACAACACTGCTTCGCATCATTCCGTGATACACTACTTCTCATGGGCCAGACTCGTCAAACGGGTCTGTAGCATACCTACTTTCCTCACAACTACTAACACATAAATCATAACTGTACTACTTTGCATTTCTTCCAATAATTTCTTTCTACTATAGTTTAACAAGTATAAACTACTAGGGAGATACGGTAACGATTACTCACCTAAGTTTGGTGCTTCCTTGAAGTCTTGGCACGTTTTTCGTTCTAGGCTTCCTATAGCTCCCGAGCACCTCGACGCTAGCTACTGCTGATTCCTTACTTCTCACCATCATCTCTCAACATATACTCCTTACCAGAACACTCGTCTATATCATATATGTGTTTGATGTGTGTTCTGCCTCAAAATGAGGCTTGTGCCTCGTATTTATAGGCCTCTGGACCTCCGTCGCGACGCGATCCAACCCTAGATCGCGACGCGATCTGTGACGTAAGCTCTTATCTCATCGCGCACTCGACCGACACTGCCGACAGCCGTCGCGTCATGACCACCATGCCCGTCGCGTCGCGACGTGCCGACACTAAAAAGTGTCTCGTTTTTCCGCTTTTTGCTCCGTTTTGACTCCTAGGCTTTGATCGTCATATTTTTCTTATCTCATAATGACCTTAACATCGTTATTTGGCCACACTAAAGGTTAAAACGCTCTTACTTTTGATCTATAGTCCCACCCGGGACACGGGTGTTTCAATCTTGCCCCCTTACAGGATTTCGTCCCCGAAATCTCAGTAATCATTCAAACTAATTCTTACGTACCTGTGTACACATACTTCTATACCTTTAGGTATTTCTATTATTCCTTGTCTTCTCTTATGGTTACCCATATTTACTTGACTCAAGGGTTTTCATATCTTTTACTCATTTCACAACATAGTTTTATGTTTGTTGTATTTTTTCACTTATTCCTTACCCGATTACCATGATTCCTTCGTGACTCCATCAGCATCAATACATATCCTATGATTATGATAATACGGGCCCTTATTATCATAATCACTTATACGCACTGATTCTAATGTTACACTAGGTTTCCTGGCTTACTGGTTCCCTTCATAATGCCACTAGTTATACGTGGTATAGTATATTTGTATTCTTTCTCTTTCTAAACCAAAAACTCAACAATCTCATACATATTCACTTCTTCATATACTTACTATTGTGACTTTTACTATCACATAACAACTTTCATACTTTCCAACTGAATTGTTTCACAATATTATTATTATTTTTTTTACAGTTGGGTCTTTCGTTCTTTAGTAAAAATTTCCTTTTACTCTTTCTAGTCATAAAGTGACTCTCTTATACTTTAAAAAAAATTTACATACTCTAGTCATAAAAATGACTCTTTTTAGAAAAATCTCTTTTTTACTTCTTGGTCATAAAACGACTCTATAACTTTTGGTCATTACAGGACCCTTAATCTTCCTTGGTTATAAAATAACCCTTATTTGGCAAACAATTCTTTCTTTAACTCTTTCCTTTCTTTTTAGCATAAGACCAACTAAAACTCATGAATTAGTTTGATTTAATTCATGCTACTAACTCCCCTCGCGGGACAGAACAGATCCACCCGCTAGGTTATACTATCTTTGTCTCCCCTTTGTGACTTGGAACAGATCCGAGCACAAGGGTATGCTAAGCTAGACAACTACTTCGCGAAGGGAGGTACCATCCCAGTAGTGTCTTCTAGGCTTCCTTAAATGGCGAAAGCCTGTCCGGACATCTTTCTCTTCTCTTATCTGCTGTCAATTGGTCTTAGCTGAACTGAAACATCTTTCGCTCTTATATAAAGCGACTTTCAATATCTTTTCAAACCTCATAGCTTTCAAAACTCTTTTCAAATCTCATAGCTTTCAAAACTCTTTACTGAAACATAGTTCAAACTCGTAAAACTAGCTCGTATGTAGAGCCACTATTTTAAAATGTTAGCTTTTCATAGACTTCTTTCAAACCTTTAGCTCTTACGTAGAGCTACTTTTATTCTTTTCTTACTTTCAACCATACTTGACTATTAAATCGTACTTTCAAAAATATCTTATGACTAAAAGTCAACTCTTTTCTTTATGGCCTTCTGGCCAAAATGTACATTTATCAAACTGTTTCTTACTTAAACTGTTTCTTTTCTCATGTCTTTTTCATTTCTCAGCTTTCTTATATTACTTTTATAAGTACACTTTTTTTTTATCTTCTTAGGTACCTTATGTACCATTCTCATGTTTTAGTACTTTCTTGTAGTTCTTATTTCTCACTTACTTTCTTGTTTATACTTTTATCAAGCTATCTTATTTATTCTTTTCTTTCATATCTCTGTTCTTACTACCTTTTTCTCCTTAAATTTCTAAGGAGTTCATTAACACTCATATCGAGTTACTATGTATAGTTTGCTTTATCTTTATCTATCTTCTTATCACAATATGTTTGTGATATTTACCTTGTTTGATTAGGTGTCTAAGCCATGACTTATAATTTGTATTTATCTTATTAATAGAAGCAAAGTCCATTTGGGTTGCCCTTGGTAGTCCAACCGGCATCAAGGTTAAATAGAGAGAGAAATAAATAGTTCGTTAATTTATTATGTGATAATAAATTAATGATAAACTAGTTTGGAATTAATCAGAATTAATTGGAATTAATTTGGAATTAATTGGAATTAATTTGGAATTAATTAAAAGTGCAGGGGCTAAATTGATTATAAGTGCAGGGGCTAGAATGCAATTGTTCAAAAGTTGAACACTATAAATAAGGCTCTCCCCTCACTTGAAAACTTGCACCATTCCAAATCATCTCCTTGGAATTTCTCTTCTCTCCTTGCCGTCTATAATCCTTCTCTAAGGTTTTATAGCGAGCCGTTCTTAATAAGAGGTTAAGACAGTTAACCTCTGCTTGGGCTTCTGGGTGTGATCTCATTTGAGGCAGGACACTTGTGCTGCTCGGCTTCAAGAATAAAACTAAAGGTTAGTTTTATTAATTGTTTTATATAGAAATTTCTATTAGTCGTTATTAGAAATTTATGTTAGCCGTTAGAATTATTATTATATGTTCAAAGATAGAAAACATAGATCCTTTCTAGGTTGCATGTGAACTTAGGATTTTAAGTTCATAGATTGCAGAAAACCTTACAGTGGTATCAGAGCGTTGGTTGTTTTCTTATTGAATTGTTATAATTGTTTAATTAAAAGATAAATTAAATCGTTTAACGGTTTAAATTTAATTTTAAAATTAAGAGTTAATTTTTGAAAAATTAAATAGATAAAACAGAAATATTTTAAAAGTTTAAAATACATCTTATATATATTATAATTAATAGTTAATATTTTATATATAAGATAAATTGGTTAGTCTTACCGTTAGTAGGCCTCATTCACAAAACTGTCCTATAAAGAGGGTATAAGGCGACTGCCTATAAAATGGTAGTCTAATGGGTATCCATTCTTACCCACCGCTCTCCTGGTCAGTCGAGTGTCGTTAGCCGAACGGGTTTGACAGAACCGCTTAATCATTAAAAGTATAATGATCAAAGTACTAGAACCATTTACAAAAATCCCAATCTAGTTACTTTAAGAAAAATGTGAATTTGATGCTAACCCAAGAAATTGCACATTGCACTTTATGAAACGTTGGTGGAGCGTGTGTGGTTTACCGGCACACCAATGGGGGTTCATAAAAAGTGGCAATGGGCGTCTCGGGTGTTATCATTGTTGATGGAGCGTGTGTGGTTTACCGGCACATCAATTTGAGATGATAATGGACCCCGAGAGCACCAAGCTAATTTGCATGGTTATTCACACCCGGTTTGTGATCCTCGGCATCCCAGTCACAAACGGTGGGGCATATCCGAGATTAAACATGCTATTGAACAGTTCAATAAATCTCAAAAGAAACTAGGAATTCCATTTATAATAAGATTATTTTTCCGCGGTGGAATTGGCTGAATCGTCATTCGCCTACCTTTATAAAATTTGCTTATAGATTACGGCATCCCTCTTCTATGTTGCAAATTGTTATAGTTGGATCCTAGCCTTATTTTATATTGGGTTATTATAAGGACCGACAAGTATCCAATTAAACTTACCTTCTTTTATAGATGTCTTCTGCTGATCAATCCGCTCCCCACTCAAACTCTAGTGTTCCCTCTATCCTCTCACTATGTTCCAAGGTTCAATTGAACGGGACAAACTATAATGACTGGATTAGAAATATCAAGATGGCTCTGAGATACGAGAACAAAGAGTATGTCCTCGAGACCGAGCTTGTCGATATTGACTCTGAAACTGCTACTCCCGAGGAGATTGCCTCATACCAAAAACATTCTGATGATGCGACCAAAGTGGCCTGCATCATGATAGCCACAATGAACCCCGAATTGCAAAGGATATACGAAGACTACTGGCCCTTTGAGATGCACAAGGAGCTTGCGGAAAAGTTCCGCAAGCAAGAGCGCATCGAGAGGTGCGAAGTGGTCAAGGACTTCACGAACAGCAAACCAAAAGATGGAGAGTCCATCTGCACTCATGTGCAAAGAATGCAAGGTTACGTGGAGCGGCTTAGAAAGCTTGCGATGCCTGTACCGGAGCAGTTGGCCGTTGACATAGTGCTTAACTCCTTACCGAGTTCTTATGACCAGTTCAGGCTGGCTTATCATTTGAACAACAATCAGGCTAATATGACTGAGTTGCATCGCATGCTTCGAGTTGCTGAGGACGGGATAAAGGGTAAAAGTGTACCCTCGGTAAATCAGCCCGTCCTAGCCATTGGAAGTGGCAAAGGAAAGAAGAGGAAGGGCCCTCCTAAGCAAAATTGGAGGGAAAAGGTTCAGGTCGGGTCATCAAGCAATGGCTCGAGAACCCAGTCTTCCCAGATTCCTTGTGTGGCCAACCCCGATGAAGCCAACTGTTTCTACTGCAAAGAGAAGGGTCATTGGAAGAGAAGCTGTCCTAAATACTTGCAGGATGTCAAGGATGGGAAAGTAAAACCATCGACAGCAGGTATATACACTATCTCTAAAAACTCACCATCTTCTAATTCTTGGGTCCTTGATACAGGATGTGGTTTTCAAATTTGTTCTGATCCGCAGGGCCTAAAGGAAAGCAGGGAGGTGGAGCACGGTAGACTGAACTTGATCATGGGCAATAGGAGATCGTCCCCTGTTACCAAGATCGGCGTTTACAGTTTAGTGCTTAGTAGTGATGTTAGTATAGAGTTAATTAATTGTTGCTATTCGCCAGAAATGGCAAGAAACATTATTTCATTTCACGCATTGTTCAGACAAGGATTTCAATTTTCTTTTGATAATAAAATTGGTTCGATTTCTGTTTTCAAAAATGGTATTTTGATTTTTACTGCTTATCCTTGTGATGGTGTGTATGAAACCGTTGAATGTGTTGACAATTTAGGACATATTGTAAATTATATTGATTCTACTAGTGGTGTAGAAAAGGCATGTCTGTGGCATAGTCGGCTCGGGCACATCAGCAAGAAACGCATCGCCCAACTCCAAAAGGATGGAGTGTTGGAATCATTCGACCTCAGGTCGGATGATGTATGCGAATCTTGTCTGTTGGGCAAGATGACTAAATCACCTTTCAAAGGGTCTTTTGAAATTCACACGGATGTGTGTGGTCCATTCAGATCAACCACAAAGGATGGCACGCGGTTCTACGTAACCTTTACTGACGATTTTAGTAGATACGGTTATATCTACTTAATCAAGCAAAAGTCAGACACCTTTGAAAAGTTCAAAGAGTTTAAGAACGAGGTAGAGAATCAATTAGGCAGGAAGATAAAGATGCTCAGGTCCGATAGAGGCGGAGAGTATCTAAGTATCGAGTTCCTAGACTATCTAAAGGAATGCGGAATAGTTTCGCAGTTGACACCTCCCAGGACACCACAGTTGAACGGTGTTGCGGAGAGGCGCAACCGAACCCTATTGGACATGGTTCGTTCCATGATGAGTCGAGCTTCACTTCCCATTCACTTCTGGGGGTATGCCTTAGAGACAGCCGCCCATATCCTCAATCTTGTCCCTACTAAAAAGGTTGCTAAAACACCTCATGAAATGTGGACGGGGAAAGTTCCCTCGTTGGCACATATCAAAGTCTGGGGTTGTGAGGTTTTCGTTAGACGAGAGACTCAAGACAAACTCGCAGAAAGAAGCGAAAGGTGTTTCTTCCTTGGTTATCCCAAACAGTCCTTTGGATATCTATTCTACAGACCGAGCGAGGACGTGGTCTTTGTAGCTAGACGAGCAGTCTTTCGAGAGAGAGAGCTCATATTCAAAGAGGACAGTGGGAGTACCATTGATCTGGAAGAAATTCAAGAGTCATCAGATAATGCAACCTTAGGAGAAACTAGCAACCAACATGAGGAAGAAGTTCCTGTTGGTCCGACAGATGTATCCTTACCTCTTAGGCGTTCCGGTAGGGTTAGCATGCCACCCGAGTTTTATGGGTTCCATATAACTTCGGATGGGGACACGTTTGTCAGTGATAGGACACTGATAAATTTGGATGAACCGGCTAACTACCAGGAAGCAGTGGCGGGCCCTGAGTCTGCCAAGTGGAAAGAGGCCATGGATAGCGAGATCAAGTCCATGTATGACAATCAAGTTTGGAACTTGGTTGACAACGTAACGGGTCGAAAGACAGTCGGGTGCAAATGGATCTTCAAAAAGAAGACCGACATGGATGGAAAGGTACACACTTTCAAGGCAAGACTGGTTGCGAAGGGCTTTAATCAAACCCCAGGGGTTGACTATGACGAGACCTTCTCACCAGTAGCCAAGATAAAGTCTATTAGGATTATGCTGGCCATAGCTGCATTTCATGACTATGAAATTTGGCAGATGGACGTCAAAACCGCTTTCCTTAACGGAAAGTTGACTGAGGATGTTTACATGAATCAGCCAGAGGGTTTTGTCGATGCAAAGTATCCCAATAAGGTGTGTAAGCTTGAGAGATCAATCTACGGATTGAAGCAAGCTTCTCGCAGCTGGAATCTTTGTTTCCATGAGAAAGTCAAAGAGTTTGGCTTCTCTAGGAGCGAGGATGAGTCCTGCGTATATGTCAAGGCTAGTGGGAGTATAGTCACCTTTCTAGTGTTGTATGTCGATGACATACTGCTCATGGGAAACGACATTCCAACCTTGCAAGATGTCAAGGCTTGGCTTGGGAAATGTTTCGCCATGAAGGACCTAGGAGAGGCTGCCTATATTCTCGGGATAAGAATATTGAGAGATAGGAAGAAGAGACTAATTGGACTTAGTCAAGGTATATACTTGGAAAAGGTACTAAAGAGGTTTAGTATGGAAAATTCCAAGAAGGGAGAGCTACCTATCCAAAGTAATGCAAAATTGAGTAAGACTCAAAGTCCGAGTACAGACGAAGAAATAGCTGAAATGAGTCGGGTACCTTACGCTTTGGCTGTAGGATCGATCATGTACGCTATGACGTGTACTCGCCCTGACGTGGCTTTTGCTTTAAGCATGGTCAGTCGGTACCAGGGAAACCCTGGAAGGGCGCATTGGATAGCTGTGAAAAATATACTCAAGTATCTGCGAAGGACAAAGAACATGGTGTTAGTCCTCGGTGGCAGTGATACCTTGAGAGTTGAAGGATATACAGATGCCAGTTTTCAGACGGATAGAGACAGTGGTCGGTCTCAGTCGGGCTGGGTATTCCTTTTGAACGGTGGAGCAGTTACTTGGAAAAGTTCCAAGCAAGAAACAGTGGCTGATTCTACGTGTGAATCAGAGTACATAGCAGCAAGTGAAGCGTCAAAGGAAGCGGCTTGGCTGAAGAACTTTATCGGTGACCTTGGAGTAGTCCCGAGTATTCAGGAGCCCTTGGAACTGTTCTGCGATAACGAAGGTGCGGTCGCCTTGACAAAGGAACCGCGAGATCATGGAAAGTCCAGACATATCGACAGAAAGTACCATTACATCAGACATAGGGTAGAAGAAGGTCACCTCCTTGTAAAGAGGGTATCATCAGAAGATAATCCTGCAGATCCCTTGACAAAGGCTCTGAGTAGGATTAAGCATAATCAGCATGCTAGGAGCATTGGATTAAGAGATGATATAAGTTTTTGCAATTAGATAGGTTTTGAAACTTATAACAATGTTATGGTATTTGACTTATGTGATTTAATAATGGAGATTTATTAATGAGTAATGGTTTACTAATTTTGTCAATAATATATCATTGTGTTTCATTTTGCATGTTTTATTTCCTGAATAATTGGATTATTCAAATATCCACAGTCGTTCATACTTTTAGGGAATAAGTATGAAGCAAGGCTGTCATGAATTAGTTGTGGATTGTCTAAGGAGTTAGACATTGCAATAAGATTGCTGCAACATTCATGAGTACTTGGAAATGGAGATTTGAGTATTGGATAAACCCGCGCTCAATGGATTGCTTCATGGATTATATCACGAGCAATATTGAGACGATAATATCTTTTGATCTTTAAGCTAAGACATATGAGTTATGATTTACTGGATGATTGTTCATTGATAATACGAAAACGCATCGGTAACTCGGTGTTATAAAACGTGTTGTTGTGAGTAATTTGTCTGGTAAAAGACATAAGTATATGAGTCAAAGTTTATTCGTCCCTTAACCCTAATGGGGAACAGATATCTGTAGGCCTCTCGATGAATTTGAAGTTGACTAAAATGGTTGGCCAACCGGGACTAAATTGGTAGTCTAAGAGTCATATACAAATCGGAAATCGAGGAACAGTGAATCAGACCAGATTGATTTTATCAATGTCTTGAGTCTGAAAAATATCTAGTTGGACGAAGGATCATCTGATCACTTATCTTTGGACAGAACTGACTAGGTCAGAGTTCGGCAGCAGTTTCTAGGAAGCTACAGTTTGCTAATTAATCTGAAGATAAATGGACAATTAAAGTCATAGACTTATCCAAGTGGGAGACTGTTGGATTAGGTGTCTAAGCCATGACTTATAATTTGTATTTATCTTATTAATAGAAGCAAAGTCCATTTGGGTTGCCCTTGGTAGTCCAACCGGCATCAAGGTTAAATAGAGAGAGAAATAAATAGTTCGTTAATTTATTATGTGATAATAAATTAATGATAAACTAGTTTGGAATTAATCAGAATTAATTGGAATTAATTTGGAATTAATTGGAATTAATTTGGAATTAATTAAAAGTGCAGGGGCTAAATTGATTATAAGTGCAGGGGCTAGAATGCAATTGTTCAAAAGTTGAACACTATAAATAAGGCTCTCCCCTCACTTGAAAACTTGCACCATTCCAAATCATCTTCTTGGAATTTCTCTTCTCTTCTTGCCGTCTATAATCCTTCTCTAAGGTTTTATAGCGAGCCGTTCTTAATAAGAGGTTAAGACAGTTAACCTCTGCTTGGGCTTCTGGGTGTGATCTCATTTGAGGCAGGACACTTGTGCTGCTCGGCTTCAAGAATAAAACTAAAGGTTAGTTTTATTAATTGTTTTATATAGAAATTTCTATTAGTCGTTATTAGAAATTTATGTTAGCCGTTAGAATTATTATTATATGTTCAAAGATAGAAAACATAGATCCTTTCTAGGTTGCATGTGAACTTAGGATTTTAAGTTCATAGATTGCAGAAAACCTTACATACCTATCATTAGGTAATCCATATTTACCTACTGATTTGAGTCTAGGAATCTTTTCTACTAACACCTAGTTCACTCAAATCTCGGCTCTGATACCATTTGTAACGCCTCGGCCCTCCAAAGCCTGAGGTTATACAAGATAATATCACCAGGGATCGTCCCATGATCCAAGCCGAGCGTTACCTAAACCTGCAAAACCACATAAAATAAAAGGGTAAGCTATAAAGCTTAGTGAGTAATCGAATCACAGTATGGCCTAAATAGCCACACTCGTTTCACAGAATCATTTTACTACACTTGACCGTCATACGATCCCTACTCTCACTCGTACATCATACTGTGAAACTACCGTATTACCCGACGGAACTCATTCCTCTAGTACTGTCACGTACACTCTTGCTATGTCTTCCTGTATTTTCTTCTACTATCTGGTAACTTATAACGTTACCGTACTGCCTGTCGTTACTCACTTACTATGTCTTTCTGCACTTTCTTCTACTATCTGGTAACATATAATGTTACTCTCTTACTATGTCTTCCTACACTTTCTTCTACTGTCTGGTAACTTATAATGTTACCGTATTGTCTAACGTTACTCACTTATGGTATCATATACCATGATGCATTTTTACTATTATGTCACCTACTTCTATTATACGGCAACTCATTGCTATGTTAAAATGTTCATCGGTTCCGCACCGGGTTACCTTTCAGTATTATCGCTCTTAACCAAATTCATCATTTGGTAACTGTCTACATGATTTCCTATGCCTGTTTTATAGGATATCCACATCCCCTCTAACTTACTAGATCAATACTGGTGCAATATATGGAGTTGGCATACAGCATCTACATAACCTTCTTTCTAAGTCACATGTCATCCTTCCGCATGGACACTACACTATTGGTTAATCACACTGCTTAGCATCATTCCGTGATACATTACTTCTCATGGGCCAGACTCGTCAAACGGGTCTGTAGCATACCTACTTTCCTCACAACTACTAACACATAAATCATAACTGTACTACTTTGCATTTCTTCCAATAATTTCTTTCTACTATAGTTTAACACGTATAAACTACTAGATAGATACGGTAGCGATTACTCACCTGAGTTTGGTGCTTCCTTGAAGTCCTGGCACGTTTTTCGTTCTAGGCTTCCGATAGCTCCCGAGCACCTCGACGTTAGCTACCGCTGATTCCTTATTTCTTACCATCATCTCTCAACGTATACTCCTTACCAGAACTCTCATCTATATCATATATGTGTTTGGTGTGTGTTCTGCCTCAAAATGAGACTTGTGCCTCGTATTTATAGGCCTCTGGACCTCCGTCACGACGCGATCCAACCCTAGATCGCGACGCGATCTGTGACGTAAGCTCTTATCTCATCGCGCACTCGACCGACACTGCCGACAGCCGTCGCGTCGCGACCACCATGCCCGTCGCGTCGCGACGTGCCGACACTAAAAAATGTCTCGTTTTTCCGCTTTTTGCTCCGTTTTGACTCCTAGGCTTTGATCGTCATATTTTTCTTATCTCATAATGACCTTAACATCGTTATTTGGCCACACTAAAGGTTAAAACGCTCTTACTTTTGATCTATAGTCCCACCCGGGACACGGGTGTTTCAAAATAGCATAGAGGTCAGGCCGAAATTTGGTTAGAAATGTTACATTATTTTTGGTACATTAGCTATTAAATGTTTTATTGCTTTACTATGGTTGTTTTAATCTCAGTCTGTAACCCCTAATGCTGTTTAAATACTGTTAAACTCAATTGTTTTATTGAGATCAAAGGTTTTTAAATGATAACTTAAAGATTAAAAGAAAAGTTTTCGAAACTATGAAATTTTACTTCATGATGGTTTTATAAATAATACATCAATTAAGATGTATGAAAGATGGGGTGTTACAAATAATTTTAGGAAACAATATATTTCAACCATTAAGAGTTCTCTAATGACCTAAGGTTGATGTTGTACCTCATTTTTGCATGCCCCAAGCTTTTTACATGTCGTCTCAGCATCACATCATTCTTCATATTCTTTTCCCCACTTTCTCTTTTATTTAGGGTAGGGGTTCTATATTATTCAACCCTCCCAACCCACACGTTATATAAGCTTTTCTCTCTACTTTTCATTTTCATTTTTCATCAACCCACATCACTGGTAACCCATCTTTCCCAACTTTCCCAACTCTGCCAACCCTCACTCATACGTCACATTTTTATATTAAAAATAATTAAATAATTAAAAAAATAACATTTAATTTAAATTCAAAATAGTTTTAAAAAGTAATGAATAAAATCAAAAACATCAATAACATTTAATTAAAAATACATACCTTTACAAAATAACATAAAAAATCCTAAAAATGGTAATTAAAATACTCAATACGAAAATTAAAATCTTAAATCCGAGAATTAAAATCCTAAATACTAAAGTTTTCACGAGATTGCAAGCTGCAATATTCGTAAAATATTTGTTGTCTTCCTGGCGATATTTGTCTACAACTTGTACCGAAATCTAATCGTCGGTAGTCATGTTTTGTCGTTCGCTGATAGGTAGATGTGAATAGTGTTAAATTTTACCAGTTTGAGTTTCAAATCCTTCCACTTGCTATTAAGTTGGTGTGTAGACCGATAAGCTTTGGTGCCTATTGTTTTGTGGAACATTTCCACTATACGTTTCTATAATTCATCATTGGTTGCCAACGTCCCTTCTTCATTGTTGTTGACGAAGGCGGTTGCCAAAGCCATCCATTTTTTATAATTTTTAGAAATTGAAGAAATCTAATAGAGTTAATTTGTGATTTTAAGATATGAGAAATGTAAGAAATATATGATTTTTAAGGTGGTAAAAGGGAGGTTTTATAGGGATGGGCTAATTTGTGATTTTAAATAACATTTTTTTATGATAAAGGCATCAAGGATCCAGCTTCACCAACCTGATCCTCAGGTTTCTGCCGCCTATCGGCAAGTGACGGGGCCGTGACTTCGGCAGTGCTTGTGGGGATGCCAGCCCCCTCCCCATACCCGCGTGTATCTTCGGACGGTTCCACCTATCCTTAGAAAATTGTTACCTTTAACTTCACTCTATTTTTTCTAATTCAAATAAAATTTTAATTTTCAAAAAGTAAAAAATTTCACTGAGTTAAACTAAAAAATAAAAGGTATACAACAAAACAATAAAAAATACAGTAGCCTGAGTTTTCGTCATCAATATGTAGCTAAGTTCCATAAATATGTTCGACCAAATCACTATGAATGTTAGTACGTATTTGGGTACTTCCATTTATTTGCTACATATTATGGCATACCATTCTCTAGTGGTTAATAGGACATCAAAATATTATTTTCATCATAGTTATATATTGTAACTTATTCATCTTCTAATATCATAATATTTAATATGAAACACATGTACATTACACCTTTAGGCTCCCATCATCATGCCAGGTTTTGAATTATGTGCCAGTATTTTTTAAGGACACCAAATTCGCTGTCCACATCTTATAGTTGATTTTTGGGCCACATTAAACTTATTTTGATTTCTATTGATCGGACATGCGAATCATTTAACCAATACAAGATGTTCATGATATATCTAATTAGGAAAATAATAAGAGTTATTCTATGATGATTTATTGTTGATCTCCTTTTTGAACTTTTAGATTCATTAAACAAAATGTTGGTTATTTCTTTTACCATTCTTGCGATAAAATTTGTTACCTTCATTGCCCAAGAAGAATATGAAGAAAACTAACAATATGATGACATTTATATGTGATAATATACGTAGCATATTGAAGGTGAAGTCATAGAATTTCAAACTATAATTAAGGTTAGTTATATATTCATAGGAGATTTAAGAGGGTAAAAAAGGTGTGGACGTGTGTGTATAAACACAGACAAACACACAAACAAGTTGCTTACTAGGACAATATGATCGGAAAAATGTCATTGTAAATCGAAAATCAAATCAGTGTATTAGACTAGACTTAGAATATTTATGATGATTGTGGTAAATTTGATCCATCCATATTCTATCAAATTACAATGAACCAATATACAATAGATAAATTAGTAAATAACACGTATTTGAAAATACACACATCTAATTAAAGAGTTGAGCAATAATACATATTTCAAAGTTCATAGTTTAAGCAAAATACAATATTTATTTTGAAAGTTCATAATTGATTTAAGAATATATAAATTTAAAATATCTACAACCATAAAGTTATGTTTATTTATGACATTAATAGATAAAAGTCAACCTACTGATATATAGAAATGCCCTGCAAGAAAATCAAACGATTATATTTGATACATATGGTAATCAGGCCCGACCTATAGGGAGTACAAAATGTGCCATTGAACAGTGCCCATCAATTTGAAGGGCCCATAATTTTTTAAAGTTTTGTACATTTATTGGACTAGGCCCTTTAGGTTAAGATATCAGTTATTTTTTACGCATACTATATATCGGCAAGAGGGAACCGGAAGCGGGAAGTTTAATAAGTGAAAACGGAAAAGGAAATTGGAAACTACTTCTCGCTGTTTACCGAAGAAGACGCAGTCACGGGAACACACAATTATGATAGCAACATTCAACAACGGCTATTTTCTCGATGTTTATATCATCTGTTCAATCGGAAATCGCCAAATTGTTCCTCCATCTTTGCTGACTCGAAAATCAGAACAAAAGAGACTCAAAGAGTCCTTTAAATCGGAAATCAAAATTCGAAAACCAAAACATTGCAATCGGAAATCCAAAATCGCCAAGTTCTTCCTCTCTCTTTTTTGGTGTCCCGACTCCCGAATTATCGAAAATCAGACTATTACACAAAGTTATACGGTTTCACTCTTTCAGATTTCTTAATTCTTATTTTTCAGGATTCCAAATTAAAGGTTCTAATTTCCATTGTTGTAAATATTCTATTAACATTTCAGTTTTCAGATTTTAGAAATCACTAATTGGGTTGTGGATATGAAAATGGAAATTAGAGGAGTGGACAATAGAGGTTTGTTTCTGGTTTTTTCTGATTTTTTATTTTCAGAAATTAGTAATTCAGTTGTAAATTCTGGTCACTATTACAGTTTTCAGATTTGGTTATTGGTTATTCAAGTAAAGCTTGTGAAATAAGTATATTAAAAGTGAAATAGATATTATATTTAAAACTTGTTATAGAATTTTCAAGTTTTGGGGCCTACATTTATCGAATTGCATAGGGCCTTCAAAATCTTCCGGCCGGCCCTGATAGTAATAGTTGTAAATAATACGTTTTTACGGTACCTTATTCATCATATATAACTTCTTTATACACCACATTTGATGTGTGGAATCCATCGTTATTGAACTTCTTGATGAGCTTTACTAATACCTTTGTATTGAAACATGATATTCCTCAAGAAATTACCACATAAAGCTATCCATGTGAGAATACCAACATTTGAAATTGTTGTCTCTGAACATTATTGATCGTTATAAAGAACCTAATTAAATTGGAAATTTGTTTCTCTTTTGTTTGAACAGGAAAACTCATCCTCATAAGAACATAAAGAAATTCTAAGAACAAAAAACCCTTTTTCTAGCATGCTGACCAACGACTATTTCTACAATGACATTTTGTTGGATCGCTCTACATATTAATATTTTGCCATTACAAAATCCATTCAAGGGACTAATATTTCGTAATAGAATTACGAGGCATCCAATTTTTAATCACATGTAATGAGGGGCCTTAAATATGGATTAGGACACTAAAACCAATTCCAAAAATAATTACAATAAACAAAAATGTACATTCAAGAAAAAGCCTAAAAGAAATATAATAATAAATGAGAACCAAGAACAACAGTATCATTTTGTATAACTAAGATGTAATACATATAGTAAAACATAGTTGGAATTTATCCTGGTTGATCCGTACAAAAACTTTCTAAAAATACATTTTTTATGAGCACATTTATGAATTTTTTGAAAGTATAATCATACAAGAAAAAGGACAGTTCTTTACAAAAAAAGAACCATATTCAAAAACCAAACAAAGAGTCAAAGTCAAAGGAAGTTGTCTTAGTTTTTAGGTACCGCCAGTTAGTAAAATGCATTAAAGAAACAACATTTGCAAATTAGAATCAAATCCATGTACAAAAACAAATTCAAAATAAAAATCAGTGGTTCAAAATAAAAAAGAATACTACTAAATGTTAGTTCAAAATGAATCAAAAAGCTCCAGTTCGACTAAACCATGTTGATCTTCCGATTCAAGATGGCATAATTTTTTCTTAATATTTTAAAACGGGATATACATGAGCCAGAACATGGTTAAGCCATAAAAAGGAAAGTTATTGGAAAATTGATTATACGGGCAATTCAAAGCATGAAATCATTTAAGAAGGGTGGTACGTAACATCCTAGCCTTTTATTTTCCATATTGGAAAAAGAATATAGTATGTTGCTAATTATATTGTTTGTTTACGAATCATGTATGTTTATTTTAAGATATATCCTCTTTCAGATTTCTTTGAGGGAGCTATATCTCAGTTGGGTTTATATCCCTTCCATTGGCATTAGGGTTGGAGTTGGAGGACCCAATTTTTCCCTTCCCTCTTCCCTTGGGATGGTTAGCCTTCTTCTTGTTGACCCCTCCATCCCAGATGGCTAGCATATGAAAGACTAAGTAGGACTACTTGCTTTTGACCATGTTATATTCAGCGACCTTAAGAATGCCATGCATTTCCATGATAGACCTTTCCAGATTGTTCATAATAAAGTTTAGAACGAACTGTCCATCTAAACCATTAAGCGAGTTGAGGAAAACTTCTATCACAAACACCTCAATAATCAAGAAAGATAACCAGTCAAGTTCGTCAATCCCTGCCTTCATTTTAAGGACGTTTGCGCCGACACTCCTTCCCACCTACAACTAAGAACTCACTAGGGCCTTGATTATTTCAAATTGCTCTTAACTTTTCCTTTGGCTGATTAACCATGTTGAATTCCCAAAGGGTCTTAGAGTTCATTTAGAGCTTAGGGAGAATGGTCGCCAACATGAGACAGGGCACCTCATGTAAAGTATCAATATACATTTTTTAAATCTATGTGTGACATAATATATCGAAATTCTGTGTGAATCTTTGTGTTCTTGTGTGATTGATCCAGGTGTATGTTCTAACAGATTCAATTCATCAAATTCAATAAACAATCTTGAATATATTGTTGTATCCCCTAGACAGATCCATACCCTAGAAAATTTATGTCTTAGGACACTGCAAAGCATGCCTCAATCTGTGTATTTTCTGTATTCTGATCAACATTCAAGTACATGTTTCTTGTGATTTTTCTATGTTAATGTAGATTTACATTCATCGTTTTGTTTATATATGTGAATTTAGTTTGTTTGTAACTACTGTAATAACAATCTATGACAAAAATAAAAAATATGAAGAATGGATCAACATCCATCATTAAATCACATGTAGAAAAGCCTGAGAAATTCAAATGTTTTGACTTTCAGAGATGGCAACAGAAGATGTTATTTTATCTTACACATCTTCATGTTTCCAATGATTTCACTGATGACATTCCACCATATCCCACTGGTGAAGACCAAAATCCAGCCAATTCTGCCCAAATGGTTGCATATCAAAGGGTTGTGGCATCTTGGAAACTAAATGAATATGATTGCAGAAATTATATTTTGAATGTCCTGGATGATTCCCTCTATGATATCTACTCAACATTTGCCACAGCAAGAGATATATGGGTGTCATTGGAATAGAAATACAAGACTAAAGTGGCATGTTCCAAGAAATTCGTGGTTGGAAAGTTTCAGAATTTCAGAATGGTAGAAACCAAATCCGTCCTCAAACAAGTGGAGGAACTTCAAGTAGTCACTCATGATCTTGATTATGAAGGTATGCGATTAAATTCTAATTTTCTTGTTGGTTCAATCATTGAAAAATTTCGACTTCCTATCAAAATTTCATGTTGTATGTTGAACATGTGACTGATGATATGAGTTTGAGCAACTTGAGTTGAGGATCTAGATTCAAGAAGACAATAGGTTGAACGAGAAGGATAATGCAAACTCCTTAGAACCAAGTCAAAACTTTGTTCGTGAAGTGAGTACATCAAAGGAAAAAAAGACAACAACAAGAAAGGAAAGCATGGGGGATCTAAATATTATTCAAAATAAGGCAAAAACCATGGACCAAACAAGAAGAATGTCAAGAAAAATTTTGTTGCTGTTTTGTTTGTGGAGAAATGGGACATAACACCAAGGATTGTCTTTATAGAAAGGGTCAAGGAGGAAATGGTGGAGGAAACAACAAAGGGAACAACGGAAACAATGGTGGAAATTCTGGAGGAAATTTTGGTCATACGAATGTTGTTGAATCTCCAAATCAATCTTTTTCAATTATTCAAACAAACATGGCCAGAAACTGTAGGGATTGGTGGGTTGATACAGAAGCCACAACATACATTTGCAACTCAAGAACCATGTTCTCCACATACCAAAAAGTTACTGAAACCGAACCAATGTATATGGAAAATGTTACAATTACAAAATTGAAGGAAAAAGAAAAATGGTGTTGAAACTCACTTCTGAAAACGAACTTGTACTTAGTAATGTATTTCATGTCCCCTCTATTACTAAGAACCTGATTTCAGACCCACTTCTTAGTAACAAGGGATTTAAGTTGGTGTTTGAATCTGATAAGTTTATAATCACCAAGGGTGGGATGTATGTTGGAAAAGGTTAGCTTAGTGAGGGGTTCTTCAAAGTCGGTGTTTTACCTTTGTACTATGGTGTTGAAACACCAACAATGACGATGTAACTAACTTTAATGCTAATACGATAATGGGCACTAACCCCACTTCTATGTACAGGCTTGAGCCTTTTTATTTGTGGCATTCTCGATTGGACATGCTAATTTCCGTTCCATACAAAGAATGATAAAACATGACATCTTACCAAAATGCTCATTAGATAAAACTAAATGTGAAGTTTGTGTAGAATCAAAATTCTCTCCACACCCTCACAAATCTATTAAAAAATATAATGAAATTCTATGCTTAATCCATTCTGATTTATGTGATTTTAGAGTAACACCCACTAGAGAAGGAAAGAATTATTATATATATCCATTATAGATGAATGAAGTAAGCATTGTTATATTTACTTGTTAAATACCAAAGATGAAGCTTTGAATTCTTTTTAGAATTATAAAGCTGAAGTTGACAACCAACTTGACATAAGAATCAATATTCTAAGATCAGACTTAGGAGTTGATATAAGTCCAATGCCTTTATTGAATTTTGTTCTTTACATGGTATTATAGATCAAACAACTGCTCCATACACTATACAATAGAATGGAGTGGCTGAAAGGAAGAATATAATATTGAAAAACATGATTAGTCCAATGTACATCACTTCTGGAGCACCATATAATCTATGGGGAGAAGCATGCTTAGCAGCCAATGCAATACTTGATAGAATTTCTCATAAAAGGAGTGATAAATCATCCTATCACATATGAAAAGGGAAACTTCCCTCTTACAAAAGGATGAAAGTGTTGGGTTGCCTTGCAAGGTACAAGTACCTCTTCCTAAGAGGCCTAAACTTGGACTAAAAACCATTGAATGCATCTATCTCGATCCTACAATGAATAGTGCAACCTATAGGTATATGTTCTTGGTGTACAAATCACATGTTGATGATATCCATAATAAGTCCATTATAGAATCAGCAGAAGCTAAGTTCTTTGAGAACGTTTTTATTTACTAGGATAAAGGGAAAGAGGTTCCCTACTCAAGAAAAAGACCTCTAGATGATTGACTGAACGAAACCATTCTTCACAGAAGTTTGCAATCAAATGAGGAGAGTTCTTCCAAGGTTCAACAAGAGAACTTAGAACCTAGAAGAATCAAACGAGGAAAAATAGCCAAAGATTATGGACCTGATTACATGAACTTTGTAGTCAATAATGAACCCCAAACATATAAGGAAGCCATGAATTTTGCAGAAGCTCCTTATTGGAAAGAGGCGATCAAAAGTGAATTTGACTCCATTGTGCAAAACAACACGTGGAAATTGGTAGAGTTGCCACCTGGGCATAAATGAATTGGTCACTAATGGATATTCAAAAAGAAGTTCAGACATGATGTACTACTAGTGGTGTACCCGTGCAATGCGGTAGGCGGCAACATCCGGGGGAGGGGGAAGTCCTTTTAGGTTAAGGATTTTAGTATTTCGATTTCCGATTTAAGTTTAGGGTTTGGATTTGTAGTTAGCGGTTTAGGGTTTGGGTTTTCAGTTAGCGGTTTAGGGTTTAAGATTTATCATTCAACTTTTACAGGTTATGGCTAAGGGTTTATGGTATACGACTTAAAATTTAAGGCTTATTGTAGCAAAATAAAAAATGAAAGTACGATGCTATATTTGTCAAAACATGAAAGTAAATTGGTATTGCTATTTCATTTTATTCTTTTTACACTTCAATAGTTTCGTTGCAGATAATATGAATTTGGCTTTGTTATATTTGAGAAATATGTAATAACTTTGCTATTAGTTGGAGATCCATGTGATTCCAAATAGTCTCTTTGATTTTGTGCTAAACAACAAACACATGAACATGTATGAATGGTAAATTTGATCATATGTTTTAATAAATTTATGCACTAAAAATGCTCAGTGATTTCAAAAGTGGGTATACATGCTTGCATACTTTACTGTCCCTGTCAAATTTTTGTTATCTCTAGCATAATAAATCATAAAATATTTGGTGAAACCATATTCGAAAGCATCCAGTTATTCCCAAGTTCGTAAAAAGTTAAAATTTAAATGAACTGCCACTTGCAATTGAAATATGCTTGAATTCACAATTTTATTCATTAAATAGAAAGACACACACACACATACCAACAGCATCAGACTATATGTAGCTGACAAAACATGAAATTTGGACCAAAAATAAAAAAAAAACAAGGTATTAAGACCAAAAACAAAAAAGTTTTCAAATTTGGAATAAACACTATAAAAAAACAGAAATAGTTTTTTAACTAACTCTAAATAGAGTAAAATACAAAATGGTTTATGTGTTTGCTGAGGTCTATTATGTTTAGTCCAAAACTAGAACATTTTCATTTGTAGTCCTTTTTTCAATACGGGTCTCGATTAAGTTGTCTCTATTGAATTTATTAAGTCAAAAAGTAAAAACAGCAAATTGACCCAAACTGACAAATGTTCAAAGCAAAAGACATTTTTATATTTAAAGAATCAAAAAGACAAAGTTCCATAAATTATTACCGAAGTAGGAAAATGCTTAACTAAAAATGTTGCTTAAGTAGAAAGGTATGGAGGAGTTGCAATAGGGGTTTGAAAGCGTGACCTTACTTAAGTAGAACGGTATACAATTTTCAAGCTAAGAAACAAATATAGGTTACCAGCAACCATTTTCTTCCAAAAGAAAGTCAATAATAGAAAATAAAAATGAGCCTACAAAAGTGAAACTTGTAAAACTGAAAAGAAAAATGATACAACAAAATAAAGACATGTAAATTTAGTTGCTATCAGGTCATTTTTCAAATCCATCCAGGTCATTTTCTTTTAGTATGGATCATTAGATAGTGTTTATTCCGAATTTGAAAACTTTTTCATTTGATAAAAATAAATATTCAAATTCGGAATAAACATTATACATCGGAAGTTTCTATTGCCTAGTACACCTGCAATGTTGTTGTTTTTGTTTTATTTATAAAATCGAGTGTTTCGGTTTCCATTGGTATTAGTTTGGAGAACCGTATGATTAAAGGAACACATATCTGGATTTTGTGAAGCATATTCTGTATCCCAGATCCATCATAAAGTCTCAAAGGTTTATTGTTTTTAGGTGGTTTCTAAACTTAGACTCTTTCACACAATACGTAGAAGTCAAAATTGTTTTCTCTTACTGATTCTGCTGAGGACTTCATCTTCATTTATAGTGATAGCATTTGATTTGTATCTTTGATGTATATTGCAATTTTTGCATCAAGAACATCATTGAGTAAATGGTTGCAAAAGAATAACAATAGTTCAATCTCAAACAAACAAATCGATCATATCATCAACTCCAAGCAGCTTAACCGGCTAAGAAACAAATGAAAATGGCAGAAAATCTGAATTAACATAAATGTATATATTTATTTGTATGTCAGTAGTCGTTCTATACTTTATAATCATGATCGAGTGTCAGATTAAGTTATAGAAAGAAAAATAAGATATTACCCTTGATGCAATCTTATGGTCGAAGTCTCAACATGGGGTTTCTTTTTGTTAACTAATGATATTAATGTCGGTGAACTTATGCTGGCTAAAATTGTTGTAAAATACGACGGATCCGAATTGACTTTAGACGATATTAGCTCAATGCGGAATGGGATCAAAATTATCAAACGGTGATAATCACAACGAAAATACGAATGAAGTAAATAAAATAGAGACACGGGAATTTACGTGGAAAACCCAAATCGGGAAAAACCACGGGCGGAGGAAGCCGAGAACCAATTCACTATATTTTGTTGTGTTTACAAAATGTTTGAAGAATATAAAAATACAAAGAGTTTATAAAACTCTTATGTATTTACAAGAGAATAAATTGGAAGTGAGAGATGTGTTTTGATGTTTTTGGTATGGTTTGCATCAATGATCTTCTAACCTATTTATACTAAAATATCTACATGCCATTTAAGGAAAAATGGCTCATATGTTGAATTCTTTACAAGCCACATTTGAAAATTGATTAGCAGCCATTTGAAAATAAGTGTTGCAGCCTTTGAATAAAAGATTGTTGAATTTTGAAGACATATTCTTCAATCTTCACCTTGACTTCAAAATGGAACAAAACTTGTATACCCATTTGGTAAAACCAACAACTCTTCAAACTTCAAAACTCCATAAGAAATTGCAATTACCATATAGAGAAAAATTGATCCTGAAAAATGAAATACTTCCTCTACCACGAGCCTAATCAGGCTCAACTGCGATCAGAAATACCGATTAAGTCCAAACATAATTTGAACTTGGATATAGGAAGACTCTTAGTGAACACATCAGCGGGATTATAATCTGTATCGATCTTTTCTATGACACAATCACCTTTTTTAATGATATCACGCATAAAATGATAACGAATATCAATGTGCTTTGTACGGTCATGAAACATCTGATCTTTACTCAAGAAGATAGCACTTTGATTATCACAGAATACTGTGGTAACCTTTATTCTATCATCGAGTTCTCTAAACAATCCCTTTAACCAAATATCTTCCTTAACTGCTTCTGTAATCGCCATATACTCTGCCTCTGTAGAAGACAGTGCAACTGTAGACTATAACTAGGCTTTCCAACTAATAGCACAATCGTTCAGTGTAAACACATACCCTGTAATGGATCTTCGTTAATCCAAGTCTTTGCCAAAATCTGAATCAACATATCCAACCACCCCAGTGTTAGATTGTCCATAGCGTAGACACATAGAAGACGTACCGCGTAGATAACGTAAGATCCACTGTACTGCTTTCCAGTGTTCTCTTCCCGGGTTCGCCATATATCTACTAACCATGCTAACTGCATAAGCCAAATCAGGGCGTGTGCAGATCATAGCATACATCAAAGATCCAACAGCACTAGAGTATGGTACGCGTGCCATGTACTCCATATCAGTCTCAGTAGTAGGACTTAAAGCGGATGATAACTTGAAATGAGCTGCAAAAGGTGTGTTGACAGGCTTTGCTTCATGCATATTAAAACGTCTTAGGACTTTCTCAATGTAACCTTTTTGAGAAAGATGCAAGATCCTAGACTTCCTGTCACGAACAATTTCCATACCTAAAATTTTCTTGGCAGCTCCTAAGTCCTTCATTTCAAAATCAGCTTTCAACTAGTCTTTTAACTTCTGAATCTCCTTCATATCTTTTGCTGCAATCAACATGTCATCCACGTACAAGAGTAAGTAGATCTTTGAACCATCGTCAGCTTTCTTGAAATAAATGCAGCTATCATAGGTGCACCTGTTGAATTTGTGACTGGTCATGAAAGAATCAAACCTCTTGTACCATTGTCTAGGAGACTGCTTGAGGCCATAGAGAGTTTTCTTCAATTTACATACGTAGTCCTCCTTGCCAGGAACTACAAAACCTTCAGGTTGTTGCATGAAAATCTCTTCCTCAAGCTCACCATTTAGGAAAGCTGTAGTAACATCTAGTTGCTCCAATTCATAATCCTTTAAAGCAACTAACCCCAACAATGCACGAATAGAAGTGTGTTTGACTACTGGGGAATAGATGTCAGTATAGTCAACGCCTGGAATTTGACTGTAGCCTTTAGCTACCAACCGAGCTTTATATCTTGGTTTCTCATTCGGGTTAACAGGTTCTTTGAGCTTGTAGACCCACTTGCATTTAACTGGCATTTTCCTTTTTGGAATAGGAACTAAATCCCAAGTACTATTTCTTTGCAAGGATTCCATCTCATTATGTATAGCAATCATCCAATTACTTGAGTGTTTAGATTTGATAGCCTCATCATAATTTAGAGGCTCCGTTTCCGACTCAATATCATTAGCAACAATAAAAGCGTAAGCAACAAGTTCAGCTTCAGCATACCTCTTTGGAGGAACAATTTGTCTTCTCGGCCTATCTCTTGCAATGCTTCGAGTAGTAGCTTATGGTTGTGAACTTGTTGTTTCTTCAACAACTGCATGCTCATTTGGCGAGGAAGACTCTTGTTGCTCAACTGGACTCAGAATGGTGACAGGTGAAGTAGGAAACTCCACCTCCATTTGAGCTTTCTCTTCATTTGCTTTTGATGATACGACTGTATCTTCTGTAGAGTCGGAAGTTTGATGAATCATAGCAGACTCGTCAAAAGTAACATCTCTTGAGATGATGATTTTATTTAGATCATTGCTCCATAACTTGTAACCTTTAACTCCTGGATTATAACCAAGAAAGACACATTTAAGTGCTCTCAGTTCTAACTTCCCATTGTTAACTCGTGCATAAGCTGGACATCCGAAAGGTTTCAAATGTGTATAATCGGCAGGTTTCCCGGACCATAACTCATACGGAGTTTTCTTTTCAATTGCTCGTGACGGTGATCGGTTGATAACATAGCAAGCAGTAGAAGCAGCCTCCGCCCAAAAGGACTTTGGCAATTTGGAATTTGAAAGCATACATTTGACCTTCTCCATAATGGTGCGATTCATCCTTTCGGCTACACCATTTTGTTGAGGCGTATGGACTACCTGAGCAAAACTCTAGTCCATTGTCCGTACGAAGATACTTTACCACCAATCCTGATTGCTTTTCAACCTGAACTTTCCAGTCTCTGAAGGTAGAGAAAACGTCTCCCTTATGTTTTAAGAAGAAACACCACACCTTCCTGGAGAAATTGTCAATGATAGTGAGCATATAGTTAGCTCCACCTTTAGAAGCAACTCGAGCTGGTCCCCATAAATCCGAGTGGGCATAGTCGAGTGGTCCTTTCGTTATATGGATACCACTTGCAAACCTCACTCGTTTTGCCTTGCCATATACATAGTCTTCACAAAGCTCCAAATCAACAATCTTTTGTTGACCAAGTAAACCTCTTCGACTCAATTCTGACATGCCTTGAAAACTCATATGGCCGAGTCGAAGGTGCCAAAGACGAGACTGCTCAGGATCAGAAAGAGACTTTGAAACAACAGCAGCATCACTCGAAATTGTTTGCCCGTCAAGAAAGTAGAGGTCGGAGGTTTTTCGATTGGCTCTCAGTTTGTCGGAACCATCTTTGAACACCCTGAGAACTCGACCTTTACCGGTAAACTCGTATCCCTTTTTATCAAAGGAACTGAGAGATAACAAGTTTCTTCTGAAGTCAGGGACATATCTAATATCCCCAATGGTTCAGATAACGCCATCAAACATATGGATTCTGACTGAACCATATCCAAGAACTGGACATGTAGTATTGTTACCCATCAACACATAGCCCTGGTTAACCTTTTTCAAATGTGTAAAACCAACTTTTGTTGTGACACATATGAAAAGTACAACCAGAGTTGAGTATCCAATCACTAGTGGAATCTAGTTTATCTGAATAAACTGTCAAGAGTTCTCCAATACATTCGACCTCTGCTACATCGGCTTCACCCGAAGTGCTAGCTTGTTTACCATTTGCTGCCACCTTCTCTTTTTCTTTATTCTTCAACTTGAAACATTCTTCAAGCATATGTCCCTTCTTATGACAATAGTTGCAAAACCTTTGTTTGCCTTTAGATTTGGATCTGGTTCTATTGGAAGATTGAGAAGTTCTAATTCTCTCTGTTGTTCTTCCTCTGGCATTCAAACCTTCGGCTTTAGAATCACTTGAACCACCACCGGTAATATGCTTCATCTTCTCTTTAGAATCCAAAGCTATAAATACTTCATCTAAAACAAGAGTGTCACGGCTGTAGCTGATCGTATCACGAAAATGGCTATAGGATTCGGGCAACGATGACAACAAAAATAAAGCCAAGTCTTCATCTTCATACTGAACATCCATATTCTCCAAGTTATTTATTAATTCTTTGAATGTGGATAAATGTTCAGCTAATGAGCCTCCTTCAATCATCTTGAGATTGAACAACCGTTGCTTTAGATGCAACTTGTTTTGGTAATCTCTTTGTCATCAATAACTGCTCCAACTTCAGCCACAAAGCAGCCGCCGACGTTTCTTTTAGAACATCTTGTAAAACATCGTTTGACAAGTGCAAACGAATTTGAGATAGAGCCTTCAGATCTTTCATCTCTTTTTCTTCTTCGGTCCATGTAGCGGGCATCCTTTCGAAGCCCAAGAACGCCTTGTGTAAATCCATCTGAATGAGAATGTCTCAAATCTTTACTTGCCACAACGGAAATCGTGTATTTCGATCCAGCAGCGGAATATCGTATTTCACCGAAGACATGATTAATTACTTGATAAAATGATCCCAACAAGCTAATATCAAAACCCGGATGCTCTGATACCAATTATTGTAAAATACGACGGATTCGAATTGACTTTAGACGATATTAGTTCAATGCGGAATGAGATCAAAATTATCAAACGGTGATAATCATAACGAAAATACGAATGAAGTAAATAAAATAGAGACACGAGAATTTACGTGGAAAACCCAAATCGGGAAAAACCACGGGCGGAGGAAGCCGAGAACCAATTCACTATATTTTGTGGTGTTTACAAAATGTTTGAAAAATATAAAAATACAAAGAGTTTATAAAACTCTTATGTATTTACAAGAGAAGAATTTGGATGTAAGAGATGTGTTTTGATGTTTTTGGTATGGTTTGCATCAATGATCTTCTAACCTATTTATACTAAAATATCTACATGCCATTTAAGTAAAAATGGCTCATATGTTGAATTCTTTACAAGCCACATTTGAAAATTGATTAGCAGCCATTTGAAAATAAGTGTTGCAGCCTTTGAATAAAAGATTGTTGAATTTTGAAGACATATTCTTCAAAAACAATTTGAATGAAAGTCATATTTTCGAAAGAGACTATTACAATTAATTTACTTTTTTAATATAGGTACGTATAACATTTTGCAAATTTGTGAAGCGTGTGTATATATATATATATATATATATATATATATATATATATATATATATATATATATATATATATATATATATATATATATATATATATATATATATATATATATATATATATATATATAACATTTAATATAGGTACGTATATCATTTTGCAAATAAGTGTTGCAGCCTTTGAATAAAAGATTGTTGAATTTTGAAGACATATTCTTCAAAAACAATTTGAATGAAAGTCATATTTTCGAAAGAGACTGTTACAATTAATTTACTTTTTTAATATAGGTACGTATAACATTTTGCAAATTTGTGAAGCGTGTGTGTGTATATATATATATATATATATATATATATATATATATATATATATATATATATATATATATATATATATATATATATATATATATATATAGTAGAATAGTCAATTGTTAAAAATAAATATTTAAAATGTTTAAAAAATGTTTAGAAAAAGATTTGGGTAAATTTGATATTTAGAAAGCTTAACAAGGATAAATATGATATTTAAAAATTAAGTTGGGCAAATATGATATTTTGACAGTTAACAATGGCGTACACGAAAATCCCAAACAATAAAACCATTGGTTTCAATCATTCCAAACTATCAAAGGAAATCTGAAATAAGAAACTTAAAACTCCAAACAAAACACATAAAACAAAGAAAATAAATTTCAGCTGGATCTTACCATGCCCTTCTCTTGATTCGTTCAAAACCTCTACATCGGTTCCACAACTTCGATACCTGAATGAGTTTAAGTATTTTTGCAACAGCGAATTATAATTATTTTTTTTCAAAAAATAAGTTAACTTTTATCAAACAAAAAAAGCCATTCGTGGATAGGATTAACATACATGTCCCAGAAAGTTGAGTGAGTGTTCGACATCATAGCTCCCATGATTCATTTTGTTGCTTCAGATGTCAAGAAACGAAACACCAAAACCTTATAGATCTTTCTTTTTTGAAACAGAGTCTTCTAGCATATTCACATATAACCAATATAAATCAAATCACGAGTTACTTTTTGTTTCATACACTATTTGTTGTATTTCAAACAAACAATCCGGAAATTAGTATCGCAAACTAATTCCGAATAGCAGAAAAGCCAAAGAAAACGGATTGATAAATAATATTGAGAGTGTCCCGTTATAGGACGAAATAAAATACGAGACAAAATATTAAAACCAACCTAAAGATCATTGATTACTTCGTCCTTGAGACTGCACGGATTGACTCCTGTCCTTAAAGGTTTTTACGGCACTCGTCGGCTGTAAGCTTTCAGCGTAAAACCCCAGGATTTAATGCAGAATATCGTTCGTTCCAACAGCTATGGAAGAACAGATAAACACAAAGCAATACTCGGAAACCAGAAAGAAATTCGTAGAGAGAGAGAGAGCAGAGAAAACAGAGGGGGCCGAAATTATCAGATAACAACTGATTTGAATTTGAGGTTTAAAATTCAAATTCCGGATAATGATTAAATCCAATCCGAAATTTGAAATGCAAAGTGCACATAATCGCGTCCATGGCCCGGCGCGGCGTGCGTGTGGGCTTAGCACATTCCTTAACCCACTAAAGCATTTGAAAGTTTAAGAAAGGAATGGGGTTATAAACCCACAAGACTTTCTTTCCCCCACCAATATAGGATAAAAGGAAAATCACCAACTTGTGAATTCCTTGAAATTCCAACACTATTTAAGTAAAACACTTCATAGTTCACATACCTGTGATTTTTTTGTTCAACGACATCACAAATATCCTAGCAGCTGCATGGATTTGACAAAATATTGTAAAGCTTAAAGAGATGTCACAAAAATCCACAAACCCTCTCCTGCATTTAAAATTATCTATATATTTATTAAACATCAAAATATGTAAAACTATAAATTTTAAACTGTTACTTACTTGGATTTTTCAAGAAATCCCAGTTCTGGCTTAAACTTCATAATCTAGTGTTTGGGTTTGCCGCTCTAGATAGCAAGTTCATGGACTTGGGGAGAGAAAGAGAAAAATAAAGGTTACTGTATCACTTGGTACAGAAACAAATGGATCGATTAAGCAATTAAATGACTATTTTTGCATTCATTGTTGGTCAGAAAATCTCAAAATCTGAGGGTTGGTACATTGAAAATTCACGGGAGGCATTAAATGAACACCACAAACATTCTAGCATAGATCTCTGGCTAACCAAGTATGATGCCAATTACAATTCCAAATACATCGTACCCTTTCCTAACAAAGTATGAATCATTTATCATTTAGGGATGGCCACCAGTACACCCAAAGGGTGGGTTGCCTGGCACATGAGTTTACTGGGTGTTCATGTTGCCCCGAGGTTGGGTCAGTCGGGTCGTCCAAAGGACGGGTCGGGTGGCTTCCTCGGTTATCAAAAAAAAAAAAAAAGTATGAATCATTTATCATACTTTATTTTTATATATAATTGATTTCTATATAAAATGATGCTGTTTTGACATATTGATTGGGTTCAGGGGTTTTTTAATATTTAAAAAACCGATCTCATCCTAAAAATCTGATTGTTTTTCAAGCCAAAACCCAAACCATCAAATGTTTGAGATGGATCCTTGTTTTGTTTTGGTTTTTTAGTTTTTGGTTCAGTTTTAGTTTTTTTTGCATACCCCTGACACTTGCATTATGCATGTTACAAGAAATAACAATGTAGATTCATTTTTTTGTTTATTATAGTAAGTGTTGTATTAGAAAAGGTTGTTTCATTTTTAGATCGAATTAACCTTCAAAATGAGACCATATGACATTTTCTCCCTTTGCCAACCTCCTAACAATGCATCACTAGCTTTAAGAACCCCATATCCCCATTAAGCTCGTTAACTCAAAAATCAAAAAAATAAAAACCCTTAAAATGTGAGTACCAAAATACCAACCATTCTAAAAGCATAGCAAATCCTTCATCCATGAGCTCCTCCATCAGATATTTGACTCCATCAACCTGATCCGATGATTCCTCTAGACTCCTCTTTTGAAGCATGGACATAAAGGCATCCAAGTACATCAAAGTGCATTACCTATATTGGTTAACAGATGTAATTAAATTGTTATGCTTATACATCAAATTACATCTAATGTAAGTAAATTTACTTATACACACATATAATCTATTGCTTCAAAAATTCTCCTCTTATTTGATACATTAGTTTACGACTTTTGGAAAACAATAAAACATAGAGAATATGCATAACTCAATTCTTATTAGTAGAAGCAGAACCTCGATACATAACCATTTCAACCAAAATCAAGAAAAGTAAACAATTATTGATTCTCTTCACCTTTATGTGCTATTGTCTCCAGGAAACCATTATCAATTAATACCTAAAATTTGTCCCTCGTTCTCAATCAAGATTGATCATGTTTCTCCCAAATATAGAACCACGCAAATCAGCTTTTATAAGTCATTTACATCTAAGTAATTAGAATGAGGACCAAACCAACTTTTGTGTCCATTAGAACTTGATTGTTTATCCGGCAAAGAATCACAAACCAAAGGACCAAATGAACTATATCAGAGACAATTAAACTATTCTTATTGTTAATTTAGAAGTAAATCATGAAATTATATAAATACAACCAAAGGACCTGAATTTTTTGCAAGTTTCAGACAAAGGGTAGAAGAAAGAGGGGGAGAGATAGAATTTTTAGGTAAAAGAGTGTACGTGTGAGAGATAGACAATTATTGATGTAATAGAGCCGATTCAAACCAGGTAGACGATCGTTGATCTTTGGTTCATGGATTTGATGATATCTCCTAAGGCCAAAAAAGATTTGATAGAGATGAAGGGTATATCAGTAAATTTGTATATTATGAAAAAAAATAATGGACAAAAAACAGGGGTTGAGTCCATGACTGATTGATAAAGCCATGATTTTGGGGGATGACATTCATCTTGCAATCAACCATTCCTTTTTCTAAATGCAGCCAAGCAAACTTTCTATAAAAAATAAATTTTTATGCCATTCCCTTTTTTATTCCCTCATACCAAACAACACCTCAGTGTTGTTCTCAATTTTATTTTATCCCCTAAAGATAAAAGGAATTTGTATATTATCTATAGAGGAAATTATTTAACTAACCACAAACAACTATAACTCGGTCGTAAGGGCCTTGCAAGCACTTCTAAATTGAACATAAAAACCTAAAACATCAAACAAAACATCCATCACGCATTATGCCAACAAAAAGAAATTAACTTTAGTCGTAACCTTTCATGTCAACAAATACACTCATGTCAACAAAAAGCTCAATGTACGTCAACATAACCTTTTCATGTGTTTTCTTGCATGTCTGGTACCTCTTTGATGTCATAAGATCATGAATAGCTTGCGATGTGTCTTATTTCGACCGACATTTATCAATTCTGCAATCATATACATTTCCAAATACATTCTTTGGGTGTCCAGATAAAAAATAATAAGACATTATCGACTAAAATGGATACAAACACATTCACATGAAGATAAGGTAGACTTGATGTGAAATAAGAATTTCTGAGTAATAGAGATTACCTGTGAAGTTAAGGCAGGCGGACTGGCTTGACGATGGTGGCAGATGGTGATCTCGTTAAGTTTTAAGGATGGTGTTGCCTTGTTTACTGCACATAGGTCCATTGTAATTGTAATCAGAGGCAAACATGAAAGGGGAGCAAATCAATTAAAGAAAAATGAAGCAGAACAGATTGGATAGTAAAAGAGGAGGCAAAAATAATCCAAAAAATGAACCAGCAGATATTAGTTCGTGTACTTCTTCGTCTTCGCTATTGTTCCTGTACCTCTATTCATTTTCGTTCTTTTGATCGTCATATCATATTCAAAAAATCCTTGTCTAGCAGAGTGATTAATTCCAAACTCAAGCGATTGAGAGAAAGCGAGATGGTGCGGAGGTGGTTGGTAGGCGATGGCGAAGAAGGGTAGGATTTTTTAAGGTTTGTAGAAAAGAGGGGAGGGAGAGTGATTGATTCAAAACCCGAGCAATTGAGAGAAAGTGAGATGGTGCCGTGGAGGTTGGCAGGCGATGGCAGATACTGTGAGTATACAGAGGTAGATTAACTTGTACAGAAGAGCTTCAACGGTTCCAGGAGAGCTTGGATTCAGTCATGGAGGATTTAATGGAGCAGGAAGGCAGGGATCGTGGGGATTGAAGATCATAGATGGGGTGGGGGGAAGTATTGAAGAAACGAGTTACAGTTGGATTGCAAAGGAACAACATAAAGATCATGGGTTAGAAGATAGAGTCTCGATTTTCTAGGTTAAGGATCGTAGAATGTGGAGATTTTCAGGGGTCATGGAGGTTTTTGAGGAAGAACCATGAAGTTCAGTCGAAATGGAGATCCTGTGCATGAGGTAGTTTTACCTCTTAAACTCTTAAAGCCTAAGAGGTTTTATAATTCAGAATATGTTTTATAAAGTATTATAGATAGACAAGTATAAAGCTTGTTTAGTAGCTAAGGGGTACCGTAAAAAAGATGGTCAATACTTCTTTGGCACCTATTCACTCATTACAAGAATAACTTGAATATGAACCTTGATAGCAATACCATTCATTCACAATTTGGAAATACACTAAATGGATGTGAAAACTGCATTCTTGAATGGTGACTTAGACGAAGAAATATATATGAATCACCCTGAAGTGTAACGCCCAGCTTGCAGCACAGAGGGTATCCAAAATTTTTCTTAATTCCAACTACAAGATACAATAATTTACAACTAAATATCCCTGTGCGCTGGAGCTACAAAACTGATATCACCAGGAATCGTCCCACGATCCAAGCCGAGCGCTACGTAACACCTAAACCTGCAAAAACACCATAACATAAAAGGGTAAGCTATAAAGCTTAGTGAATAACATTTACATAACATACACTCGGGTCACTGCAATACCGGCACGTTAACAACCTCTAACAAACTAAGCCAACCTACTGAGACTACAAGGTACACGTTATGTAATCTCATACACTCACGACATATACATCATGGATGCAAGGTACTCGTTATGCAACCATTAATACACCTTATAAACACAACCACATATTCACCACATCACATCACAACTCCCTGTTATCCACAACATCTACAACTCAGCTATCCGTCCCCTCCTCGACCCCCGCGGTATCGAGTCACGAAGACTCACCAGACACCCAACTGCATGTGGGACTCACCGAACATCCCACAGTGTTAGTGATAGAACTGCCGGCCAATAAGGCCATTACAACACATATACGTGGTCCCACCACAATTACTGCTCATAAGGCCGTCACAACATATATGTGGTCCCACCACAATTACTGCTTACACGATCGTCACAACGTATATATGTGGTCCCACCATAATTACTGCTCATAAGGTCGTCACAACATATATGTGGTCCTAACCACAAATACTATATATGTGGCCCTACAGAGTAAGTGGTCCCAACCACATGTGCTAGTAATGTGGCCCCACAAAATCGGTGGTCACAACTACAAGTACCAGTGTCCCCACGGAATAAGTGGTCCCAACCACAAGTACAAGTAGCCCCACAGTATAAGTGGTTCCAACCATAAATACTAGTAGCCCCACCTAATAAGTGGTCTCAACTACAAGTATAAGTGGCCCCACAGAATAAACAGCATTTAGCCATAAAGACTTAACAGCTAACACACAACTGCAAAGCTCTGCAACCAACCACATGACACAAACAATCCCCATATCAGTTCAACATCCACATATAACTACATAATCTCCACCCACGATATGATACCATATCCATGATTATCACCACTTAATACCCACGTATTCGTCCGCACAGCTAATATCAATTAAATATTTAACCAGCTACCAATACAGTCTACCCACAAGTATATGTCTACGGGTTACCTACTTACGGGATTTTCACGTAGTCATCTATGTAACATACACACCCAATCATATAACACACACATGCAATGCATCATATGCATTATAAATCTCACAATGCTATATAAAGTTACTCACCTCGATATAAACCGGGTCAAGTAGCTCCGTTGCTCGTACAACACGGTGTCGTCCCGACTCCTTGACAAATATAAACCTACATTAGGTTTTCAACCACATTTATAAATCATATATATATACCCTCTTGAAAACCTAAATCATGAGCTTGAAGGAAATAACTTCAATATCAACTTTCTTAGAAATTATTCATTTTCCCCTGAAGTTTGACCTCTGTTCACGATCAGATTTACTCAACTTCAGAACACTTATTCATACAGATTTCAATTTATCAGCAAACTACTCCTTTTTAGGTTTCCAGGGACACCAATATCATCCCAAAACGAGTTTTCTACAATTTACTACGATTTTTGCAAGATTGCATATCAAATCTGTCCAAATTGGACCAGTATGTGAAAAATACGTATTTTAACTAGGCTAGAGGTAGAATCACGCTTTACACCTCTCTGGCCAAAATATACTAGACTCAATTTATGAATTAATGGCATTGGTTTCACTCCAAAACGGTACTCTGATTATTTATGGTGACTTTTACAATAACAGCAAAATTACCTCAATTCTGCAGTTCCAGTCGGTAGGCTATATCTCCACTTCCAGACCAAAGAATCACGATTCATCCGGTCAAAAGCGGAATAAAGACCTCCTGAAGCTTTGATCCAAATTTCACCATGATCCAGCGGTTGAATCTCCAGGGATCAACTGATCTCTGTAGCTAGTTCTTGAAAATCCGGGATTTCTCTCCAAAGGTTTGAAGGATGAAGGCTTAGCCGACTTTAGGAGGTAAAGAATAATGATTTTGGGTTATTAAATGATATTTATAATCTTAAGTTTGATTCTTATACCCTATTAGTCCCTCAACATCCAAAATCGTCGCTAAAACCCCCGAAACTTGTCGTGATACTAATTTTTTTTTTTGCTCTAATAATAATATGAAGTTTTAAGTTTAAAAGTTTTGCCTCATAAATAAACTTAATATTCATCTAGGTCATTGACCAAGTTAACCTAGCCCATAGTTTGGTCATTTGGCAAAAATGGCCATTTTTCACCAAAATTCTTACAATTTGGTCCTTGTTCGAAAAAGTACCGTACTAACACCACCTTATATTAAACATACTTCTTAGAAATATCTAGAGAGTAACACATACGTACCAAACCAAAAGTGGTGTTACAAGTTCTTCCCCCCTTCAAAAGATTCCATCCTCGGAATCGCATAAGTGATGAGGGAACATCATAAATATCCCGTCATGCATCCAACAACTCGAGGTGATAGACAACTGCTTCAACCCCTTACACCACAATCCACATTCTTTCATGTATATACTTTCGATAGAACCATGTCTCCCATCTAAACTCATGACCCACATCCGAAACAGTTTTCATTTTTTTTGTTGATCATATATGGTTACCAAGTATACATCATGTCTTACAGAATATACCACACTAGGTATATGCTCATGTACACCATTAAAAGGGTACACCCTTCTTATACATGATTTACACCATGTACATAACAACTTATGGTTCCTTTCTAGGAACATAACATCATATACATACTCATATGTATATTTTACAGCCAAATCGACTACTACACATCCATTCCTCCCAATACTTCCGTCCCTAGTAGTGACTAGCTCAGTTTGTGGGGAATAGAGTCCCTTCAACTGCAACTGAAATCACTGTCAGACTTATCCCATATTCCCATTCACCTGCGGCAATTAGTCCTTATAGGACCACCCACCATACAAGAATATACAACCTGTAATATAATTAATATCAACAAATGTACGCCACAATGTCAATTTTATACACTAACACCTAGTGTACCAACCATCATACTACTCTTTACGGCCTACATCCAGTCTCATTAATCTGTTAGGAATGATTACAGTTTACCAACCAAATATGCTCAGCAATGCAATCGCACTCTAACACCATAACTTAATCAACCAGAGCATTATCATCCATCATCCCAACCACACGAGCTGGACTCATATGATCCAACTATTTTATCTCACATCCATTACATTAGCAGACAATGGGAATTATTTTCCATTAAACACTGAGATCACTCGCCCCAGCCTGTCACACACTCAGGTTTACAACGACATGAATTCCATAGCACTGTTTCACAATTAACTCAACTCCTTGTTAATCTTTTCTCAGCCGCACTCACTCAACTACACATCCTACAAGGCTAACCAACATTTTCCTCTAATATCCCAACTTTTCCTTATAGTGTTATGCAAAACACTTCCATCGATACGGTACGTCTCCTACCAATAATTTGGTAGTACACTCCTTGTTGTCACCTTCCACATAGTGACTTATTTTAAAAACTTCCCTAAGAAGTATCAGCCACTTCCCAATAGCAACGGCTACCTCTATGTCAACCTGCTTTCCATTTTAGTGTAATCTCAAGTCACCCCTCTGGCCACCAGCTCCCACTAGTACCCATTGTATCAAGATACAACTCATACACAACAGCTATGATCATCTCCCGCATATCTCGTTACACCAAGCCTTGAGAACAGGCTCGTCCTCATCCTAGGGCTCCCAGCCTTGCACCCCTCGACTTGCCATTTTTGGCAATTGCCATCCTCTAAATTCAACAAAGCAAATAGTCGCACAATCTGACTATATACACCCCTACACCTACCCGTATATAGGTATATATGTACACTTCCTTTACCCGTATACTCACTATCCTCTATGGTTCGAGTCTAGGAATCTATTCTACAGATACCTAATTCACTCAAACCTGGCTCTGATACCAACTTGTAACGCCCAGCTTGCAGCACAGGGGGTATCCAAAATTTTTCTTAATTCCAACTACAAGATACAATAATTTACAACTAAATATCCCTGTGCGCTGGAGCTACAAAACTGATATCACCAGGAATCGTCCCACGATCCAAGCCGAGCGCTACGTAACACCTAAACCTGCAAAAACACCATAACATAAAAGGGTAAGCTATAAAGCTTAGTGAATAACATTTACATAACATACACTCGGGTCACTGCAATACCGGCACGTTAACAACCTCTAACAAACTAAGCCAACCTACTGAGACTACAAGGTACACGTTATGTAATCTCATACACTCATGACATATACATCATGGATGCAAGGTACTCGTTATGCAACCATTAATACACCTTATAAACACAACCACATATTCACCACATCACATCACAACTCCCTGTTATCCACAACATCTACAACTCAGCTATCCGTCCCCTCCTCGACCCCCGCGGTATCGAGTCACGAAGACTCACCAGACACCCAACTGCATGTGGGACTCACCGAACATCCCACAGTGTTTGTGATAGAACTGCCGGCCAATAAGGCCATCACAACACATATATGTGGTCCCACCACAATTACTGCTCATAAGGCCGTCACAACATATATGTGGTCCCACCACAATTACTGCTTACACGATCGTCACAACGTATATATGTGGTCCCACCACAATTACTGCTCATAAGGTCGTCACAACATATATGTGGTCCCAACCACAAATACTATATATGTGGCCCCACAGAGTAAGTGGTCCCAACCACATGTGCTAGTAATGTGGCCCCACAAAATCAGTGGTCACAACTACAAGTACCATTGTCCCCACGGAATAAGTGGTCCCAACCACAAGTACAAGTAGCCCCACAGTATAAGTGGTTCCAACCATAAATACTAGTAGCCCCACCTAATAAGTGGTCTCAACTACAAGTATAAGTGGCCCCACAGAATAAACAGCATTTAGCCATAAAGACTTAACAGCTAACACACAACTGCAAAGCTCTGCAACCAACCACATGACACAAACAATCCCCATATCAGTTCAACATCCACATACAACTACATAATCTCCACCCACGATATGATACCATATCCATGATTATCACCACTTAATACCCACGTATTCGTCCGCACAGCTAATATCAATTAAATATTTAACCAGCTACCAATACAGTCTACCCACAAGTATATGTCTACGGGTTACCTACTTACGGGATTTTCACGTAGTCATCTTTGTAACATACACACCCAATCATATAACACACACATGCAATGCATCATATGCATTATAAATCTCACAATGCTATATAAAGCTACTCACCTCGATATAAACCGGGTCAAGTAGCTCCGTTGCTCGTACAACACGGTGTCGTCCCGACTCCTTGACAAATATAAACCTACATTAGGTTTTCAACCACATTTATTAATCATATATATATACTGTAACACCCGACTTATTAACCAAAAACACCCCAAAATTTTTTCATTTTTAAAACCAAATATTTCACAAATAAACTATCAGTAAGGGGTATCAGTTAACAAAATACGAGTACAATTGTATCACAAAGTACAATATTTAGATATTATACATTCTTCAAGCCGGGTATTACTTCAACACTAAGTCCTCAGTCACGGACTTTATCCTTTCCCTTCGCAGGGTCACGCTCACCTGCAGGGACATATCAATAAACGGTGAGCTATAAAGCCCAATGAGTAATCAAATCAACATAACATATATAAAAATAAAATTCTCTATACAAAGTCAAACATGTATTATCATACAATACAAAATCAGATATGGCTCACGGGTTAGCCCGCTGTTGCCTAGACTCACGGCTTATCCGGTCTTGTCTATATAAGTTTGGCACATCAAAATAAACCATGGCTCACGGCTTATCCGGTCTTGCCTAGACTCACGGCCTATCCGGTCTTGTCTATATTGGTTTATATAGATATATTGACTCACAGCTCCGTTCTTGTCTATAACAGACTCACGGCTTATCTGTTCTTGTCGTATATCAAATCATATAATCTGTCAAAACTTGTCCCCAAAACTGTTTTCAATTCGCAGCTGCTCATTTATCATTATCACATCAAATACGAGTGAGATTACTCACCTGAAGATTTGCTACAACTAGCGTTTGTCGTTCCTTGCTTCGAAAAGAAATCCGCAGGATTTTGTCCCGTACCTATAATTCCATTTATTTCAAAATGATTATAGGTTAATAACTATTCCAATTAACTCTAATACAATGGAGTTCAATATAATATAATGCCTAGTTAATAAGCATTCAGTTTACTAACTTTATATGAATTTTACTATTCACCGAGGCATTCGGATCGGTCTACAGTGCCCCCGAGGGGTCGAAAACTCATTATAAAAATTTTCCAAAACTTTTCAAACCATAACGAGCCTATGGTTCAAATTTGAGCTAAATCGGACAAGCCAAGCAAAAGTTAGCGTTTCAAAGTTCCTGCCTGGCCACTGCCTTGGAGGCGCACTGCGCCAGGGTCAGGGCGCACTGCGCCTGGGCACACCCCGCCTGGCTCTGGGGCGCACTGCGCCTGGCGCCTGGGCAGGCCTCCTGGCCAGTCGCGATTTATGCACTGTAGCTTGCAGTTTTGGTCCATTAAGCCCTAAATTCTGTTCTTAATCACTTGGGGTTTGTTCCTAGGCTAAAACCTTATATTTTTACAAGGTTTTTAACCATCAAAACATACTAAATCATCCATATGAAGAATTAGGGTTCTTAGTTTTAACAACCCAAATCTTCAATTTCATCAATTATAACAACTTACTTCCATTTTGTTGAGTTAAGCTCTTACTAGCATGACTTAATGGAAGTATCTAACCATCTTAACTACCCAAACACAACTGAAATTGCAGTTTTTGAGTTCTACACAACTCACCAAGAACAACTAGTCAAGAGCTTGGAAACTTACCTCAAAACTTCCAATTTTACCCTTGTGAATGCTATAATCAAGCTTGCTAATTCCAAACCTTCAAGAACTCTCAAATTTCTGCAGAAAATCAGCTCCTAGATCACTCCCGTAACCCCCAAAATTCTGCACAAGTTCTTGCTTATATACTTCCAGAAATTACACTTTGGTCCTTGAAGTTATATTTCTCAAACTTTTGCCACAATTTACAAAAACTAATGACAAAATCACATTTTTATAACATTTTGAGTTCAAGACTTAAAATATTATTACGAAACAAGTCCTTTTCTGTCCAAATGACCAAATTACCCTTTTGAGGTAAAATGACCATTTTGCCCTTTTATTTTAATTATATAATAAATATGTTTCGGCGTTACATATACCCTCTTGAAAACCTAAATCATGAGCTTGAAGGAAATAACTTCAATATCAACTTTCTTAGAAATTATTCATTTTCCCCTGAAGTTTGACCTCTGTTCACGATCAGATTTACTCAAGTTCAGAACACTTATTCATACAGATTTCAATTTATCAGCAAACTACTCCTTTTTAGGTTTCCAGGGACACCAATATCATCCCAAAACGAGTTTTCTACAATTTACTACGATTTTTGCAAGATTGCATATCAAATCTGTCCAAATTGGACCAGTATGTGAAAAATACGTATTTTAACTAGGCTAGAGGTAGAATCACGCTTTACACCTCTCTGGCCAAAATATACTAGACTCAATTTATGAATTAATGGCATTGGTTTCACTCCAAAACGGTACTCTGATTATTTATGGTGACTTTTACAATAACAGCAAAATTACCTCAATTCTGCAGTTCCAGTCGGTAGGCTATATCTCCACTTCCAGACCAAAGAATCACGATTCCTCCGGTCAAAAGCAGAATAAAGACCTCCTGAAGCTTTGATCCAAATTTCACGATGATCCAGCGGTTGAATCTCCAGGGATCAACTGATCTCTGTAGCTAGTTCTTGAAAATCCGGGATTTCTCTCCAAAGGTTTGAAGGATGAAGGCTTAGCCGACTTTAGGAGGTAAAGAATAATGATTTTGGGTTATTAAATGATATTTATAATCTTAAGTTTGATTCTTATACCCTATTAGTCCCTCAACATCCAAAATCGTCGCTAAAACCCCCGAAACTTGTCGTGATACTAATTTTTTTTTTTTGCTCTAATAATAATATGAAGTTTTAAGTTTAAAAGTTTTGCCTCATAAATAAACTTAATATTCATCTAGGTCATTGACCAAGTTAACCTAGCCCATAGTTTGGTCATTTGGCAAAAATGGCCATTTTTCACCAAAATTCTTACAATTTGGTCCTTGTTCGAAAAAGTACCGTACTAACACCACCTTATATTAAACATACTTCTTAGAAATATCTAGAGAGTAACACATACGTACCAAACCAAAAGTGGTGTTACATGAAGGGTTTGTGGTGAAAGCTCCAGAAAACAAAGTTTGTAAGTTAGAGAAGGTTCTTTATAGACTAAAACATCCTCCAAAACAATGTCATGAGAAGTTTTACCATACACTCTTATCTAATGGATTTATAATAAATGAGTGGTAAATTTGTTTACATCAAACAAATTCAAGAATGCATACGTCATCATATGCTTGTATATGAATGACATGTTGTACTAGTTTATAAATTATAAACCAAACCAAGAAAATGTTGCATTCCTTTTTTTCCATGAAGGACATAGGAGCGGTTGATGTAATTCTTGGTGTAAGAGTTTGTAGAAGTCTACAAGGATACACCCTTACCCAGTCCTATTATATTGAAAGCGTACTTAAGAAGTTTGGACACTATGATGACAAGCTGATATTTGATCTTGTGAGTCATCTTAAGAAGAATATAGGTGATGTTGTAGCTAAATTAGAATATACACAAGTTTTAGGAACTTGATATATATTTTGAATTATAGTAGACCAGACTTAGTTTATAGTGCCAGAAGCTTGAGCCGTTACTCCCACAATCTTGGGAATGATCATTAGTATGCATTAGTTAGAGTGCTTAGATATTTAAAACATACAATGGATTATGTGTTGCATTGCATGAGATAGTGTACTTAAGAAGTTTGGACACTATTAAGACAAGCTGATAATAACCTATTTGATCTTGTGAGTCATCTTAAGAAGAATATAGGTGATGTTGTAGCTAAATTAGAATATACACAAGTTTTAGGAACTTGATATATATTATGAATTGTAGTAGACCAGACTTAGTTTATAGTGCCAGTAGATTGAGCCATTACTCACACAATCTTGGGAATGATCATTAGTATGCATTAGTTAGAGTGCTTAGATATTTAAAGCATACAATGGATTATGTGTTGCATTGCACGAGATATTGTACTATGCTTAAAGGATATTGTGATGCAAATTGCAATTCCAATTCCTCTGAGGGTAAATCTACAAATGGTTATGTATTTACACTTGGTGGAGCTATGCTATATCTTTTAAATCATCTAAGCAAACTATATGTGGGTCTTATCCCACATAAACCATTATTGATTTTATAAGTCATCTGCCTTTTAAACCAAAGAAATAGACCAGACATGGTACTATGGGTTGAACATGGTTGTGAGCTTGGATTGTCGTCATGGGCTACCCAAAGGTGGCTTGAATATATAGATATGTAGCGGTCAAGATAAGGCCTTGGGCCTTGGGGCTCTTTTCTTGAATAATTTTGGATTTATTTTTAAACCAATTTACGAAAATTAAATTAAGTTATAAATGATTATTTATTTCGTAACATTTATGATTGACAATTTTTGGAAGTTGCAATCTGTCATACCTATGTGTGTGTGTGTGTGTGTGTTACACACAGATTCAAATATATATATATATATATATATATATATATATATATATATATATATATATATATATATATGTATGTATGTATGTATGTATGTATGTATGTATGTATGTATGTATGTATGTATGTATGTATGTATGTATGTATTACTGACAGACACACGGAAAATCTCTCAAAATTCGTTCTTCCATACATTCTTTATGGGGACTTAGATTCAATTTCTATTCAAGAAACAATCTTGAATAGATTATAGTATCCTTTAGACAGATTCATACCTTGAAATTTTCTATCTCAGGAACGACACTACAAACCAGGCCTTAATATGTTTATTTTTTGTATTGTGATCAACATTCAAGTACGTTTTTCTTGTAATTTGTCTATGTTAATGTAGATTTACATTCATCGTTTTGTTTATATATGTGAATTATGTATGTTTATAACTATTGTCATAACAATACCAAGCACATAGAATTTATATGTGAATTATGTATGTGAATGCATTCCTTCAAACTTTGACCAAGCTTTTCATATTTAGCTACCATGCAGCCTTCCTAAACCATGCTTGTTTGCTGTTGCATTTCTTCAAAAATATACAACTCAAGCTTAGAATTTTTTGTGGTTGTTCATATTTGTTTTTCAACAATTACAACCACAAATTTCCTTTGATTCACACATGAAGATTGCCCTATAAAAGGGAGTAGAAATCAGCACATCAACACACACCAACAAAACAAAAACCTCTCATATCTTCTCTTGTAAATACATAAGAGTTTTATAAACTCTTTGTATTTTTATATTTCTCCAAACATTTTGTAAACACCACAAAATATAGTGAATTGGTTCTCGGCTTCCTCCGCCCGTGGTTTTTCCCGATTTGGGTTTTCCACGTAAATCCTCGTGTCTCTATTTTATTTACTTTATTCGTATTTTTCGTTGTGATTATTACCGTTTGATAATTTTGATCCTATTCCGCATTGAGTTAATATTGTCTAAAGTCAATTCGGATCTGTCGTATTTTACAACAATTGGTATCAGAGCATCCGGGTTTTGATATTAGCTTGTCGGGATCATTTTATCAAGTAATTAATCATGTCTTCGGTGAAATACGATATTCCGCTGCTGGATCGGAATACCCGATTTCCTCTGTGGCAAGTAAAGATGAGAGATATTCTCATTCAGATGGATCTCCACAAAGCACTGTTAGGAATGGAGAAAATGCCGGCAACTTGGTCGACTGAGGAAAAAGAGATGAAAGATTTGAAGGCGTCGTCGCAGATCCGTCTGCATCTATCCAACGACGTTCTCCAAGATGTACTGAAAGAGACATCTGTGGCGGCTCTCTGGCTAAAGCTCGAACAGCTACTAATGACGAAAAGCTTGCCAAACAAGCTACACCTGAAGCAACGACTCTTCAACCTCAAGATGGGTGAGGGGAGTTCTTTATCTGATCACCTCTCTACTTTTAAAGAGCTTGTAGGAAATCTGGAAAATATGGACGTCAAATATGAAGATGAAGATTTGGCGCTATTTTTATTATCATCACTCCCAGATTCCTATGATCACTTTCGTGATACCATTATCTATAGTCGAGACACTCTTGTCTTGGATGAGATAATGACCGCTCTTGATTCAAAAGAAAAGATGAAGCAGATTATTAGTGGCAGCAACAATGATTCAAAAGCCGAAGGTCTCAACATTAGAGGGAGAACCAACGAGAGAGGTAATTCTTCACAAAACCGATCTAGATCTAAGTCTAAAGGCAAGCGCAAGTATTGTAATTATTGTCATAAAAAGGGACATCTAATCGATGAATGTTACAAGTTGAAAAACAAGGAGAAGGAGAAGGCAACCATGAATGGCAAACCAGCAGGTACTACCGTAGAAGCTGATGTAGCCGAAACCGGTTCCGATGGCGAGCTTCTATCCGTTTCGGATTTCGGTTTAATTACCATGAGCGAATGGGTTCTTGATTCAGCATGTACTTTTCATATGAGCTCCAACCGGAGTATTTTTCATACATATGAAAATGTTAACCAAGGACATGTCTTGATGGGCAACGATACTTCGTGCCGTATTATTGGACATGGTACAGTCAGGTTCTGCATGTTCGATGGTGTTGTTCGAACAATTGAAGATGTGAAGCATGTCTCCGGTCTTAGGCGAAATTTACTATCACTCGGTACTTTTGAGAAAAAAGGTTACGAGTTTGTCGGCAAACACAGGAAGGTCCATATTTTGAAAAACGGTTCGACTGTCATCCGAGGAGTTCGGAGATCCGCGAACCTTTACATTATGGACGGACATGTTATTTCTGGCGAAGCCTCGGTTAGTTCTAAATCCCTCTCCAATGTTGATCATTCTAGCCTATGGCATCTCAGGCTCGGTCATATGTCATACCACGGTATGAATGAACTAAGTCGAAGGGGGTTGCTCGGGGAGCACAAATCAACCGAACTTGAATTCTGTGAAGATTGTGTATTTGGAAAGCAGAAGCGAGTAAGTTTTATCGGTGGCAAACATACGACGAAAGGGCCACTTGACTACATACACTCTGATTTATGGGGACCAGCGGAGGTTACATCGAAAGGTGGAGCCTCTTATATGCTCACGATCATTGACGATTTCTCAAGAAAGGTATGGTCGTTCTTCTTAAAGTCAAAGGGAGAAGTATTCCAAACTTTTAGAGATTGGAAAGTATTGGTTGAAAAGCAATCAGGTTTTGAAGTGAAATACCTTCGTACCGATAACGGACTGGAATTCTGCTCAGAAGAATTCAACTCCTATTGCCGTAAGGAAGGGATTACACGTCACCGCACTGTAGTCCACACACCACAGCAGAACGGCGTTGCGGAAAGAATGAACCGCACCATCGTGGAGAAGGTCCGATGCATGCTCTCTCACTCGAAGCTACCAAAGTCTTTTTGGGCCGAAGCAGCTTCCACCGCATGCTATATTATCAACCGCTCCCCCTCACGTACTATTGGAAAGAAGACTCCGTTTGAGCTATGGTCTGGTAAGCCTGCTGACTACACAAAATTAATACCGTTTGGATGTCCAGCATATGCACGGGTTGATAATGGCAAATTAGAACCAAGAGCCATTAAGTGCATTTTTATTGGATACAAGACAGGAGTGAAAGGTTTCAAATTGTGGAGCCCAGAGCTTATGAAGGTCATTACATCAAGAGATGTGACCTTTGATGAAAAAGCTATGCTCCATTCAACAACCAACGTTCAGACCAAAGAAGATGAAAAATTGGGAGAAAAAGACAAAGTTCGAGTGGAGGTGGAGCTTCCTTTAAATTCATCATTCGAGGACCAGTCTCATGAAGGTGTCGAGGTTTCTCAACCCTCGAATAATCAACATTCCTCTTCTCATGAGCCAGCAGAAGCTCCAAGCCAACCTCACAATCCCTCCATTGCAAGAGATAGACCTCGCAGACAGATTGTACCTCCAAAGAGATATGTTCAAGCCAATTCTGTCGCTTACGCACTTACAGTTGCCAATGAAATTGAGTCTGTTCTGGAGCCCACAAGCTACAACGAGGCCATTCAATCCAAAAATTCTAATAAGTGGATGCTTGCCATGCACGAGGAGATGAAATCTCTTCAGAAAAATGGCACATGGGATCTCGTTCCAGCTCCAAAGGGTAAGAAGACAGTTAAGTGCAAATGGGTCTACAAGTTGAAGGAGGCTATCCACCCTGGTGACAAACCAAGCTATAAAGCTCGTTTGGTAGCCAAAGGCTACAGTCAAATCCCAGGTATCGATTATACCGACATTTTCTCTCCGGTTGTGAAACACACGTCAATACGTGTCTTGTTGGGATTAGTTGCCTCTCATGACTATGAGTTAGAGCAACTTGATGTTACTATAGCATTCTTAAATGGTGTGCTTGAGGAAGAGATATATATGCAACAACCTGAAGGTTTCGTAGCTCCTGGCAAGGAAAGCTACGTGTGCAAATTGAAGAAGTCTCTTTATGGCCTCAAGCAATCTCCGCGACAATGGTATAAAAGGTTTGACTCGTTTATGACCAGTCACAAGCTGAAAAGGTGCACCTACGACAGCTGCGTTTACTACAAGAAGTGTGACGATGGTTCAATGGTCTATCTACTTTTATACGTGGATGACATGTTAATTGCAGCGAAGAATATAAAGGAGATTCAAAAGATAAAAGACCAGTTGAATGCTGAGTTCGATATGAAGGACTTGGGTGCTGCCAAGAAAATTCTAGGAATGGAAATAGTGCGAGACCGTAGTGCAAGAACTCTATACCTTTCTCAACAAAGCTACATTGAGAAGGTTCTGCATCGTTTCAATATGCATGACGCAAAAGAAGTCAGCACTCCTTTCGCAGCCCACTTCAAGCTATCATCCGCCTTAAGTCCTACCACCGAAGAAGATCTAGCATACATGGAAAAGGTATCATACTCCAGCGCTGTAGGATCTCTTATGTATGCTATGATTTGTACACGTCCAGATTTGTCATATGCGGTAAGCATGGTGAGCAGATACATGGCGAATCCAGGAAAAGAGCATTGGGCTGCTGTTAAATGGATTTTTCGGTACTTGCGAGGTACTTCCTCTTTATGTCTGCGGTTTGGCAAAACCGATAGTGGAGTACTTGGTTATGTGGATTCCGATTATGCAAAGGACTTGGATAAAAGACGATCGATTACAGGGTACGTGTTTACTTTGAGTGATTGCGCAATTAGGTGGAAAGCGCAGTTACAGTCCACCGTAGCGTTATCCACCACCGAAGCCGAATACATGGCTGTTACGGAAGCAGTGAAAGAAGCCCTCTGGTTGAAACGGTTGATAGGTGAGCTTTCAAACAAGTTATCCGTTAAAACTGTTTTTTGTGACAATCAAAGTGCAATATTTCTGACAAAGGATCAAATGTTCCATGATCGAACGAAGCATATTGATGTTCGTTATCACTTTATCATAGATGTTATTGCTAAAGGCGAAATTACGGTAAACAAGATCAGCACCAATGATAATCCTGCTGATATGTTCACTAAAATTCTTCCAATAGCCAAGTTCAAAACATGTTTGGATTTGGTGGGTATTTCTGATCGCATTTGAGCCTGATTAGGCTCGTGGTGGAGGAAGTATTTCATTTTTCAGGATCAATTTTTCTCTATATGGTGATTGCAGTTTCTTATGAAGTTTTGAAGTTTGAAGAGTTGTTGGTTTTACCAAATGGGTATACAAGGTTTGCTCAATTTTGAAGTCAAGGTGGAGATTGTGAATGCATTCCTTCAAACTTTGACCAAGCTTTTCATATTTAGCTACCATGCAGCCTTCCTAAACCATGCTTGTTTGCTGTTGCATTTCTTCAAAAATATACAACTCAAGCTTAGAATTTTTTGTGGTTGTTCATATTTGTTTTTCAACAATTACAACCACAAATTTCCTTTGATTCACACATGAAGATTGCCCTATAAAAGGGAGTAGAAATCAGCACATCAACACACACCAACAAAACAAAAACCTCTCATATCTTCTCTTGTAAATACATAAGAGTTTTATAAACTCTTTGTATTTTTATATTTCTCCAAACATTTTGTAAACACCACAAAATATAGTGAATTGGTTCTCGGCTTCCTCCGCCCGTGGTTTTTCCCGATTTGGGTTTTCCACGTAAATCCTCGTGTCTCTATTTTATTTACTTTATTCGTATTTTTCGTTGTGATTATTACCGTTTGATAATTTTGATCCTATTCCGCATTGAGCTAATATTGTCTAAAGTCAATTCGGATCCGTCGTATTTTACAACAGAGCAAGTGCCAAGCGGGTATATTTATATACTGAAGTCTTTTTATAATAAAAAACAATGCACGATTAGGTGAATTTTTGTACCTAATGATTAATCTTCTGTTGCTCCAAGTGCTACCCACGCTCACACCTATATTTCTCTATATATAAACACAACGTATAACATAGTTCGTGCATCCTAAGTACCACCAAAGCGTGACTTTATCATCTTCATATGGCCTTTCTTGATCCAATATTAATTCCGCGGTCTAGAGAGGATGAATGGTCCAAACAAATTGGTGAGATCTTGAATCAGCAACTCGACACCGACCAAGAAATCCCTTCCGTTTCAATATTTTTAGTACCTGAAATGATAAAAAAACAGAAACCTGAAGCCTACGAACCACAACAGATAGGGTTGGGGCCGAACTATCATTTTAAGCCCTGGCCCTATAGGAAGATGGAGCAAAGAAAACTTACGGCTGTGCGTAGGATACTACAGTATTGTAAAATCACGGATTTTGAAGAAGAGGTCCTCCTTAAGGTCTGTGACCGTGTCCGTGACATCCGTGGTTGCTACGACATCTTCCTGCAAGATGATGATTATTTCTTGGCCAGGATTTTGACCATTGATGGTCTCTTCTTGCTCTTTCTTTTCCATTCCTACAACAGTGGAGTGGACAGTGGTGACGAAAGGTACGTACTCCAACAGAAGAGTAAAGAATCTAATGAACATATAGTTAATGTGGAAGTTGATACAAGAAGAAGATTGTTCGCACAAGATCTAATGATGGCAGAAAACCAAATTCCTTTTACGGTGTTGAAGGAAATTGATATGGCTTTAAATTCACCGTCAGGTAATTCCATCGTTTCAGATGATAACTTTTCTGGTATCATATTTCGATCGTTTTGTGTAACACATTCACCACTTGAGTTGTGTTCACTGGCACAAGCTCCAAGTCATGTGGAACACCTGCTTGATTATATGTATCATTCAATTGTAAACAACGTACCTCTAAACAATAATGGGCCGCAAGACTTAGAAACAAGCGTTCACGGTCCCAGACACCAGGTACGCTCCATGAAGTCTAAGAAGGAAGAAGAATTGTTACTTCCTACGGGAAACACAGGCACTGGTCCTTCTTTAGGAAAATTCCCTAGCCCAATATTTCACTTCGTACAAAAGATTCCATGGGAAAAGTTCATTCCGTTATATAAACAAACCGTCACAACTCTTGAAACCTTCTCCAAAAACAGAACCAACATCTATTCAGCTTCCAAACTGCATGGAGCTGGATTTAAGTTTCACCTGTTACAAAAAGAAGAAGGTATTTGGAAAATAGACAGTAAAGGGAAGGATATTTACCTTCCTTGTGTTACTTTGCATACGGACTCAGAGGTTATATTAAGAAATTTGGTTGTATACGAAATGTTAATGGTCAATTCTGATAACTTCCCACTTACTGAATATGTGGGCTTGATGTGTGGGCTTATCATGAATGTGAACGACGTTAAGGTTCTTAAAAGACAGAAAATTATCGGAGGTGACTTACGTGAGGATGAAGTTGCCAGACTCTTCACAGGGATGAGCAGTTCTATACCGGCCATGAAAACAAATAAGAAATCCGAGTTGCAAGAAAGGATAGTGGAAGTCAATACCGCTTATGAAAGTGAATGGAGGGTGTCATATTTGCTCTTGAGGAAGCTAGCATATTGGTTCTTGGTGGTTCTAAAGGCCATTGGCATGTTTGCAGGAGCTTCGTTGAAGATTGTAGCGTTCCTCATCAGCCTTATGACAGTGTTCCTGTTAACATCACAAGCTTATTGTGACGCTTATGGCTGCGCTAAAGCAAACGTCTCGTTGTTGACATACACTCCTTTTAGCCACAATACCTAATCTGATTGGGCTATAGTTCAATCTCAATAAGTTTCTCTAGATTATGATGATTATTATTACTATAATTATTGTTACTCGATAGAGTCAGTCACAGTCAAAGTTCTTGTGGAATATGACTTTCAAATGGCTGCTACACAAAATTCAAAGATGTGAAAATTATATTCAAATGCTACTAATCAAAGTTTCAAACCTTGGCATGCAGAATTTTTGTTAATGAGCCAATTTTTTCTTAAGTGGCATGCAACTAATTGCCTATAAATAGGTTAGAAACTCACTTATGCAAAACACACCAAAAACATCTCAATCTTCTCTTCTTGTTAAATACATAAGGGTTTTAACTCTTTGTATTTTTGTATTCTCTCAACGTTTTGTAAACACCGCAAAATATAGTGAATTGGTTCTCGGCTTCCTCCGCCCGTGGTTTTTTCCCGATTTGGGTTTTCCACGTAAATATCCTGTGTTCTTTCTTTTACCGTTCGATCTATTATTGGTTGATTATTCAATAGTTTTATATTCCGTTGAATCATTATCGTGATATTTGGGTTTTATACTTCGATCTTGAAGTTAATCGATTATTTATTATAGTCGATTTTGTCTACAATTGGTATCAGAGCTATCCGGGTTTTCCGATAACGATTCGTAAAAACTATTTTCAACCATGTCATCGATGAAGTATGATATCCCTTTACTTGACAGAAACACAAGATTCCCTCTTTGGCAAGTAAAGATGAAAGATGTGTTGATCCAGATGGATCTCCACAGAGCACTGTTAGGAATGGATAAAATGCCGGCAACTTGGTCGACTGAGGAAAAAGAAATGAAAGATTTGAAGGCGTCGTCGCAGATCCTTCTGCATCTATCCAACGACGTTCTCCAAGATGTGTTGAAAGAGACATCCGCAGCGGCTCTCTGGCTAAAACTCGAGCAGCTACTTATGACGAAAAGCTTGCCCAACAAGCTACAATTGAAGCAACGACTTTTTAACCTAAAGATGAGTGAAGGTAGTTCTTTGTCTGATCACCTCTCTACCTTTAAAGAGCTTGTAGGAAATCTGGAGAATATGGACGTCAAATACGAAGATGAAGACTTGGCGTTACTTTTATTATCTTCTCTCCCAGACTCCTACGATCACTTTCGTGACACCATTATCTATTCTCGGGACACTCTTGTCCTTGACGAGGTAATGACTGCTCTTGATTCAAAGGAAAAGATGAAGCAGATAGTTGGGAACAGTAGCAGCGATTCGAAAGCCGAAGGTCTCAACATCAGAGGGAGACCTAACGAGAGAGGTAGCTCTTCACAAAACCGATCTAGATCTAAGTCCAAAGCCAATCGCAAATATTGCAATTATTGCCACAAGAAGGGACATCTGATCGATGAATGTTTCAAGTTAAAGAACAAGGAGAAGGCGAAGGAAATAGCAAAGGGAAAAACAACCAATAACACCGTTGAAGCCGATGTTGCCGAAACTGGTTCCGATGGCGAGCTTCTATCCGTTTCGGACTACGGTTTAATAATCACGAGTGAGTGGGTACTTGATTCAGCGTGTACTTTTCATATGAGCTCCAATCGAAGCGTTTTTCATTCATAAGAAAAGGTTAACGAAGGCCACGTTCTAATGGGTAACGACACTTCGTGTCGTATTATTGGACGGGTACACTCAGGTTCCGCATGTTCGATGGCATTGTTCGAACGATTCAAGATGTGAAGCACGTATCCGGTCTTAGGCGAAATTTACTAAGTCTCGGTACTTTCGAGAAGAAAGGTTACGAGTTTGTTGGCAAAGACGGGAAACTCCATATTTTCAAGGAAGGTTCTGTGGTCATCCGAGGAGTTAGGAAATCCGCAAACCTTTACATTATGGATGGGCAAGTTATCTCCGGCGAAGTCTCGGTATGTTCTAAATCCCTCTCCAATGTTGATCGCTCTCGTCTATGGCACCTTAGGCTCGCTCACATGTCATACCATGGTATGAATGAACTAAGTCGAAGGGGGTTGCTCGGGGAGCACAAATCAACCGAACTTGAATTCTGTGAAGATTGTGTATTTGGAAAGCAGAAGCAAGTGAGTTTTATCGGTGGCAAACATACGACGAAAGGGCCACTTGACTACATACACTCTGATTTATGGGGACCAGCGAAGGTTACATCGAAAGGTGGAGCCTCTTATATGCTCACGATCATTGACGATTTCTCAAGAAAGGTATGGCCGTTCTTCTTAAAGTCAAAGGGAGAACTATTCCAAACTTTTAGAGATTGGAAAGTATTGGTTGAAAAGCAATCAGGTTTTGAAGTGAAATACCTTCGCACCGATAACGGACTGGAATTCTGCTCAGAAGAATTCAACTCCTATTGCCGTAAGGAAGGGATTACACGTCACCGCACCGTAGTCCACACACCACAGCAGAACGGCGTTGCGGAAAGAATGAACCGCACCATCATGGAGAAGGTCCGATGCATGCTCTCTCACTCGAAGCTACCAAAGTCTTTTTGGGCCAAAGCAGCTTCTACCGCATGCTATATTATCAACCGCTCCCCCTCACGTACTATTGGAAAGAAGACTCCGTTTGAGCTATGGTCTGGTAAGCCTGCTGACTACACAAAATTAATACCGTTTGGATGTCCAGCATATGCACGGGTTGATAATGGCAAATTAGAACCAAGGGCCATTAAATGCATTTTTATTGGATACAAGACAGGAGTGAAAGGGTTCAAATTGTGGAGCCCAGAGCTTATGAAGGTCATTACATCAAGAGATGTGACCTTCGATGAAAAAGCCATGCTTCATCCTGTCTCCAACATTCAGACCAGAGAAAATGAAAATTCGGAAAAAGACAAAGTTCGAGTGGAGGTGGAGCTTCCTTTAAATTCATCTTTCGAGGACCAGTCTCATGAAGGTGTCGAGGTTTCTCAACCCTCGAATAATCAACATTCCTCTTCTCATGAGCCAGTCGAAGCTCCAAGCCAACCTCACAGTCCCTCCATTGCAAGAGATAGACCTCGCAGACAGATTGTACCTCCAAAGAGATATGTTCAAGCCAATTCTGTCGCTTATGCACTTACAGTTGCCAATGAAGTTGAGTCTGTTCTGGAGCCCACAAGCTACAACGAGGCCATTCAATCCAAACATTCTAATAAGTGGATGGTTGCCATGCACGAGGAGATGGAATCTCTTCATAAAAATGGCACATGGGATCTCGTTCCAGCTCCAAAGGGTAAGAAGACAGTTAAGTGCAAATGGGTCTACAAGTTGAAGGAGGCTATCCACCCTGGTGACAAACCAAGATATAAAGCTCGTTGGGTAGCCAAAGGCTACAGTCAAATCCCAGGTATCGATTATACCGACATTTTCTCTCCGGTTGTGAAACACACGTCAATACGTGTCTTGTTGGGATTAGTTGCCTCTCATGACTATGAGTTAGAGCAACTTGTTGTTACTACAGCATTCTTAAATGGTGTGCTTGAGGAAGAGATATATATGCAACAACCTGAAGGTTTTGTAGCTCCTGGCAAGGAAAGCTACGTGTGCAAATTAAATAAATCTCTTTATGGCCTCAAGCAATCTCCTCGACAATGGTATAAAAGGTTTGACTCATTTATGACCAGTCACAAGCTGAAAAGGTGCACCTACGACAGCTGCGTTTACTACAAGAAGCGTGACGATGGTTCAATGGTCTATCTACTTTTATACGTGGATGACATGTTAATTGCAGCGAAGAATATAAAGGAGATTCAAAAGATAAAAGACCAGTTGAATGCTGAGTTCGATATGAAGGACTTGGGTGCTGCCAAGAAAATTCTAGGAATGGAAATAGTGCGAGACCGTAGTGCAAGAACTCTATACCTTTCTCAACAAAACTACATTGAGAAGGTTCTGCACCGTTTCAATATGCATGACGCAAAAGAAGTCAGCACTCCTTTCGCAGCCCACTTCAAGCTATCATCCGCCTTAAGTCCTACCACCGAAGAAGATCTAGCTTACATGGCAAAGGTACCATACTCCAGCGCTGTAGGATCTCTTATGTATGCTATGATTTGTACACGTCCAGATTTGTCATATGCGGTAAGCATGGTGAGCAGATACATGGCGAATCCAGGAAAAGAGCATTGGGCTGCTGTTAAATGGATTTTTCGGTACTTGCGACGTACTTCATCTTTATGTCTGCGGTTTGGGAAAAACCGATAGTGGAGTACTTGGTTATGTGGATTCCGATTATGCAAAGGACTTGGATAAAAGACGATCGATTACAGGGTACGTGTTTACTTTGGGTGATTGCGCAATTAGCTGGAAAGCGCAGTTACAGTCCACCACGTAGCGTTATCCACCACCGAAGCCGAATACATGGCTACTACGGAAGCAGTGAAAGAAGCCCTCTGGTTGAAACGGTTGATAGGTGAGCTTTCAAACAAGTTATCCGTTAAAACTGTTTTTTGTGACAATCAAAGTGCAATATTTCTGACAAAGGATCAAATGTTCCATGATCGAACGAAGCATATTGATGTTCGTTATCACTTCATCAGAGATGTTATTGCTAAAGGCGAAATTACGGTAAACAATATCAGCTCCAATGGAAATAGTGCGAGACCGTAGTGCAAGAACTCTATACCTTTCTCAACAAAGCTACATTGAGAAGGTTCTGCACCGTTTCAATATGCATGACGCAAAAGAAGTCAGCACTCCTTTCGCAGCCCACTTCAAGCTATCATCCGCCTTAAGTCCTACCACCGAAGAAGATCTAGCATACATGGCAAAGGTACCATACTCCAGCGCTGTAGGATCTCTAATGTATGCTATGATTTGTACACGTCCAGATTTGTCATATGCGGTAAGCATGGTGAGCAGATACATGGTGAATCCAGGAAAAGAGCATTGGGCTGCTGTTAAATGGATTTTTCGGTACTTGCGAGGTACTTCATCTTTATGTCTGCGGTTTGGCAAAAACCGAAAGTGGAGTACTTGGTTATGTGGATTCCGATTATGCAAAGGACTTGGATAAAAGACGATCGATTACAGGGTACGTGTTTACTTTGGGTGATTGCGCAATTAGCTGGAAAGCGCAGTTACAGTCCACCACGTAGCGTTATCCACCACCGAAGCCGAATACATGGCTACTACGGAAGCAGTGAAAGAAGCCCTCTGGTTGAAACGGTTGATAGGTGAGCTTTCAAACAAGTTATCCGTTAAAACTGTTTTTTGTGACAATCAAAGTGCAATATTTCTGACAAAGGATCAAATGTTCCATGATCGAACGAAGCATATTGATGTTCGTTATCACTTCATCAGAGATGTTATTGCTAAAGGCGAAATTACGGTAAACAAGATCAGCTCCAATGGAAATAGTGCTAAACCGTAGTGCAAGAACTCTATACCTTTCTCAACAAAGCTACATTGAGAAGGTTCTGCACCGTTTCAATATGCATGACGCAAAAGAATTCAGCACTCCTTTCGCAGCCCACTTCAAGCTATCATCCGCCTTAAGTCCTACCACCGAAGAAGATCTAGCATACATGGCAAAGGTACCATACTCCAGCGCTGTAGGATCTCTAATGTATGCTATGATTTGTACACGTCCAGATTTGTCATATGCGGTAAGCATGGTGAGCAGATACATGGCGAATCCAGGAAAAGAGCATTGGGCTGCTGTTAAATGGATTTTTCGGTACTTGCGAGGTACTTCATCTTTATGTCTGCGGTTTGGCAAAAACCGATAGTGGAGTACTTGGTTATGTGGATTCTGATTATGCAAAGGACTTGGATAAAAGACGATCGATTACAGGGTACGTGTTTACTTTGGGTGATTGCGCAATTAGCTGGAAAGCGCAGTTACAGTCCACCACGTAGCGTTATCCACCACCGAAGCCGAATACATGGCTACTACGGAAGCAGTGAAAGAAGCCCTCTGGTTGAAACGGTTGATAGGTAAGCTTTCAAACAAGTTATCCGTTAAAACTGTTTTTTGTGACAATCAAAGTGCAATATTTCTGACAAAGGATCAAATGTTCCATGATCGAACGAAGCATATTGATGTTCGTTATCACTTCATCAGAGATGTTATTGCTAAAGGCGAAATTACGGTAAACAATATCAGCTCCAATGGAAATAGTGCGAGACCGTAGTGCAAGAACTCTATACCTTTCTCAACAAAGCTACATTGAGAAGGTTCTGCACCGTTTCAATATGCATGACGCAAAAGAAGTCAGCACTCCTTTCGCAGCCCACTTCAAGCTATCATCCGCCTTAAGTCCTACCACCGAAGAAGATCTAGCATACATGGCAAAGGTACCATACTCCAGCGCTGTAGGATCTCTAATGTATGCTATGATTTGTACACGTCCAGATTTGTCATATGCGGTAAGCATGGTGAGCAGATACATGGCGAATCCAGGAAAAGAGCATTGGGATGCTGTTAAATGGATTTTTCGGTACTTGCGAGGTACTTCATCTTTATGTCTGCGGTTTGGCAAAAACCGAAAGTGGAGTACTTGGTTATGTGGATTCCGATTATGCAAATAAAGACGATCGATTACAGGGTACGTGTTTACTTTGGGTGATTGCGCAATTAGCTGGAAAGCGCAGTTACAGTCCACCACGTAGCGTTATCCACCACCGAAGCCGAATACATGGCTACTACGGAAGCAGTGAAAGAAGCCCTCTGGTTGAAACGGTTGATAGGTGAGCTTTCAAACAAGTTATCCGTTAAAACTGTTTTTTGTGACAATCAAAGTGCAATATTTCTGACAAAGGATCAAATGTTCCATGATCGAACGAAGCATATTGATGTTCGTTATCACTTCATCAGAGATGTTATTGCTAAAGGCGAAATTACAGTAAACAAGATCAGCTCCAATGGAAATAGTGCTAGACCGTAGTGCAAGAACTCTATACCTTTCTCAACAAAGCTACATTGAGAAGGTTCTGCACCGTTTCAATATGCATGACGCAAAAGAATTCAGCACTCCTTTCGCAGCCCACTTCAAGCTATCATCCGCCTTAAGTCCTACCACCGAAGAAGATCTAGCATACATGGCAAAGGTACCATACTCCAGCGCTGTAGGATCTCTAATGTATGCTATGATTTGTACACGTCCAGATTTGTCATATGCGGTAAGCATGGTGAGCAGATACATGGCGAATCCAGGAAAAGAGCATTGGGCTGCTGTTAAATGGATTTTTCGGTACTTGTGAGGTACTTCATCTTTATGTCTGCGGTTTGGCAAAAACCGATAGTGGAGTACTTGGTTATGTGGATTCTGATTATGCAAAGGACTTGGATAAAAGACGATCGATTACAGGGTACGTGTTTACTTTGGGTGATTGCGCAATTAGCTGGAAAGCGCAGTTACAGTCCACCACGTAGCGTTATCCACCACCGAAGCCGAATACATGGCTACTACGGAAGCAGTGAAAGAAGCCCTCTGGTTGAAACGGTTGATAGGTGAGCTTTCAAACAAGTTATCCGTTAAAACCGTTTTTTGTGACAATCAAAGTGCAATATTTCTGACAAAGGATCAAATGTTCCATGATCGAACGAAGCATATTGATGTTCGTTATCACTTCATCAGAGATGTTATTGCTAAAGGCGAAATTACGGTAAACAAGATCAGCTCCAATGATAATCCTGCTGATATGTTTACTAAAAGTCTTCCAATAGCCAAATTCAAAACATGTTTGGATTTGGTGGGTGTTTCTGATCGCATTTGAGCCTGATAGGCTCGTGGTGGAGGAAGTATTTCATTTTTCAGGATCAATTTTTCTCTATATGGTGATTCCAGTTTCTTATGGAGTTTTGGAGTTTGAAGAGTTGTTGGCTTTAGCAAATGGGTATACAAGTTTTGTTCCATTTTGAAGTCAAGGTGGAGATTGTGGAATATGACTTTCAAATGGCTGCTACACAAAATTCAAAGATGTGGCTGCAAAATTATATTCAAATGCTACTAATCAAAGTTTCAAACCTTGGCATGCAGAATTTTTGTTAATGAGCCAATTTTTCCTTAAGTGGCATGCAACTAATTGCCTATAAATAGGTTAGAAACTCACTTATGCAAAACACACCAAAAACATCTCAATCTTCTCTTCTTGTTAAATACATAAGGGTTTTAACTCTTTGTATTTTTGTATTCTCTCAACGTTTTGTAAACACCGCAAAATATAGTGAATTGGTTCTCGGCTTCCTCCGCCCGTGGTTTTTTCCCGATTTGGGTTTTCCACGTAAATATCCTGTGTTCTTTCTTTTACCGTTCGATCTATTCTTGGTTGATTATTCAATAGTTTTATATTTCGTTGAATCATTATCGTGATATTTGGGTTTTATACTTCGATCTTGAAGTTAATCGATTATTTATTATAGTCGATTTTGTCTACAGTTCGTTTACTTTCTGGTCTTGATAACAAACTCAACTGGGTGTTGATTCCTCAGTTGTGTTGTGTCTTGTTAAGTAGCTAGCTGGTTTCCAGTTATGATGTGTCTTGCTCTGTTAGTTGGTCTCCCGTTATTTTTGTGCTTCATGAGTTGTGTTTAATATGCCACAATATTATCATCTTTGTCTCATGGAAGTTTTCGTTTCAAAAAATATCCTTTTCATCATCGTGCGATAAATTTGATGATATGTTCTAAAATATTATATGGCACAATATTATGATCTTTGTCTCATGGAAGTGTTCGTTTTAAAAAATATAATTTTCATCATCGTGGCTATAAATATGATGATATGTTCATAAATCTACTATATCTTTTTTTTTTTTTTTGAACAGCAGCAATGCATTAGAAAAAGGGCAGCAAGAAGCTAAAGCCCAAAATAACAAAAGTCAGATACAAAGTTACATTAAGAAAAAGAATTAGAAACTTCTAACACGGGGTCAATCGCCCACCTAACCCATTCCAGTTTCCTTCCTTTGGCTTTTCTTGTATTGATCCACAAATGAGCCAGAATTTGAATTTCCGCCACCAATTCTAAATCTGTTTTGACCATCTTTCGAAAGGTTCCATTGTTCCGAAATGACCAAAGCACCCAAATATAGACTAGACATATCGCCTCGTTTATTTCCGCAAGCCAAGCGGGTCCAAGAAAATCCTTCTTGTTATTGATGAGAACCGAGCAGGAAGACGGGTCAGGACCAAGACAATACCACCATTTTCTTAGTTCATTCCAGATCTATTTAGCTAAATCGCATTGCACAAAAATATGAGCTTCATTTTCCGGCTCCAGATTACAAACCTTGCAGTTTGATTGCACATCAATACCGATTCTTCTTAGATTCTCCAGCGTTGGTAGCTTACCGTTAAGCGCTCGCCAAGCTAAAATGTTAACTTTCCTAGGAATGAGTTTATTCCATTCCCATTTTGCCCCTCCATTTGGCAGCCTATGATCATCAAAGTATCTGGAATAAGAGCTCACTGTATAGCCCCGGGTCCTATCCAGCTCCCAAGACATAGAAGAAGTACCGTCGCCTCGCTGAGTGATTCCGAAGAAATCAGAAAACTACAAGCCAAGACCTGCAAGCTTTGTCGGGAGCGATGCGATGGCAGCCCAACAGCCCGTCTTGTTTCTAGCCGAACCATCCATGAGCCCATTGACCCCGTGAGTTGATGTAATGACACTTTTCCAGAGACTTTGACTAGAATCCATGAATTTCCACCAACACTTTCCAAGCAACGCCATGTTTTGGGCTTTTAGACTCCCAATACCGAGACCACCCTTCTCTATTGAGTTTAGAATTTTTTGCCAACCGATCCAAGCAATTTTTTTCTTGTCTCCACTACTACCCCAGAAGAACTTCATTCGTAGATTTTCCAATTCTGCTAGGACTTTTTTCGGGGCTTTGTACAAGGAAAAGAAATACGATCCAAGCGCACCCAACACCGTCTTACATAGGGTTAGACGGCCACCGAAGGAAAGGGATCCCGCCTTCCATTTCGAGAGTTTAGCTCGAAATTTTTCAATAAGCGGAGACCAATGTATTATTCGACCCATCGGGACACCAATAGGGAGTCCTAAGTACGAGAGCGGGAACGCCCCAACTTGACAATTTATTAAACGCGCCACCAATTTCGTTTCCTGCTGAGAGCAAGATATGCCAAAGATCATGCTCTTGTTGAGATTAACCTTGAGACCAGAAGCCATTTCATAACATCTCAAGATGCAAACCAGGTTACGCGCGTTCGGGACTGACCATTCGCCGAAAAAAATGACATCATTAGCGTATTGAAGATGGGATATAACAGGTCCACCCCTGGGAAGCTGAATTCCAGTGAAGATATTTTTCTTTTTGGCGGATTCTAGTGCACAGTGCAGGCCTTCAGCAGCAATAATGAAAAGAAAAGGGGCTAGTGGGTCCCCCTGCCTAACCCCTCGCTCGACCCTGAATTGTTTAGTGGGTGACCCATTTAGAAGAACCGAAACAGTGGCAGAAGAAAGGCAGCTTCGAATCCAGGTTCTCCATATGGTCCCAAAGTTCATTTGTTCAAGAACGTCATCTAGATAGTTCCAACTAATGCAATCAAATGCCTTCTCGAAGTCAACTTTTAGCATAAGCACCTTCCGTTTATTTTTCCGCAGCCATGACAGGATCTCATTCGTTATCAAAGGACCGTCAAGGATTGACCGTCCTTTGATAAAGGCAGTTTGCTCCTGGCTAATGACTGTGAAGATCACCGATTTCAATCTTTCCGCCAATATTTTAGATATAATCTTGTACACGCTTCCAATGAGACTAATCGGACGAAAATCACCAAGGTTTAACGGGTTTGTCACTTTCGGAATGAGTGTTATAAAAGATGCATTACAGCCCAGATCAAACTGACCCGATTTTTCAAACTGTTTGACTGCCATGTACACGTCTGATTTGATAAAATCCCAAAATTTTCGAAAGAACTCTAACGAGAACCCATCCGGCCCCGGTGCTTTATTCGTGCCACAACTCCACACTGCATTTTTTATTTCATCTAGAGTAATTGGGCTTTCCAAGAAACGTTTTTGAGAATTTTCCAACTTCCGGAATCCATCGCTTACAAACTTCGGCCTGTGATGATCCGGTTCAGAGAATTTTGCTTCAAAGAATTTGACGACTTCCGCTTTTATCAACTCCGGATCTGAGGTCCATTGCCCCCCGATGTTTAGTCCATTAAGTCTTTGTGTTCTGTTATTTCGATTAATGATCCCATGAAAGAATCGGGAATTTTCGTCCCCTTCTAGAGCCCATCTAACTCTGGATTTCTGGCGCAAATCAAGAATACGGATCGACTCGATCTCCTTTAAACGCTGCACTGCATCTGCTCTAATTTTGCCCGCATCTAACTGTAATTGGCCGGATTCCGCTTGAAGATCAATCTCCTGTATTTTCTTTTTTAATTCTGAGTACTCCTTTGCTTGTTTTTCATTTTCTTCTTTCCTCCACCCCTAATGTTTTCTTTTAATTGTTTTAGTTTACCTGCAAAGACAGATAAAGGAGATAGATTACAGGAAAACAACATGGTCTGACCATTGACCCATATTTTTATACCAATTCAGCCAAAGGAGGTTCCGATAGCCAACTGTTAAAGAAGCGGAATGGGTATGGACCAAAGTCGACGACTCCAGATGATAACAAAATTGGATTGTGATCCGAGTATAATCTATTCAGCACAGTCACTTTGAGTTCAGGCCAATTGAGCAGGATATCGGGGGAAACAAAAAACCTGTCAAGTTTACTGTGCTTCCCGCAATCAGATGACATGTAGGTGAACCTCCTCCCCCATGCTTAACTCCACAAGACCGGAGTCGTGAACAAAACCATTAAATCTGAGAGCTGTGCGATTACAGAAGGCGGACCCTAACCTCTCATCAGGAGAGCGGACCGCGTTGAAGTCACCAAAGCAAACCCACCATGCTTCCGGATCATCTTCAATCAGCCGATTGATGCTTAGCCATAATTTTTCTTTCTTGCGCAACTGTTGAGGAGCATAAACGTTGAGAAACCAACATTTTTTCTTTAGCGGGGTCCAAATTCCTTCAATTGCTAGACATCCATCCAGCTTCACCGTTCGATTTTGAGAGAACAATAATGGGTCCCATACCGTGGCGATCCCACCCAACTGACCAGCAGGATTAATGACTTCACAAGCGCAATTAGCACCTCCCCAGATTTCTTTATCGAAAACACCCACTACGTCAGTTGATTTTGTCTCCTGGATGGCGAGTATTGCAATCTTATGCTGCAATCTAAGCTCTCGAACCCAATTTCTTTTTACTACACACCCTATGCCATGAATATTTAGTGAGAGAATGTTCATTGGTTAACATCAACGGCACCACGCTTGTTAAGAAGCTTCTTCGCTTGAGCTTGATTACCCCCAAATTGAAAGCTGATTGCTTCCCCAATCCCCATTGTGGCTTCGATTTCTTGAGATGTATCAAGAGAGATGGCCGGATTTTCATCATTGGTTTGGTTAATTGATGGACATGAGATATAGAGAGTTGCGAGACATTATTTGATCCAGGTTTCCAAGTACGAGACTCACCAGACGAAGAGCAATTGGGATTGACGTTAAGATCTAGCGACTTGGATCTTGTTAAAAGGGATTGACCCAATTCACGTTTTTTATCCAGATCGGGCCCATGTGCCAAGTTTTTGTCAAGACCCAAATTATTAGGCCCAAAGTCCAACTCATCTTGTTGCAGTTCGGATTCAATTTGATGCTCCGCCACAGCCCCACGTTCAACTTCTCGATTTTCGTAACTTTCATTCTCCCACGAGTCCGTTGCAGACGCATGCGCCTCTGCACGTTTTGTGCGACTTTCCGAGTCTCGATAATGGTTATCTTCTTGGCGGTTTGTCTCCCCGACCTTTATGTCATCTCCGGCGATCTGGAACCAGGGATTTTCCGGTGAAGATTCCGGCGACTCGCCTTCCTGATACTCGTCTTCCGATCCAAAGCCTTCTTCTCTCCAGTGAGATTCCCACTTGTCAAACTCAAACTGATCATTAACATCGATTGACGCTAACATAGGGTTCAATCTATTGGATTCAAAAACATCTTCAAGCACGTTTATTTTGTACTTCACTCCATCTACTATGATTGAGAGGGACGTCGAGATAAGACCGGAGTGATCCGTTAAAATACCGATCCTGCCAAAAGACAAGTTTAAGTTGTCCGTATCACACGATTCTGGAATAAGAACATCCCCCCATTTTCTTGCTATGACGCTGAACGACTCCTCGCACCATGCATGCATAGGTACCCCGTATACTATTATGGATGCAATTCTTTTATTTAATTGAAGCTGTGGCGACCATGGCGAGAGTGACTTAAACCACGGCTTCCAAACATGTTCACCTTCCTCAAGGAACTTTGTCATTTGTTGCTTGTCTTCAAATTCTAATAATGTGTTAAGACCGCCAACATATCTCAGTTCGATGCTAGTGTTCCCTTCGACCTCTTTAAATGCTTTGACATTCATGAGTTTTTCAAATGATTCTGATTCCCCGATTAGCGTAGCCTTGGCAGTTTCCCTGTCAGCATTAGATGTAATGAACTTGATATGACTTTCCTCCCTCTTGTTTGCCTGCTTACCAGCAGTAGGAGCCACCGGTTGGGTTGATGGGCCTTGGAGTTTGGTACCCGACTGATGTCTTCCTTGAACAGCCTCAGCGTAAGTTCTTCTATTATTTCCGCCTTCGAGTGTCACCTTGTTGATTCGTTCCATCCTCCTTATAGGGGTAGCATCTGTTGGACGAGGCAACTTCCTCTCAAATTTTTCCATATTGGCCTTTAATTTCCAACTTCCACACCATATTTCATTCAATGTCCTTTCAAATCCAGCTATGTTTCGGATACGAATGAACCTTGCGAACCCGAATCTACCGTCGACCTTGGATCTTTTTTTGGCAATGTAAACGTCTACCAATACCCCATACTCTTTCAGAAGGTTCCACAGATCTGCCTCGTTCCAATCATAAGGAATGTCACTGATGAAGAATGTAGTTGCCTTTCCGTTGATTGAGTACTCCTCTGCTCTTCTTTCTTTCCGGCGGATTTCCTGCCATCCTTGATCGTCTTTTTCTCCGCGTGCGACTCTTGCTCTCCTTATAGTTAGTCCTACTATATCAAATAAATTAATATAGCTTTTGCCACGTGTCCATTTTTTAACCCATATTCTACTTCTTACACGTGTCCTTCTCTCATGTATTATTTTCCCGCTCATTCTATGTCTTCCTATACATAACCAACATTCCAATTTCCTATCTAAAATCCCAAAGAATCAGGGCGTAACCAATACGTTTCCAATCTAAATCGCGTGAAATCTGCACTTCTCCCGCTCAACCCAGCCTTATCCCTTCATTCCCACTCATCTATATCACGCTAAATTTAGGGGTTTTCTCTCTAAAATCAACGGTGACATCCGCCGCTATCTCCCCCACTTTCTCCTACCACCGACTACCTTTCTTCGCTGAATAGTTCTCTGCCTCGCTAAATTGAAAACACGGAAGCACAAAGGTATTAAATCTAGAGCGTAAAAATCCCTTTCCAACCCTTACAAGGTGAGTTTATCACACAATTATTTGAGATGCAGGGGATAGAGATAACATTTCTTGCTACAGATGAAAAGAAAGTCACCAGAATAATAAAATTGATGGCAAAAAGTGGTGGATGTTGTCAGTTGATTGTCTTTCACTCAACTTTAGGAACAACTTGATCAAATATTGTTTAAGGTTCGACTTCAACTTTTTAATCGTACAAGTGATGATTCTGTCCATTTTCGATAATTCCTTACTGATTTGAAGTTTTATGCTTTTCTGGTTAATGAGCAAGCTTGGAATTCGTTAAATAAGGTGTGTAACCGTGTCTGGGTGCTTTTTTCGTATTTGTGTCTATGTATGTGTGTGTCTGTGTTTTTGTGTCTGCGTATTTCTATGTATGTAAGTGCTTGTAAGTCTATGTATTTGTATGTGAATGTATGTGTGTCTGTGTGTCTGTGTGTCCGTACGTGAGAGCAAAACCAGAAAGCGATATTCCAATTTTTCTTCAATGACGTCATTGGTTCTTGCTAATTTTCATCATCATACATAACATGAAAATCAATGGTTTCAGGTAGATGTTACTTTTTCTTCAATGACATGATTAGTTTCAGGTATCGAATGGCATTTTCCAATTTAGGCATTGAATTGTTTTTTTTTTTTTTTTTTTGTATTTATGATCATCTCACTCAAGGAAAAGATTTTTGGGCACCAAGAATGAAACTATAGATATTAACTTTACTTATTCTTTATAATGCTTATGATTTAAGTGTCTTAAGTAAACAGGGCTCAGAAGAGGAGGACTAGAAGCCAATAATGCTGCTTAGCGTTATAACATCATACTTTATTGCTTTTAATTGCTATGATTGCAGGTGACTAGCCAAAGGTTATATGGTGAAATGAACTAGAGGTTTTTTATGACATTTTTGTCCCTCTTTAGGTGATCTTTCATCTTTGTATAATATATATTTTTTACAGATGGGCACCTCATTTCCCTCATATTAGGAGTATATCAGGTATATTTTTTGTAACAGGTGTGATCTGTGAAACATGGCCTTCATTGTATTTTTCATTTTTTGTAGTTTTTTAAGGATAAATGTAAAATTTTCATGTTTATCCCCATTAAAACATGCAAAAAATGGTTTCTAATTGCTATTACTGGGCATGATTTTCGATATACAATATTGTTATAATAAAATTTTAAAGTAGGATGCTCTAATGAACAAATCAGTGAAATTATAATACATGAAAAAAGTAGGCTTCTCATTGCTATTCTCATGACCATTGGAATGCCTCTATTTATATTGCATCACAAACAATATGGTTGTACAGAGCAATAAAGGTGCGATATTTTAAGTAAAGGAAAGATTATGTTTCTCTGGTGGTGCCTTTAATGGGTGTTTTGTTTATAATTTCTTAAGCCTTAAATGGGATTGTGATATTAATTAAGAATATGAAAAAAGGGACTTGGATGTTTGATGATTTGAAAAGTGCATGTTGTGTGTACCTTATATTGGTTAAACCTGGATCAAAATTTTGTATGTTGTCTCAATTAAACCTGGCAAGTGTTTGGTAAATTATATTTTTATGATAGCAATGCTGCATTATATTGGTTAAACTTGCATCAGCATGTTGTACTTTATATAGTGTTTGTATATGGTTCTTAGTGGTGTGTAGTGCGTAAGTAGTTTTGATAAATATTGCTGGAAGTTGATTTCTTTGTGTTTTGTTTATTTACTTTTTAGGTTGTAATAGTTTATTTGTTTATATGTTAATAAAGGAATGCCGAAATTAAGAAAACGACACTAAATAATAATATAATATAAATTTATTTATTAGTTTGCATTTTTCATGTTGAGGTCTTGAGTTTTATCAGTTGATTACATATTCAGTATTTTAAGTTTGTTAACAAATAAAACGGTAGTGTAAGTTTATATTCTTTTTAATATCAATGTTCATTATAGCATTTTACTTTTATTTTTTCCGGTTATAATATTCAACTTTTGTTTTCATGTCAATTTAAACATTTTATTTTAATTTTCCAACCCGTGTAGCACACGGGTTATTAACCTAATATCTATATATCTTATAAAAGAAGCATAAATACTTGTACCATATTGATTTGAAACTCTCATGACTTTTCAATTTCTCTCTAATAATGATTATAAATTGGATAATTATTGTTAAAAAAAGTGCAAAAGATAAAACTTACTACCTATTAATGAAATTATAACTTTTAAAATTATTTAAAATCATATAAACTTAAAAATATATTCAAAGATTATTTTCAAAATAGTTAAATCTATATATCTATATATTTAAATATATACCTTTTAAACAATGTGGTTCAAGATAAATTGTTTATAATTTACCACATTAATTTGAATATTTTCATTTGTCCCACATTGTTTCATACATCTATCCTACCTTTCATCTATCCCTTATATAATACCACTCATTTGCTCTCATCTATATCTATATCTATATCTATATATATTATAAATGAAGCATTTTTACTCTAACCACATTCATTTGAAACCTCCAACTTTTCAACTTCTTTTTCAATTAATACATTAGATCTTTTATTATTATAATTTCAATAATATTGTTCATTTAAATATTTCATTTTATGTTTATTATTCTAATATACTTACTTTAATTAATGACTTTTATTGTCAATTATAAGTATATTATTTTTATTAAATAAATTCACATATATGTTTATATTGTTGGTAAATTTAAAAATATCATATTAAAGAGATAATTTATCATGTTAATTAAATATTATCTAGAATCGAGATAAATATTTTATGCTAATAAAAAATCAAATTTAAAGGCTATAAGTTTTACTTATTTATACAAAGATATGTTAAATTATGTTATTTTTTATCACAAGTTACAAAAGTAAAACAAAAAGTTATAACTGACATAGTTAAATACATAAATGGATTAAGAAAATTTAAAAATGTATTCAAATATTTGTAACCTTTAAATCAATATAATTATCATGTCGTTATTTTATTTGAACATCTTACAATTTTTCAAATACTTTAATATCAATAACTTTTTATTAATAAGTAGTAGTTTTAAATGTCATTTTTTTACTCTTTCTACTTATAATAAGTGGTTGTTAACAACAATAACAATCGTTGACATTTTAAGTAATTATCATCATCTAAATTAAAATATTGTCAAATAAGTAACTTTTAAATTAATTAATCATAACAATAGTTCAAAGCAACATTAAATCAATAATTATGCTTAATTTAATTAATACACGAGCTGTAGATAAAGCTCATTGAGTAATATTAATAAAAATAGTCACAATTTTATACATAAACTCAATGTTAGGATTATTATCGCATAGTTAATATCAATGACATAATCATTTTCAACAATGTATTTGTTACCAGTTTAACTACACGACTTTCACTTGCGCAACGCGCGAGCATTCGCCTAGTTAGACATAAATCTTGATCATAATATGGCTTTCAAAATCTATAAAGTGGTCATTTTATCATAAAAGTATGTTTTCATCTCAAAGTTTTAAATAACTCTAATATTTGGTTTGAGTTTGCATAAATATTGAAACTTAAAAAATGAATATTTAAATTGCTTAAAGTATTAAAACCCCGATTATGTTACAAGTTTAATATGTCGTTTGTATAAAAGTGGCATTGTCGTAAAGATTTTTTGATTCATACGAAATATATGCATATAAATTTTTAATAATAGACATTTGAACTATCTGATATCTATTTTTTATATTTAAATCTTTATCTGTATATTGTATATTGTATATTGTATATTGTGTATATATATATATATATATATATATATATATATATATATATATATATATATATATATATATATATATATATTATAAAATAGAGCATTCAAAACAATGTGGTTAAATATAACTAATGTATCTTTTACCACATTAATTTGAATTTTATTGTATTTGTCACACACAATCTTCACACATCAATCTAACATTTATTCTCTACCTTATATAATACTATTTATTTGTTTCTTTCATCCAACAATCTGGATTATTATATGGATTTTAAAGCCTATAATATTAATTAGTTATCATTTCATGATAAAGACATATTTTAATCAAAGTTTCAAAGGAATTTAGTATTTGATATCTTATCACACATCATCTATAGAAGCGAAATTAATTATAGTAATATATTTAAGACATAGTAAGGATATACTATTGTTTTAACCTACAAAATTTTAGTTTTCTATTGTGATGCCATAATATTTTTTAATATACAATTTTGTATTTTTTTATTGTGAAGACACAATATTGTTTTTACCTTATTAAAATTTACTTTTTACATCAAAATATAACGTTCGCCGGTATAGGTCCATTAAACAGGTAAATGTTATTCTCATCACGTGATTTACCATATATAATACTTCTTTGTTATATATTTCTCGATTGGTTATGTATTTCATCATTCTTGATAATAACATCTCATTTCAACCCGATTATTAGTAAAAAAATGTTTTCATCTCAAGTTATTTAGTTAAAAAGTAACATAAATTTTTCTATAAGCTAATAAATTATTGAAAATTACATATTGCATTGAATTTATTATTTTAAACATCATATCTCTCTCAATATTTTTTAATATTTAATTATATTCCTGCGCAACGCGCGGGCTTACGTCTAGTTATAGAATAATTTAGTTTAATTACTTTATATATAATGTAACTGATTTCCAATTTACGTGAAAAATACCTATAGAAATTGTGACAAATATGTGAATCATAGTGAGGTGCAAATTTATATGGGCATTAAGTGTGTCCATGGACACCCTTTATTTTCACACTTCTTTTTCTTAATTATATTGTAACTTTTAGATGGACAAATTTTATTTATGGGGATGGACACACATTGTGTTTTGAATACCGGAGTGTTTGAATTGAAACGAGACACCATCAAATTATTGATTATACAACTTTAAGTCGTTTAGAAATCCAAGTTTATAGGTTACACTTAAATTTCACAAATATTTAGGACTAAAGGTTTATACAATCATAACCACACCACAGTGCCTAAAACAACAAAATTCATCAACATTTGTATTGAGAGAGAGAGAGAGAGAGAGAGCTTTCAACTCTCTGTGTGTGTGCTTCTTCGGTGAAAATGAGCAGATGAGCTCATCATTTACACTTTATATAATCGGGTCAGAGGAAACAGATCCCTGGTAAAGTACGTTTGCTTTTCCCTTTACAAGAATGAGGTAAGCGAGCCGCAACCCTTCAAGTTTCCACAAATAACACATCAGCCCTCCACTTCATCAGCCTCCAAAACTCTTCTCAACTCCAAACCCTATCCAGCCTAACTCTACCAGTGCAGCACTATAAGGCCACAACTCTCACACCTTTATACATTCGACCCAACCTACAACATAAATTAGCCTAAATTATAAACATATATAACTAAATAAAGAATAAGATTGATTAAAGGTAATATATTTCAATCCCCCCCCCCCCAAAAAAATCTTTTTTTAACAAAGAAAATTGTGTTGAGAAACATTTAGTGATTTCGTGAAGATGTTTGCATTTTGGTCCAAGGAATCAATCTTGACCACCGTCACAACTCCTTCCATTACTTTATCATGAACAAAATGCACATCAATTTTTCTTTATTCTCTCATGAAACACAAGATTCAACGAAAGCTGAATAGTTGAATTATTCCCCCCCCCCCCAAAAAAATCTTATTCTTGAAAGGATCAACCAGTTTAAAATTTAAACAAAGAAAATTGTGTTGAGAAACATTTAGTGATTTTGTGAAGATGTCTGCATTTTGGTCCGAGGAATCAATCTTGACCACCATCACAACTCATTCCATTACTTTACCACAAACAAAATGCACATCAATTTTAATGTGCTTTGTTCTCTCATGAAACGCAATATTCAACGAACCTCAAGTAGGGTCTATCCGATGAAACCCTGGTCATTCCCTGAATGAGATCGAAGTCAACGAAAACATGCACTCAACGGAGGAACCAGTGGAGATCACGGATAGGGAAGTAAAGGGAACAAAACAAGGTCGCATTCCAATAGTAAAGGTTCGCTAGAACACTAGGCATGGACCTGTGTTTATTTAGGAACGTGAGAGTCAGAAGAAAAAACAAGTACCCCCAATCCCTAGGAACCAATATCTAAAAACTAAATTTCGGGACGAAATTCCTTTTAACGGGGGGATGATGTGACAACCGTCAAAAATCAGTCAACATAAGTCAACAATAATCAAGAGAAGTCGACTAGAGCGCACATTAGATTAACATGTTGAGGTGTAAACTTCATAATCTTTGTATTATACTTGAATATTATAATACTACGTGCACTAGTTGGAGATAATTATCGAATAAACAGTATAAATGCGTATGACGAATTACGGCAACGTAGAATTTCGATAAACACAAAAATATTATTTTAGTATAAATAATATTTATAAAACGATGTTTTCATGAATATGAACCTGTGGATATATAGAACGTCGAAAACCTAGTTCGCATGTAAAAGATACATCAGTTCAGTCGCTGAAAATATTAAACGTACACAGGAATTGAACATTAAAATACATTATGTGGTGCCTTAAACATTAAATATGAAGTAATGTAACATATATTAAGGAGCGTAATATGATCTAGTATTTAATTTCATAGCCCGGCTATTTTTCCGGTAAAACGCAATATACCGCGAACCCGGAAGTTACCGCACTTTTATAAAAACCCAAGCTTTTATAAATGAGACTAGTTAGTTTTTATAAAAGCTAATCAAATACATATTTTGTCTTTTATAATGATAGCTAAGCCACCCTAAGATCTTACACCTAAAAGCTAAAACCCACTTCCCCATGACTTTTAGCCATTTTCTCATGCAACCACCACTTCCCCATGCAAAGTCACATCACCCTCTCCCCATCCTTCATAATCTCGGCCAAGAAGGGTCATTCCTCACCCTCATTTCATCTTCAAACTCACTTCTCATATTCTCTCAAAAATCTTTAAGAATTTCCAAGTGATTCCAAGCTTTTTCAAGTGTTTGTTCAATCCAAGTGGTAAGTTGTGTTCCTCTTTTGATTCTAAGACTTTCTATATCATTTTCACCTCCTTTACACACACTAATATCCACTAAAATTCGTTGGGTACTAGCATTGTTCAAAGGTCCTTGAGCTCCATCATTCATCATCTTCAAGAGCCTTGCATCCAACTTGGTAAGATATGATCATCTAGTTGTTCCACGTTTCCTAATACTTTCATTAACTCTTTTACACACAAATACTCACGGGAATCCTTTGGATAATAGTTTTGTCCAAGAGTCCCTCGAGCTCCAAAGCCACTATCTTCATCCTTTCCATCAAGATCCTTAGATCCATCACCCAATGTGAATTCATACCCCTCATTTTCACTTTTATCCAAGTTTTAGGGGGAGAATAAAGTTTAACCATACATATGATGTATTTATGAAAAGTTTATGATATATTCTTGAAATATTATGTGTTCATGGTTTAGTCATCTTATTATAAAGTGATTGGCACAAACAAAATGGATTATGACAAGCTATAATACACATTTAGTTAAAGGAAATAACCATCTAGACGTTTACACATATTTGTCACCAACAAAACTTTATAGTTTATGTGGTTGACAAGATGGTCATGGAAATGATACTTTATATGAATATTTGACAAAGGATGTGAAAATACACTTATTAAAATGGTCTAAGTAAACAAGATGCCACTATCTTTACGTCAAAATTACTATTTAGTAAAAAGATTGTTATTATGACGTAATAATGACTTTTGGACTTATAATGTCATAATAAGTTTTGGAAATGTTATTTTATAAAGAAGTTGGTATTTAAAACGAAAAGAACTATATTTTTAGTAATAAGCACAAGAATGTCCATTTAGAAAAATCACTATTATTTCCTATAAAATGATGAGGTTTAAAAAGTGTTGTCATCACTTAAATAAAATGACTAAAATAAACTTCTTACAATGACATATTGTATGAACTTTAAAACTATCTTCGACATGTATATATATTTAGTGTTTTAGATGTAAGAAATCGTGCATTTCAACTCATCGACATCTTTTAGATCTAAATATACCAATACGACGGGAAACAACTATATAAATTATAAAGGGTATAATTTATGGAACGAACGACAAGAAACGGTAGATACGCTAAAGATAATTATATAACAATATAATTATTACACACTATAATTATCATTGATATTTTGATAATTACAAATACAAAAAGGTTTTCGGTACACTTATACACTATAATTATCATGGACAGATTTGATAGTTACAAACATAAGGGATTTTCATTTCAATACAAAACGGTATTCACTACGCTGCGAAAAAGGATATGACATTTGCGTTCGGTAATATTGTGAGACATTGCTTCACGGTACTAAAAAGAGTACATCTTAAATTCCTGGATTATAACCTTAATCATGTATGAGCGGGATAGTTGTATATAGATCTATATGGGATTGACAATCCCCACCTATGGTTGTTCGCTACAACTACGACCGACGGGTCAAGGGTGACAAATGTCTTTCACTATTACGACGCCTGAAGAACGTCGTGCCAGGTCACTAGGTCTTAGCAAGGTTATAATAACTCACAAATTAACAACGAACGTCCTATATTTGTAGAAAACATCTTCAAATGGTTTCACTTAAATGTGAAACTACATGGTATACTTTTCAAAGATTCGAACAAGAATTTTCACTATTTCACTATGAAACATATATCGCTATCATATTACGAGAACTTTCACTATTACACTATGGGTTTTTCACTATGACACTATGGGTTTTCACTATTACGCTAAGAAAGTTTACACTATTTCTCTACGGGTTTTATGGAAATTAAAACCACATTTCGGAAGATACAAATATAAGTACTATTTTACTTATACATACGAGTTTTAAGAAGCTTAAAACTACATTCCAACAAGATACAAATGAGTATGGTTTTACACTATTTCACTACGAGCTTTCACAAAGGAATCACTATATTTCTCACTACAAAGATCTTATGAACTCACCAACGTAATGTTGACACTTGCAAAATTACTTGTATTCTCAGGTAACAATTAGTCAGGTACGACTAACCCCTGGATGGGACGCGAAGACGTCTCTTTTGATTATTTTGATATCATAATGTATTTGGTCTAAAAACATATTATTGAACAATGTAAATTTCCAATTATAATGTATGATGGTTGTTTATCTACTTATGTTTCAATGTATGCAATGGTTGTGATACTATGTGCCATTCCACCCTCCGACGATTCCGCCATCGTGGTTTGGGGGTGTGACACAACATGCACATCAACTTCAATGTGCTTTGTTCTCTAATGAAAGACAAGATTCAACGAAAGTTGAATAGCCGAATTATTGTCCCAAAATATGTTAATTGGAGGACAATACTTGATACTCATATCCTACAACAAGTTTAGGACCCACATTACTTCACACGTAACTGATGCAAGAGCTTTATATTCAGACTTTGTAGAGGATCGTGAGCCTGTTTTTTTACTTTTCCAAGAGAGCAATGAATCACCCAAAAATAAACAGAAACCAGTTACAAATCTACAAGAACTCAAACACTTCCCCCGGTCAGCATCAACATAAGCAGTATATTGCTGATTCACTGTCTTATTCATTAAACCTCCTTTTCCAGGACTAACTTTAAAATATCTTAAAATACGTAAAGCAATATTAACATGTGATTTCCTGGGAGAATGCATGAACTGCCTCGGAGTTTGAATAACAAATGAAATATCTGGCTGAGTAACAATTAAATAAATATATTTTCCAATTTGGTTATGACAACTAGTAAAATCATCTATTAAAACATCATTTTTATCAACACAATTGTTACTCACAACTGTTGACAAATCAAAAGGTGTAGTAGATGGCTTACACCCTAAGATCCGATACTCAAGCAAAAGTATACCAAGAAGATGATTTAAAAATTCCCAAATCCTTTAATTAAAACTTAATTTTCAAAAACAAATTTACATTTTCAATTTCACTTTCCGAATTCCCTATAAGAATGCTATCATCAACATATACAACTGTTGAAACACGATTTGACAATAAATGCGGAATAATAACGAACACCAATCAAGATCCAATGTGTCGAATGATTCAATTGATCAAAGGTTTTACAATGGGTTTTACAATGTGTGTTTTTCTATGTGTGTTTCTCTCTCTATCACTATCACTAAGCTCCCTCTAGAATCATAATCTCCCTCTCAAAGATTGGAATGGAGGACGTGGCATACGAAGCGGATCAAGAAACGCGTGAATAATAATCTTTGACAATCTTCTCGAATGACCAATAATAACAATCTCCCCCTTTTTATGATCAACGAGATCATAAAACCGTGTGGTCATGAGACGCTCAATCCGAAGAATAATCTAATACTCCCTCTCGAAAAATGCATAGGGTTGTTTGAAAATTTTTGTTGGTTTTCTATTTTTGGTTTTCGATGGTTGGGCTGAATTTTTTTTTCAAATGGGGTTAAATAGGTTTAAATGTAAATGGGTTTTGAAGGGTTTTGGATTGTTTAAGGTTTGGGCTAAAAGGTTGGATCGGATTTGGGCTGAAATGGGTGTATCATCCGATAGGTTAAATGGGTTGTGGGTAATGACTTTAGGGTTGAATACACTGTACGCGTTTTTGTGTTTGACTTTTAAGTCAAAACTTCCCTTTCATATCATCATCTTCTACATTTCGTTCTTTGCCGTCTGCAACTCCATTTCATTACTATCGCTCATTTTTCTTTTCATCTCCTTTGCTCCGATCAACCACTACTGTTCCGATTATCTCTTCACCGTTAAATCACCAGCAAAGACAGCCGGCCACCCAATCAACATCGCAGACCACCAAAGGCAGTCATCGCTTCGGAGTTACTGTTCCGATTCAGTTCATCACCGTATCATCTTTGATCAAATAAAAACTCCAAAGGGTTAAGAGTTCGGATTCGATGTCTTCTCCGATCAGATCCAAACTCCGAAGAGTATCAAGAATTCGGAGTCGTCTTCTCCGTCTCGTCGGTTCCGAAGAGTCAAGAATTCGGAGTCGACCAACATCAATCCTTCCATTCCGAAGGGTTTCAATAATTCGGAGTCGTCTTCTCCGTTCAGTTCAACAACGGCTCCGAAGTGATTCAATAGTGCGGCATGTCGTCAACATTCCGAAGAGTATCATGAGTTCGTAGTCATCTTCTCCACCAGCGAACAATCCAATGGACGTCATTCAGCTTCTAGAACTTCTGCAAAGCGGTCAAGCAGCTCAAGCGGGATTACCTGAAGCTGCAATCAAAAAACACTTCAAGGGCTTTCTGAACAACTATCTGATGAGATTCACACCCAGATTGCGATTGCATTATGAAATTAGTTAACGAGTTTTTCATTTTCGTCTGTATACAGGAACAAGAGAGAGAGACATAATTGGATGTGAATGTACCGGACAAAAGGATGCTGTAGTGATGTGATCTTTATTTTGAGGGATAGAAATTGTATTTGCTTTGGTGTGGTGTGTAAAGTTGTATTTCTTTTTCTTTGATTGTGATATGTCACAGTTGGTAGGAGTTTCTTTTACTGCACCATGTGTAGATGTTGACTTATTTACCCATCTGCTTTTGACGTGTCATTTAAAGAGAGAGACAGCACCATGTAGTATCATGTGAGTGACTTTTTCTTTTGTACGAGTTACAGCCAATATTACTTTCCCTTGCATCAATTCAAATTAATAACCAGTTAAAGAGAATTCCACCATTATTTTAATAACGGCCAATATTACTTTCCCTTGCATCAATTCAAATTAATAACCAGTTAAAGAGAATTCCACCATTATTTTAATAACATCCGTCACGTTTCTCTTTCAAAACTTTAACTCATCATCATATCTCTTTATGAACACCCCTTTTGCAATCCAAACCAACTTTAAATCATTTGATCCAAATTTCTCATATACACCATTCCTGAAAAATGAAGAAACACCATATGATTTTCGTGGTCTTTTGGTTGGAACCAAAAAGTCTTCAAACAATTCATTATACCATCCCGAATTCACCAAATAATTCCTTCTTTGAGCATAAATTTCAGGTATTATTCTTTTATACACAATAGTACACTTTTCACAACTGATTCTGAAATAAGAACACCATCACAAACTATCTCCTTGGGAACCCATATCATTTTCGTTTTTGACTTCTTCTTCTTCTTTTCAACACATCGCAAGTTTGTTTCAAATTCTCCTACCATCATCTCCGATTGCTTCCAAGTTCCAGTTTTATCTGTGGGTCTCTGACCAATTTTGATACCGAAGACCTTCACTACTGATCACATCATCACCATCATTCTCGTCTGTTTCAATGTTTGAGGCGATGATCGTCGTCTCCGTCTGCTTCTATTTCCTTTGCCGGCAACCAATCAACTATCTCTGATCAACCAATCATCCCTACCCATCGGAGCCTTCATCTTTTCTGTCTTCTTTTTAAGATCAGACAACCGGCCATCTCAATCAACATCGCAGACCACCAAAGAGTTCCAACTCTTCGGAGCCATTTCATATCTCCACCGGCCACCAAATCAACACTGCAGACCACCGAAGGGTTCCAACTCTTCGTAGCTATCTTCTTCTCCGATCAGTTCCACAACAGGCTCTGATGGTATCCGATGACACAAATCTCTTCGGAGTTTTCTTCTCATCCTTTGTTTTTCAGTTCATACTCAATCACAAATCCAATCCGAAGAGTTTGTAAAATCTTTGGTTCCAAATATTTTTCTTTCACACCCAATTTCAGTCACCGGTAATCAAGGAATCGGAAGTTTCTGGTGGTTAAGTTGACAATCAATTCAAAAATTTTGGTGTCGGGATGAGCAACTCAAGAAATGTCGACATTTGTTCAAAACGTCAAAGCTTCACAGACTTGCAGAAATAAATTTGATACCAAACCAAATTGAATCCATTATCTGTATTTGATATTAAGTCTGCGATACTATCTTGTATTTTGTGCTCTGAATGAATTTTGAGACACTTACTTACAATTGTTCTTGATTGGAATTTATGGAATATTGAGATTGGAATAGATGTACTTGTTTCAAATGTGTATTTCTTTTGCTTGACCATTGCTTGACCATCGACTTGTGAGGATATAAGTTGATGCAGTAGCATTTGACATGTCACCAACAAATATAATCTTTCAATTTAATTTTCGGACAAGGAAGGTGTGATACTAGTCGTACCATGTGATGCTCTTATGAGTGTGACCGGTAAGAGAGAGACAGCTACAATTGTCATATGCAAAAAGTGAGACAGTGACAAGTCATATCATCTGGTATTGCTTTTTAGGAGTGTACCAAATGCAGTCCTTTGATCTCTTAAAAATTCAAAATAAACAATACGACCATCACTTTCAAAATAGTTAACTTGAACATTTAAGAACCCAAATCATCTTCACACCTTTTGAACCAAATTTCTCATAAACACCGCTTCCAAGATCTGAAGAAAAATCATCAAACTTTCTTGGTCTTCGGAACTATCTTTAGGAAACTCCGAAGACTTGAGCTCAGCAGGCTTCGGAGTGGATGGTTTGGTTCCATCTTCTTTTGGAGTGAATATCTCAGGTTTAGGCTTTGGTGTGTAGGAGAAGTTTTTGTAGCCTTTTGTTGGATTTGGTTTGTTGACAAAAGATTTCTTGAATCTTCGATTGTTTGCTGCATAAAGTGCAATTGTCTCGCCATTTTCATATTCCATGTATCCATCGGGTTCATCCTTTTCTTCTTCCTCTTCGGTTTTTGACAAAAGAGCCAATGAGCTTGCACCTGTAGCTTTCTCACTTCGCCTTCCACAAATATCAGGCTCATGAGCTTTGACCAAATTGTAGAGACTGGCAAGTGAGTAGGTATTGATATTTTCATATGATTTGACCATTAGCATGATAGGTCTCCATTCAGACCTTATGCTGTAAAGAAACTTGATGTTGATCTCCTGTTGACTTCGGGTTTCACCATATTTCTCTAGATCATACACCATTTTGCTATAGCATTCATAGGCTTGTTCCAGACTTTCATTTTCTTGTTGCTTAAAGTTGCCGAAATCAGCTAATACCTCTTGAACTACACTTGATTGCAAGGTATTGTCACCAGCAAAACGAACAGCAGACGATCCCATATTTCTTTAGCAGACTTTGCTCCAGAGATATGATGACGGACATCAAGACCAAGTTTACTGCGTAGTTCACGCATGGCTCTTTCATCATTCCTCACCTTCCAAGGGTCTGCAGCATTCAGAACACCAACGCCACCAACGCCTTCAACTTCATCAAGATTAATAAATCTTCCTGCTAAATCAGTGTGAGGACCATCTTTTACAGATCTCCAGATGTCTTTTGCATCGTTAAGGCCTTCCAGATAGTCTTTCATACGATCAGCCCAGTAATCGTAGTACATAGGAACAAGCACTGGAGCTTTTGTGGATGAACCAATCAGATTGGCATAGTTAAGCATGTTGGCATAGGTAGTAGTAGAATCAGTCATTTTGAAAGGATTTCAAAAGGATCTTTTCAGTAAAAACGTGTTATAGAGATTATCAACAGATGCGGAATACCAAATCTAAGAAACAATCCAGATTTGGAACTGTGACAATGAAATGAAGCTCTATGAACAGGTTTTTGATCTGACACGCTCTGATACCAATGTTGAAACACGATTTGACAATAAATGCGGAATAAGAACAACAATCTAGAATCCAATGAGTCGAATGATTCGATTCAAGAATGTTTTACAATGGGGTTTTACAATGTCTGTTTTACTATGTGTGTTTCTCTCTCCATCTATGAAATCACTAGGCTCCCTCTTGATCATTAACTACAAATAATCATAAAATAACTATTTATAGCTAGCCAAGTCATAATCATGAAGAGCTTTGCACCCAACAACAACTAACACAAGGAAAACATGACCTTTTCTAAGAACATAAAGAGAATAATCATTTTTATCTTGATTGAAACCATATTCTACCAAGAAAGACGTTCAAGCCATAAAGTGACTTAGTCAATTTACAAACTTTTTTTCCTTTTTGGAGAAATATCCAGGTGGCAAACACATATAAACATCCGCATCAATAATATTGTATAGAAATTCATTGTTAACATCAAGTTGGTTCAAATTCCAATCATTATCGATAGCAAGATGAATAATGCATTTGACCAGTGACTAATTTAGCAACATGAGAGAATGTCTCATCAAAATAAATACCTTCTTTTTTATTAAACCCTTTAGCTACGAACCTAGCTTTGTATCTATCTACTTAACCATTAGATTTATATTATATTTTATATACCAATTTACACCCAATAGGTTTTCTTCCAGCTGGAAGTTCACTTAATTTCCAAGTATTATTTATATATAGTGCTTCCATCTCATCATTCGTTGCACTATCAATACGTGTTTCATTATGTGACTTGCTTCAGTAGACTTTCTAGATTAGACACAAAACATAACGAATCTAAATCAAGAAAAGAATAATCTACAACCTTATTAATATTATACATATGTTTATTATTAAGAACATAATCCTAAAGTCGACCTAGTCTCATGGGTAGACCTTCCAATGTTATCATTTACAGGGGATGAATTAGAACTGTCAGGCTCAGACTGACTAGGGTTATTTATACCATTTCCCTCAAGTGCAATATTCATATTCCAATAACCCCTTTCGCTATCACTACTTCCATCTAGCTAGTCAGAATGACAGTTCAAGTTCATAGGATCAGAAAAAAATTGGTATCCTCATTTATATTGCTTCAGACATTCTCAAGATTGTATTGAGTAGAGATACCTTTTGACATTTCTCCATGTGAATTTGAACCATAATACAACTCCAGATTAGTTTTTTCAGCTATATTTTACACATGATCATCATCAGGACTGAAAACACCATGAACGTATATAGGATCAAAGAAGGTAAGCCATTTTTCAGAATCGGAACGAGCTCCTGAATTAACTAATATTTTGAACAGTAAAATATGTTCATGGAAACAAACATCCCTGGAAAAGAAGGAAGAATTATTTTCTAACCTAAGAACTTTATAGCCCTTTATTACATTATAATATCCAATAAAGACATAATTATAAGCACAAAGACTAAAGTTTTCATCAATTTAGTAGCAAAACACAAGCTATCCAACACCCTTAAATGACTAAAGGATGGTTGTTTGCCATAGACCAATTGAAATAGAATTTTTCCTTTAAAACATATAAAGGTGTATGATTAATCAGATAAGTAGCTGTAAAAATGGCATCACCCCAATAATATAACGGAATATTGCTTTGAAAAAGTAAAGATCTAGCAACATTCAACAAATGACAATGCTTTTGTTCAACAATCCCATTATGTTGTGGGGTGTATGCAATAGTTGTTTGATGAAGTATTCCATGGGTATCAAAAAATGTTTTAAAGGAGTTATTCACAAATTCAGTCTCATTGTTAGAGTGGAAGACTTTAACAGTTTATTAAATTGATTTAACAAAAGATTATAAAAAAATTTAAAATTTTCAAAAACTTCACACTTATTTTTCATAAGAAACACCCATACAGACCTAGTGAAATCATCAACAATCGTTAAAGAGTTATATGACCATCACATGTGGCAGTTCTATATGGTCCCCAAACATCAAAATGAATAAAATCTCCTAGGGACAAAGACGAATGATCACTAAGAGGGAATGGGTCACGATTTTGTTTAATTTTATGATATACATCTGTAACGACCGTTTTTCAAAAAAAAAGTGAATAGTAACTCCGGCGTGAATAGTACTCCGGCATGAATAGTACTCCGGCGTGAATAGTACCCGAGAAATGAAGTAAGCGCTTACCTCGTGATGACGTCAACGATGATGTCGTGATGACGTCGACGATGATGTCGTGATGACGTCGTGAATAGTGTTTTCAAGCCCTATAAATAGAGGCCCAACCTCTTCATTTCAAACCACAACAAACACCAAACAACCTTACGATATCGAGGAGTGTTCTGGTTAGGAAAATAGGTCGGGAGGAGTTAGGAGCGAGCGGTAGCTGGTAACGAGGTGCTCGGGAAGTGTTGGAAGAGCGGAACGGGAAACGTGCCAAGGCTTTGCGAAAACGCCAATCTTAAGTGAGTAATCACTATCGTATTTCTCTAGTAGTTTATAAGTGTTAAACTATAATATGTAGAGGTTATATTATTCGTAATTCCAAAATTAATACCGAGTGATTTACTTACAAGGATGGTGTCTAGGCCGATTACTTGGGATCTGGTTGTTGGATTTTCCGAAAGGCTAAAATGCTGAAAGGATCCTGCCACCCCAACTAATCTTCTACCTGGCTATCCTTTACTTGATAAATCACGAGGTATCATGTTGGAATTATGGAAGGGTCTAGTGAAGCAACTATGGTATAGTTAAGGAGTAAAGAGTGATAAATGTCTTATTGTGTTAACAGTTAAAGAGGGAATACGAAGCAAAGATAAACGCTGTAGTCGACTATAATCAGGTGAGTTTCTCACTACATTGTGTGGACGTTATATGTCCTTTACCGTATTTTTGTGTGCTTATAAGATGTTTATAAGATGTTGGTAAATAGTACCAAGTTGTGTGTATATTATTGATATATATATATCTTTCTGTTATAATTGTATGGGTTGGGTTATGGTGTGTGTGGGTTCGACGTACTGAGTAATATAGAGATAAAGCAAAAGACACTGAGAAGATACGCATGACTCGACGCACAGGGTATGCGCGGCTCTAAGTGCTGAGCAGGGGAATTAGATTTACTGAGCAGATACGTATAGGAGGATATAATCCAATATACTGGGTAGAGCAGATTATGTGACGTGTGGTTGTATTTTTCCTGTTAGGGGTAAAGTATGTGTAGCTGATATGCTGTGTAGTTGTTGGAACTCACTAAGCCGTGTGCTTATCCTTTCCCTTTTAAATTACCATTTCAGGTTGTACAGGTGGAAATGACGGACAGGCATGACGGGTACACACTGATGCTGCTTAATTGGGGATTCATGCAGTGAATTGATGTTTAAAATGATTTCTAAATATCTTCAAAAGGTTAATTATTGAATAAATTGATATTTATTTAAATGAAGATGTTTTATTAAAAACCGGGTGTTACAAGTTGGTATCAGAGCCAAGGCTTGAGTGAATCAGACTCACTTGATGGGTTTTGATCTCAAGCTTGAGACTTAAAAGTTGTCTTTGGAAATATTTTTACAAGAAATTATAAGTTGTTTTTCGAATAAGGGGTTAAATGAATGTTGTTGCAAAGACGCAGTGTGTACCGTCAGCCGACGTCAGTGGGGAAAAGGTTAAGTGCTTAGTCTTTGTTGCTATTTCTGTAATATATGTGTGCTTAAATGCCATTAAAGTGTAGGCAGTAGGAACTAAATAGTCCTAGAATTTTTGAGTTGGCCAAGTTGCATGTTCCTTGATAAGTGATATCCATAAGGTAAATCCTTTTATGTGAAAAATTTTCTACGACTATGTTCGTAAAACAACCTGGGTATAGGTGGTAAAATTATCGTGAGAAGTGAATTGGGGACTTCTGGACAAGTTCTGAAACGAACGAGGGTAGGTGTGGAAGATAGTAGTAGAGCTCCTACTATTGAAAACACAGGATCCGCGTTCGAATCGGGAGTTGGTCGTAAGGAATCCAATACACTGAGGGTATAACTAATTGGTGTATAGGCTGATAAACTGTATTTGTCCATTCTATTGGTTGGCAATCATAGAGATTATTGGGATCAATTAGGACGCTGGAGATTGAGAATCTAGTGACGTTTCATTTCTTAATAATTAAGTAATGAACAGTTGATGTGACTATAGTAGATGAGCTTTGCAAAAGTGACACGTTAAGTCTGTTCGTTACTAAGAAAAGCACAGATAGTGGATGATAAAAAGAAGATGTTGATTGCTAGAATAGTCGATTTTGATTGACTATAAATAAACGTAATGTTATAAGTCGCAAATTTCATTTCCAGATATGGAGATATATGTGAGGCTTCCAGGTCATCTACAGTTGCTGGTTAACAAGTTTTATATACGAAGTGTGTCAGATGACTGTAGTACGATAATGATGAAGGCTGAGGATGTATGTGAGCGTATCAGCAGAAATTGGGATCCAGTAACTGGATGGCATAATTTGGAAGAAGACATACGTGAACTAAAGCAGTATATAGATGTGAAAAATATACGTACAGATATACGTGTACATGCTAGAAACATAAGGTTTTATACGTGGTGTCGTATGTTTGCAGAATTAGAGTTTTATCCATTCCCGTACAAGAGATGTACGTGTATACGGGATGGACATATAATAACAACTCGTGAGAGTGCAGATGACATAGTGGTGTGGCGTAAGGGTATTCATGTAGGTAGTGAATACTATGAACGAATGTATCATAATAGGCTAGATGTGGCCTATCAGTGTATCATGTACTTAAAATCTGTTAGAATATGAAAATAATGAGTTGAGAAAATATTGCTAACTGACCAAGATAACTATCTTGTTAGCATATGTGTGTTGGGTAATAGACTAAGTGAATACCTCTTAAGTAGGTAACCCGTAGGCAAGTAACCGTGGATAAACTGTGTCGGTAGCTGGTTGAATATCTAGTTGATATTAGCTGTGCGGACGATACGTGAGTATTAAGTGGTGATAACCATGGATATGGTATCATATTGTGGGCGGAGATTTTGTAGTTGTATGTGGAGACTGAGCTGATATGAGGATTATTGGTGTCATGTGGTTGGTTGCAGAGCTGTGCAGTTGTGTGTGTTAGCTGTTAAGCTTTTAGAGCGAAAAGTTGTTTATTCTGTGGGGCCACTTATACTTGTAGTTGGGACCACTTATTAGGTGGGGCTACTTGTACTTGTGGTTGGGACCACTTATGCTATGGGGCTACTTGTACTTGTGGTTGGGACCACTTATTCCGTGGGGCCACTGGTAACTTGTAGTTGAGACCATTTATTCTGGGGGTTAATAGTACTTGTGGTTGTGACCACTTATTTAGTGGGGCCACATTTGGTAAGACCACATATGTGTTGTGGATCTTATGAGCAGTAATTGTGGTGGGACCACATACAAGTGTTGTGATGGCTTTATTGGCTGGCAGTTCTAACACACATACAGTTGGGTGTTTGGTGAATAGCTGAGCTGTTGAGGTTGTGAAGAGCAGGGGTTGTGATATGATGTGGTGAACATGTGATTATGATTATACGATGCATAACAAGTACCTTGCATCCATGATTTCTGTATGGGATTACATAACGAGTACTTTGTAGTCTCAATATGTTAGCCTAGTTGATTAGAGGTGGTTAATGTTCCAGTATTGTGGTAATACCCTTTGAGTTTACTAATACAACCGTATTCTGTTGAAATAGATAATGATTGAGTGGAAGAATAAATGTATGTCAACGTTGGAGATTCCGGGGACGGAATCTTATAAAGGGGAAGAGAACTTGTAACGACCGTTTTTCAAAAAAAAAAAAAAAAAAGTGAATAGTAACTCCGGCGTGAATAGTACTCCGGCATGAATAGTAACTCCGGCGTGAATAGTAACTCCGGCATGAATAGTACTCCGGCGTGAATAGTACCCGAGAAATGAAGTAAGCGCTTACCTCGTGATGACGTCAACGATGATGTCGTGATGACGTCGTGATGACGTCGACGATGATGTCGTGATGACGTCGTGAATAGTGTTTTCAAGCCCTATAAATAGAGGCCCAACCTCTTCATTTCAAACCACAACAAACACCAAACAACCTTACGATATCGAGGAGTGTTCTGGTTAGGAAAATAGGTCGGGAGGAGTTAGGAGCGAGCGGTAGCTGGTAACGAGGTGCTCGGGAAGTGTTGGAAGAGCGGAACGGGAAACGTGCCAAGGCTTTGCGAAAACGCCAATCTTAAGTGAGTAATCACTATCGTATTTCTCTAGTAGTTTATAAGTGTTAAACAATAATATGTAGAGGTTATATTATTCGTAATTCCAAAATTAATACCGAGTGATTTACTTACAAGGATGGTGTCTAGGCCGATTACTTGGGATCTGGTTGTTGGATTTTCCGAAAGGCTAAAATGCTGAAAGGATCCTGCCACCCCAACTAATCTTCTACCTGGCTATCCTTTACTTGATAAATCACGAGGTATCATGTTGGAATTATGGAAGGGTCTAGTGAAGCAACTATGGTATAGTTAAGGAGTAAAGAGTGATAAATGTCTTATTGTGTTAACAGTTAAAGAGGGAATACGAAGCAAAGATAAACGCTGTAGTCGACTATAATCAGGTGAGTTTCTCACTACATTGTGTGGACGTTATATGTCCTTTACCGTATTTTTGTGTGCTTATAAGATGTTTATAAGATGTTGGTAAATAGTACCAAGTTGTGTGTATATTATTGATATATATATATATCTTTCTGTTATAATTGTATGGGTTGGGTTATGGTGTGTGTGGGTTCGACGTACTGAGTAATATAGAGATAAAGCAAAAGACACTGAGAAGATACGCATGACTCGACGTACAGGGTATGCGCGGCTCTAAGTGCTGAGCAGGGGAATTAGATTTACTGAGCAGATACGTATAGGAGGATATAATCCAATATACTGGGTAGAGCAGATTATGTGACGTGTGGTTGTATTTTTCCTGTTAGGGGTAAAGTATGTGTAGCTGATATGCTGTGTAGTTGTTGGAACTCACTAAGCCGTGTGCTTATCCTTTCCCTTTTAAATTACCATTTCAGGTTGTACAGGTGGAAATGACGGACAGGCATGACGGGTACACACTGATGCTGCTTAATTGGGGATTCATGCAGTGAATTGATGTTTAAAATGATTTTTAAATATCTTCAAAAGGTTAATTATTGAATAAATTGATATTTATTTAAATGAAGATGTTTTATTAAAAACCGGGTGTTACAACATCCCACATGTTAAGTATTTCATTACTCAACCCTAATTGTCCTTTAATCACATCCAAAACATGAGTAAAGGGATGACCAAGCCTACTATGTCATATAGCTTTAGACATACAACATATAGATTTAGTATCAAATTGGCCTTAAAAAACCTTTGTTACCTTGATTATAATAATACAAGCCACCATGTTCACTACAAGTCCCCACTGTCAGTTTTTTCTGTAAATCTTGAAGAAGACAGTTGTTTTCATGAAAACACATAAAAATTTTGTTTTCTTTAGTAACCTTATGAACAGACATGTGATTTACATTGAACTCTGGGAGTACCACAGTATCAAACAAGGCAACATAATTACTAAGAAAAGGGTTTCCAATCTTGTTAATTTTTTTGCAGATGACCCATTTGGATTATCTACACTTAACTTTAAATCAAAAATATAATAACTTCAGAAAGATTTCTATTACACTTGGTAAAATGCTTATTAGCACCAGAGTTAATGACCCACCTAGAATAACAATGAAGGGCTGTTGGGATTAATTGTTGTGACGAAGTAAAGATTTGGTGGAATCTGAAGTCAGCAGTCCCGAAGGCAATTGCATGAGAAGATTATGAAGGCACTTTTGTTAAAGTTTGTTAGGATTACTTTTTGATACGCGTTGTACTTTTAGGTCATACATTGTATGCTGACATGTAGTGCACGTTGTAGGTCAGGTACGTATATCAAGATTTTGGGTTATACATTTGTACTACCAGTCCTTTATATCTATACTATTTGGCCCCCTAATCTAGTATAAATATCATGGTGGTCACCAGGTCGATTAGGCTTAGAGTCTATAATACCAAGTTCTTCAAGCATTGCTCATCTTGCTGATTCGGAGCACGATCTTCATATATTCTAACTCAGATTAAATCTACGCATTCAGAACTATGTTTAGAAATTCTTATCCTGTTTGATTGTTGCTTGTTTGCTTGTTTTGACATCTTATATGGATATTAGACTTATCAAGTAGTATCAGAGCTAAGGTCATGGGTTCGATTCTCTCAGGGAGCAATTTCTGAGGGGGGATTATTGAGTGCAAAAATGGCTCAGTCCTTGCGGCGACCTAGGCATGTGCCAAGTCGCTGTCGAATGCCAAGGCGCTAGAGGGCTAAATACGCTATATGGTGAGGGTATGTGCATTTCCTAAAACCAATTGGTTTTGGGAGAGTTGATAGTTGATAACGTGCTTTGATATTACAATTTTTTTATAACGGAGGACCCCACCTGACCTATCCTTTGGATGACCCTGATGAAGCAACCTCCTGTCCCACACATACGTGGAAATAGGTGTTGGATTAGGTGTCTAAGTCATGACTAATAATTAGTATTTACCTAATTAATAGTAGCATAGTCCATTTGGGTTGCCCTCATAGCAGGAGGTTTGGTAGAAAGTTTGGTAGAGTGAAAATTGATTTATTATCTGATTAATAAATCAATAGAATTAAATATATGGTTTATTAATATATTAAAGTGATAATATATTAATTAGAAACTATATTAATTAATTAGAAATTAATTAGAAATTAGTTGGAATTAATTTGGCGATTAAATTAATTAATTAAAGGTACAGGGACTAAAACTGTAATTATTCAATAGTTGAGTAAGTGACAGTCTGAGTGAGTGAAGTGGCCAGCGAAATATATATATGGAAATATATATTTTTGATTTTAATATATAGGAGATAATAAGGTTTGAATTATTAATATAAAGGCTTATGTTAATTTGAATTCAAAAATGCTTATCTCTTAAGGTTTATATGGTCATCTGCTGGAGGCTATAAATAGGGGGCCTCATACCCTCATAACCTGCGATTTTTATACCCTAGCTCTCTCTAGAATTCGATCAAGCTTCTGCTCCCTGGGTGTGACTACATTTGCGGCAAGATCCATTTGTTGCTTTGCTTCCAAGAAACACTAAAATATTAGTTTTTCTAATTCTCTTCTTTTTAGTTTATTTTTGTGGGCCTTTAGGATATTATTATATGTTTAATTAGAAGAAAACATAGATCCTCCTAGGTTGCATGTGAACTTAGGATTTAGTTCATTGATTTGCATAAAACCCTTCAGTGGTATCAGAGCTTTTTGATTGTTTTCTTGTTAAACTGTTATAATTGTTTTCCTAAAAATTAGTGTTTAAAGCTTATAAACCCTAATGTGGCCTAAATCGATCTAGGGTTAGGGTTTTGAAAACCCTAGCCCCTCCCCTCCCTTTTTAGCGATTTTGGCAATAGGTTTTAGAAGGTTTTCTATTTTTGGTAACTTTAATTATTTAAATGGATAAACCTTAAACCCATTATTTGTTGAAATCGAAAATTAGAGGGTTTAAGATAGGTTTAAATTAATTTGATTAATTTGTGATACCTATCTAAATTTAATTAATTGTTTAATTAAAAGATAATTAAGGATTTAATTTAATTTAAATTTAATAGCCTTAAATTTCGAAAATTAAAGGATAAATCTAGGAATATTTTAAAAGTCTAAAATATCCAAATTTAATTAATTGTTTAATTAAAAGACAATTTAAAGGTTTAATTTAATTTTAAATTTAATAGTTTAAATTCCAATAAATTAAAAGATAAACCTAAAACATTTTAAAAGGTTTAAAATTCATCTTATATATATTATAATTAAAAGTTAATATTATATGTATAAGATTAAATGGTTAGTCAAATCAATAGTAGGCCTCATTTACGAAGCTGGTCTATAAAGAGGGTATAAGGAGACTGCCTATAAAATGGCGGTCTAATGGTGTCCACTCTCACCCACCGCTCTCCTGACCAGTGGAGGGTCGTTAGCCGAACGGGTTTGATAGGACCGCCTAATCTCATTAAAAGTATAATGATATTATTCAAAGTACTAGAACAATTTAATAAAACCCCAATCTAGTTACTTTAGGAAAAATGTGAATTTGTGCTAATCCATGAAATTGCACATTGCACTTTATAAAACATTGGTGGAGCATGTGTGGTTTACCGGCATACCAATAGGGGTTCATAAAGAGTTGCAATGGGTTTCTCGGGTGTTATCATTATTGATGGAGCGTGTGTGGTTTACCGGCACATCAATTAGAGATGGTAACTGACCCCGAGAGTACCAAGCTAATTTGCATGGTTATTCACACCCGATTTGTGATCCTCGGTATCCCAGTCACAAACAGTGGGGCACATCCGATATTAAAACATGCTATTGAACAGTTCAATAAATCTCAAAAGAAACTAGGAATTCCATTATAATATGATTATTTTTCCGCGGTGGAATTGGCTGAATCGTCATTCGCCTACCTTTATAAAATTTACAATTAGACTACGGCATCCCTCTTATATATTGTGAATTGTTATAGTTGGGTCCTAGCCTTATATTTATTATTGGGTTATTATAAGGATTACCACATATATATCTAATTAAAACTATCTTCTTTTATAGATGTCTTCTGTTGATCAATCCGCCCCCCACTCTAACTCCAGCAATGTCACATCTATCCTATCATTGTGTTCCAAAGTTACTTTGGACGGCACTAACTACAATGATTGGATCCGCAACATTAAGATGGCTCTGAGGTTTGAACATAAAGAGTATGTTCTGGAAACCGAGCTTATTGACATTGACCCTGATACTGCTACTCCCGAGGAACTCGCCTCGTATACAAAACACTCTGATGATGCAACCAAGGTGCCCTGCATCATAATTGCTACCATGAACCCAGAATTGTAGAGAATATATGAAGACTACTGGTCCTATGAGATGCACAAAGAGCTCGTGGAAAAGTTCCATAAGCAGGAGCGCATCGAGAGGCCTGAGGTGGTCAAAGCCGTCACCAACGGGAAGCCAAGGGATGGAGAGTCCATCTGCAACCACGAGCAGAGGATGCAAGGATACGTGGAAAGGCTTAGGAAGCTTGAGATGCCAGTCCATGAGGATTTAGCTGTAGACATAGTGCTAAATTCCTTACCTAGTTCATATGACCAGTTCATGCTCACGCTGGCGTATCATTTGAACAACTCTCAGGCCACTCCGGCCGAGTTGCATCGCATGCTCCATACTGCTGAAGACGGGATGAAGGGTAAAAGTGTACCCTCAGTTAGCCAACCCGTCTTGGAAATTGGTGGTGGAAAGGGGAAGAAGAGAAAGGGCCCTCCCAATCAGAATTGGAGGGAAAAGGTCCATGTTGGGTCATCCAGCAGTGGCTCGAGACCCAAGTCTTCTGGCGTTCCTCACAATGCCAACCCCAAGGAAGCTGACTGCTTCTACTGCAAGGAAAAGGGTCATTGGAAGAGAAGCTGCCCGACATACTTGCTAGACTTGAAAGATGGCAAAGTGAAGCCGTCTACAGCAGGTATATACACTATCTCTAAAAACTCACCATCTTCCAGTTCTTGGGTCCTTGATACAGGATGTGGCTTTCACATTTGTTCTGATTTGCATTGCCTAAAGGAAAGCAGGGAGGTGGAGCACGGTATATTGAACCTGATCATGGGGAATAGGAGATCGTCATCTGTCACCAAGATCAGAATCTATAGTTTAGTGCTTAGTAGTGGTGTTTGTTTAGAACTTATAAATTGTTGCTATTCGTCAAAAATGGCAAGAAACATTATTTCCTTTCATGCATTGTTTAGACAAGGTTTCCAGTTTTCTTTTGATAATATTAATGGTTCAATTTCTGTTTTTCAAAATGGTACTTCTATTTTTACTGCTTTACCTTGTGATGGTGTGTATGAAATGGTACAATATGTTGACAATTTAGGACATAGTGTAAATTATATTGATTCTTCTAGTGGTGTAGAAAAGGTGTGCTTGTGGCACTGTCGTCTTGGGCACATTATGTGACAATTGTAAATTTTGGTCAACAAAAATCAACTGTAGTCAAACGAAGCGTACGTTAATTTATATGTTGAAAAGTTATTTTCCATAACTTTTGCGATGAATTATTAATATTATAGTATTACGTATGCTAAATCACAACAATTATCGGTTAAAAGTCGAAAATACGGACAGCAAACTACTGTAGCGTAAAAATTCAATAATCGTACAATTATTATTTTGAGAATAATAATATTCATAAAACGATCTACTCGTAAATACGAAACTGTGGATATATAGGAGTTCATATGTGAAAGTTATAACAATTAAACCGCTGTGAACGGATAAATGTACACAGGGTTTGGACTCAAAATACAAAATGAGGTGCCTTAAACACCAAATATGAAATAACAATTCATATGATAAGTAACGTAATAATATCTAGTATTTAATTTCAAAGCTAAATGCAATTTTCGGTAAAATGCCGAAAATCGCGAAAAAAGAAGTATACTGCGCTTAAACGCGTATTTCGACATCCAACGAGTCAAAATTCAATCAAATTAGATGTTTGGCAATGTTTTTATACAAAATAATTATTTAGAACTTCGTTTCGTCAAAAACGCACAAAATTTCACTAAAACGACTTACTATTTTATAAAAATCACTCATTTTTATAAAGTATGTTGCTATTTTATAAAAACCACACCACCCCACCCCCCGCCCCTACCCCCCCATCGGCTGGAACATGACCCAAGCCATCAAGACCCAATCTTTAGGCACTATGCACAATATCTAGGCAAGGGTGTGGGCTATGGAGTTTTATAATGCATAAAATCAAACTTTGATCTTAAGCCATCATGCACCACACTTGAAGAACAACTAGTTCATTTTCACCCAACACTCTTCTCTTCTTTCTCTCTTCCTCTCTTGCTCTCGGCCAAGCCCACCACCACCATCTTCAATCTCCAAACTTTCATTTTCAAGCTTTTTCACAAGTTTAAGTAGTAAGTTTCACTCATCTCTTGATTCTAAACAACATAACACAAGTTTTACACCTTTTACACACACTAACATCCATCAAAATCCATTGGATATTAGATTTGTCCAAGGGTCTTTGAGCTCAAATCTTCATCATCTTCAAAGATCTTTCAAGCTTTCTTGGTAAGTTATGATCATCTAGTGATTTAAGTTCTAAATACCTTCATTTACTCTTTTATACACACATACTCACGAAAATCCATTGGATAATAGCTTTGTCCAAGGGTCCTCCGGGTCTTAGAACCAAAATCTTCAACCTTCTTCCAAAGAATCTTAAGATCCACACTCAAGGTGAGTTCATACCCCTCATTTTCAACTTTTCAAACCTTTTTGGGGGAGAATACAAGTTCTTTAACTATATATGTTGTTTATTCAAGTTTATATGTGTTTAAATGATATATATGTTGATTTACACAAGTTTATAAAGTTAGTATTTGAGTAAAAATACCTTTGACATGAAATATGAGTAGATCTTTGTAAGATGTTCATAATGATACATAATATGCTTGGATAAAAGTTACTAGACTATAATTATAGTGTGTAAAAATGTTAGATCTTGGACAAAAATGTTATAACTATGAATTTGGCTTGAAATATGAGTAGATCCATGTATTATGAACACTTTGACATACTAAGTTGTGTAAAAGTTACAAAAACTACAAATAAAGTGTACAAAAACACTAGATCTTGGATAAAAACGTTATAAAAACGAAAACTAGTAAAAACCACGTTTTTATAAACAAAGACACTATTTTCTAGCAAAAATGGTTAAAATCAAGATATTACACTATTTTTGTGAGAAATATCTCAAAAGATGATATTTATAATCTTTGAACAACTCATTTCGCTATCGTTCGTAAAAATAAGGTTATTACGACGCAACTACTAAAAATAGACTATTATTGGAATAGTTTATGAACAAAAGGTTATTATGAAATTTGAACATGACAAAAATAATTATATAAAAATATATAATTATTATACTATACTATATTATCATGGGAAAAATGATAATGGACGATTTCAAGAGTTTTTATATACAAAACGTACGTAAACAAGTTGATTGGAATACATACATTTTTGTGAGATGAATCTTCAAAGTACTTTTATAAGTACGTACTATAAGTCCTGAATTTATATAATCAGAGTCTCGGTAAGAGAGCGCGATATTTGAGTATAGATCTATACGGGGCTTGACAAACCCCGCATCTGAGCTGCTAGTTACAGCTTGACCGGCAGGTCTGAGGTGTCCAAATGTCTAACATTCCGATGCCTGAAGAACGTCGCAGCAGGCCAACTAGTCACAGTATGGTTATATGGTATCTCACATGGGAAAATAATCAACTTAATATTTTTTTTATAAATTGTTTACGTGGAAACACACATTTCAAAGAAAGTACACTACAGTTCACATGTTTACATTTTAGTCTTTGGGATTTAAAGACTTGAACATTTTATGAGAAAATATTGGATTTTCTTGGTTTTCAACACTATCGTTTACAAACAAAAGACATTTCTTATACAAAATCTTATGAACTCACCAACTTAATTGTTGACACACTCTTTCAACTACTTGTATTCTCAGGAAACTAAAAAGGTAAATCACAAGCATGGTTGAAGCGACGTTACGACGTCATTTTGCATATTTTTGTTAACATCGGTAATTGTAATCGAAACATGATACATTGAACTATGTAACCTTTACAATTATGTAATGATGGTTGTTTGCTTGGATTTCACTATTGTGTAACTTTGTTATGATACTGTTCATGAAGTCATCCACCCTTGAACGTTTCCGCCAATACGGTTTGAGGGTGTGACACATTAACAAGAAACGCATCGCCCAACTCTAAAAGGATGGAGTGTTTGAATCATTCGACCTCAAATCAGATGATGTATGCGAATCTTGTCTTTTGAGCAAGATGACTAAGTCACCTTTCAAAGGGTCCTTTGAAAGAGGTGATGGTCTGTTGGACATCATACACACAGATATGTGTGGCCCCTTCAGATCAACCACAAAGGATGGCACACGGTTCTACGTGACATTTACTGACGATTTTAGTAGATACGGGTATATCTACTTAATCACACACAAGTCAGACGCCTTTGAAAAGTTCAAAGAATTCAAAAATGAAGTTGAGAATCAATTGGGCAGGAAGATAAAGATGCTCAGATCCGACAGAGGCGGTGAGTATCTTAGTATCGAGTTCCTAGACAATCCGAAGGAATGTGGAATAGTTTCACAGTTATCACCTCCTCGGACACCACAGTTGAACGGTGTTGCCGAGAGGCGTAACCAAACCCTGTTAGACATGGTTCGTTCCATGATAAGTCGAGCTTCACTTCCCATCCACTTCTGGGGGTATGCCTTAGAGACTGCAGCCTACATCCTTAATCTTGTCCCAACTAAGAAGGTTGCTAAACCACATCATGAGATGTGGACGGGGAAAGTTCCCTCGTTAGCACATATCAAAGTCTGGGGTTGTAAGGCTTTCGTTAGACGAGAGACTCACGACAAACTCGCAGAGAGAAGCGAGAGGTGTATCTTCATTAGATACCCCAAACAGTCTTTTGGATACTTGTTCTACAGACCAAGCGAGGACGTGGTCTTTGTAGCTAGACAAGGAGTCTTTCGAGAGAGAGAGAACTCATATTCAAAGAGGACAGTGGGAGTACCATTGATCTTGAAGAAATTCAAGAGACACCAGATAATGCAACCTTAGGAGAAACTAGCAACCAACAAGAGGAAGAAGTTCATGTTGGTCCGACTGACATATCCTTACCTCTTAGGCGCTGCAGTAGAGTTAGCATGCCACCCGAGTTTTATGGATTCCATATAACCACGGATGGATATACGTTTGTCAGTGATAGGACACTGATAAATTTTGATGAACCAGCTAACTACCAGGAAGCGATGGCGGGCCCTGAGTCTACCAAATGGAAAGAGGCAATGGACAGCGAGATCAAGTCCATGTATGACAATCAAGTTTGGAACTTGGTTGACAATGTACCGGGTTGTAACACCCCAACTTTTACATAAATTTTTTTTATCCAAACTTATATTACAAATATTTAGTCATACAAACCATTTAAGTTTTTTACAAACGGGGAATCACAAGTTCGCATCATAACCATAGTTCAAACCTGTTTATTTTACATTTTGTACAACAGAAGCTACGGTCCCACACTCGACTTTTTTAACGCCCTTCCTGCTTACCTGAGTACATAGCATTTTAAAAAAAATACGTGAGACATAATGTCTTGTGAGCATTATGGGTTTAGACCCAAAACAGTTTTCCAATAATAACATTATTCTTTAAATTTCCAATATTTTACTTCCTATGAGCGCACCCATAGGTATTCCTGATTTTTGTGATGGTACATTCCTACGAGCGCACCCGTAGGTTTTATACGAGACGCACCCATATAACTACTTCCTCGATAGCATGAAACGGATTCATCTACCAAGGTAAGACAACTACTTCGCGACGGGAGGTACCATCCCAGTAGTGTCTTTGACCACCCCTACCGCAGCAGGCTGTGATCTTTATCTGGATACTAAACAACTTTTCATCATGGGCCAATCACGTTATTAGTTCATTGTATTTCTGATTCTCTTTCTTTACACATCATAAGCATATTTTTCATAAAATACTTTTAAAGTCATAAAACCACTTTGACTCCAAAACAATTTGAATAAAATTCATTTTGCCATGTACTCCAAAAATCCACATAATACTCACCTTACGTCACCTAGGAGTTACTTAGATTCGTGGACTCCTTTATCTTTCACTTGATCGATTCTATTAGAACCACCACCTATTATATACAAAATATACATTTATACTCAATTCATATATATAATAACCAACTTTACAGCACCAGAGTGCTATACTATGCAATTACAGGTTATAATTAGACTACAACTCTTGTTATACTAGCTTCCTTTAGTTTGTAAATTTTCCCGAAATACGCGTATTTTACTACAGTACCCTCCGGAGGTCGTATTTCGGTTTCGACAATTTTCTACAAAGTTTTGAACCATAAGGGACTTATATTTAAAATTTGAGGTCAAACGGACAAGTCTAACCCCAACTTCCAAAATTGAAGTTGGCTTGGCAGAATGCTCACTGCATTTCTGCATTTTGGTCCAGGCGCGACGTCGGGTCGCGATCCATAGAGATCAGGTCGCGATCTCTGAGTGTGTTGCCATTTTTGACGATTTTTCATCTATAACTTCCACTATTTCCCTGCATTAAGTCCTTAATACTTAACTAAATCATTTTAGGATGATTCCAGGGCAATAACCTTCAGTTTTCACCAAGTTTTAACTTGTGAAAATCATAATTTTTCAACAATTCATAACAAACCCGTTTTTAGCATTTTTCACCAAAAATAAAAAAAATTTAAATTAATCACTTAGTGTTGAGTGTCGTGAGACCAACGAAATAATAGAGTTGAAATATGGTTTTTAAAATGATTTGTTAATTACCAATATTTCGTGATTGCACTACTTGTTATAAATACTAACTATGTAGTATAAATGGCAAGCAGGGTCGATCCACAGGGAGCGATGGTCTAATGGATTATACCTTGATTTCACGAGTTTTAAACTTGTAAAGATAGTAACAAAAGGGGGGGGGGTTTGATGTTTAGTTGAAATGTGATTGTATATTTGACTTGGGACAAAATATAGAAAAATTGCTTTTGTATTTTATAATTTGGGGACAAATTCTGGTTTTGTATTTTTAGTCATATGATTGGGAATAACAATAAGAATGATGTTTATAACTTTAATCTTTCTAAGTTGGTACTTTGTGTATGCCGAAAGCTCGCACATACACCATTCACCTAATGTACCTTAGTCAAGAGAAGCTCGTTAACTAAGACTAATCTTACTAATCAAATCTAGATAAGATCATAGAATTTGAATGAAAGATTGCATTATGTTTTATGTGAATGTTCCCAACAATGTTCAATACTCCTAAACAAGTGTTGAAGCGTCAAAACATGAGATATGATTTTCACCAATTAAAGATGATTGTCACAAATAACATTTTATGAAACAATTACGGATTTCATAATTTGTATGACTAGATTGACTTATATTTGAGATCAAATGGCCAATATGAAATAAATAAAAACCAAACGCTTGTTAAGTCTCAAAATCATATCACTAGACAGATATAAAATCAAACATCAAACTTTATATTAAATCACAATCATAATCCTTAATACAAAACCAGAAAATAAGGTTACTAGCCACTCATGACTAGTAAAAGAGAAAAACTTACAAAATGAAGATAATCCACACTTGAAATTGCACAAATAACACAAACATAATGTATCTAGAGTGTGTTCAGAAGATAATGGAATAAGGGATGGTGCTAAGGCTAACCAAACACATATATTTATACTAACACACCAAGGGTAAAATGGTAATTTGAACAATGGCAAACATCATCATTCCAAGACCCACTTCCTTCATCACATGGCCTCAAAATCAGGTTGGATCTGCATCTGGTCGTGTAACATGAGGATGAGAGCACAAGAAGGAGTAAACAACTCATAGTGGGCCAAAAAGCAGATCTGGACACCAGATAAAGTTACACGGCCGTGTAACTTCTTGGGCCAAGATTACACGGTCGTGTAATCCTGCATTTCTCCTGGACTTGCCCTGAGCTGACATGGCATCCTACGTGGCATAACCAGGTTACACGGCCGTGCAACTTCAAGGCATAAAGTTACACGGTCGTGTACCTTACTGTTTGGTCTTGGGACGATTTTTTGTAACTTCCTCGTTTGGGCTCCGTTTCTTCTGAAATTTTCCGTGTAGCCTCCCATTGTCTTCTAACATATGATTCATCCTTCAAAAGCACCTGAAAACAACCACAAAGTGTGAAAGTAGATTGCTATTCTTGAAATTCCGAAAAACATGAAAATATGCATAAATGAGAATCAAATACGAGATAAAAGAAGCATTAAAATGTATGAAAACATGCCTAAAACACACTTAACAAATATCCCCAAGCTTAGACTTTTCTTGTCCTCAAGGAAAACAAGGATCAAAACAATGCGGATAACAAACTACAAAGTAGAAAAAGAATAGACACATTATGTAGCAACCAAGAGAACATCAATCATAACTAAAAATCATGTCAATTTGGACCCTAAGCACATATAAGTTAGACCATCTATTCAAAACAAGAGACCATTAAAAGGAACAAATTTTTATCAATTACTTAGCATACGCACGTCAGGCCAAAATATAAACTCACACATGAAACCTTCACTTAGTATTCAAAGCGTCCCGCAAGCAAAGGACGTGCTCACAATTGTTCACTCTTCTCGTGTTTATTCACTCATGTCACAAGATGTGTGACCTCGCAAGCTCCGTCTTCAATATTTGGCTATAAACACTCATTTTTATAGGAGGGGCGCTCGGATATCAAATCTAGGAAGCTATACGAAGTTGACTTTGCTCAAGTCCTCCAATCGACCTCATTTGCATATTTATTTACTAAACACATGATTTTCCAAAACAGAGGGACAAACATTTACAACTCGATTCCTATTTACAAAGGATGGATACCTAGATGACCGAAACAACTAAATCTTTTAAACTTCAAATTGACCCAAGATGTATGAAGATTTTTAAAACATGGTCAATGTATGAAGTTGTAACTAGATCAAAATTAGATTTAGTTGTTGAAAGCAAAAAGGATGAAATGAGGCTTTCAAAACAAGTAACCGCTTTATTGTATTTTTGTGGAAAATTTTCACTTTAAATGACTCGAGTGATCACTTGGTTTGGTCTTTTCTTATATATATATATATATATATATATATATATATATATATATATATATATATATATATATATATATATATATATATATATATATATATATATATATATTGACCAATCTTTTAGAACCAAGTGAAATAATATCTGGATTTTCACCATAAAAACAATTTCACAAAATTTTTGCTAAAATGATTAGACAAAATATTTTTATGCTATTTTTGTAAACATAATGAAAAACTTAAACACACTAATGACCAAAATAATATAAACAAGGTCATATGACATCTATTAATACCTAGTACCATACAAAACCAAAAAATGTAGAAAATAAGATTTTTGTCCATGACTTTGGAAAATCGCGATTTTGAGATAAACCTTATGTTTAATAAACAATATGCAAATGTATGGTCATGAGGGGGGACTAGTGGAACTTCCATAGTACTTCTCCTAGTCGATTACACACATTGATGAACTTACGGGTGGATAAAGCGTCCTTTGCTAGAATAGTTTTGATTCACTTTCATGTGTATTTTTATATTTCACCCAAACGTATCTATGCTAGAAAATTAACAACAAGAAGTTCCTAATGAAGATCTAAGGTTTCAAAAGATGGTGATGTTGCATGTAGATAGGGGACAAAAATACAAGAAGTTTAGCTATGAGATGTATTATGGTTGCAAATTAAAGGTGTCACATAGATGAGAAGCAAGAGATAACAAAAATGCATGCAAAAGTTTAAAAATAATGCAAAAGTTATAAAATATTTTTGAATTTTTATTTATTTATTTTTTTTTAAAAAAAAAAATTATAAGGGATTTAATTCCCCATCCCCAAGCTTAAAATAAAAGCAGTGTCCACAATGCATTAGGGAAGGAGATAGAAACAACCTACTGAGGATCGGGGAAAGGTCCCCGTGGTGGAAATGGAGGGTAAGGGTATGGTGGGTAATATGGGTAAGGTGGGAATTGAGGAGGCTGGAGTGGTTGGCTTCCAGGCTGCTGCTGCTGCGGTGGCTGCTGTGGGTGCTGCTGTTGCCATGGGTTAAAGGCAACGGATATTTGTATGTCAGTGAGGAGAGACATAACATATTGGTTATGTTTATACTGGGTCTCCCTAAACTGCTCAAAGTCTTGTCGCAGCTCCATTTGATTTGTGTCAATTTCACCAAGATTATTATAAATGTTTTGATAATCAAGGCGAAGGTCCGCAAGCTGTGAGTTGATGTTAGCAAATTCCTCCATGTAAAGATTGTGTTGGGGAGGAAATGAGCTACCAGAACTGGAAGGGCCGGGCTCTTGGGGTTGTCTCTCGGGCTCTCTCGCGGGTGGGTTAGGAGGGGGTGCAGGTAGGCCCATATTGGAAGCAGGCTTCCAATTGGTGCGAGAGACTGGGTCGGCTAAACGAAGAATTCGGGCATTTCGACTGTTGACCCGCAGATAATCGCGTCCACTAGCTTGCCAAATCTCATCGGATTCGGGGCGTCTGAATAACCGCATACCCTCAAGAACATCTGAGGTGAGGTATCGCTCACCTTTGACGATCTCAAGGTTATCAGGAAATCGGATGCCTAGGGATGGATGTTTGGCTATGAACGTGATAATTCCACCGCAATAGACTTGGCCGGATGAGCTTCTACTTAGTTTAAGTAGTTTATACATGATCCAGGATCCAAAATTTGGGGTTCTAGGCCCTGGATTGATCATGCAGTAAAGAAGCTCAAGCTCATTGAGGCCGGCTTTGCTTATCTCTTCTTGCGGGAAGAATATGGAAGCAATGATGCGGTGGGTGGCTTTGAGGACGGGGTGGATGATGCTGGAGGCTTTGGCGGAGCTGGGGCGGTAAGTGTTTTCGGTAGAAATTTGTTTCCAGAAAGTGCCAACATCTCCGTGGAATTGTCTGTTTAGTTTGCCCCGTTGGTCATATGTGTTGGCGACCGGCGCGCCAATAAGCTCACACAATTGGACTTGTGTGATTTGGTATGACCTGTTAAACATTCTAAAAGACAAAACTGCAGTATGAACGTTAAACTTGTTAAACATTCTAAAAGACAAAACTGCAGTATGAACGTTAAACTCGACAGACGACAAAAATTCAATAGTGGGGTTTGAATAGCTCTTTTCGCTTATATTCATCAACTCTTCCCAACAAACATTGGACAGGAGTTTGCATACTCCTGCCTCTATTCGTAGGTCTCGTAAAGTTGGGATATCTACAAATTTTTGGGCTTACCCAATTCGTTCCAAGAAGTTATAAAAACGGGCCTCTTGGGCATCGGTCATAAATGCGATACCCGCATCGCCCATTTCAAAGTCCTGCTGTTCGGGCTCCTCATCGGAAGAGCCACTAGAGGCCGAGTATACAATTTGCCTTCTACTACCCCTAGAGTAGGTGTGGGACGATGATGCTATATATATATTTTTTTTATCAAAGGAAATTCAATAACACAACACACAAACAAATAAAACACACAAAATTAATCACAAAGGCTTCCTAATTCAAACTCAAGAACCAATTATCTAACCAAAAATAAAAAATTATGACAATTTTGAATTTGGAAAGAATATACCAAATTGAAGCTTGAACAATGGTAGTTTGGCCTTGATTCCTCCTATTCTTTCTTTCCCCAAGCTTGAACCTAAACAAATTTAATATTTTAAGATCAAAAATCAAAACCTTGATTTTCTAGGGTTTCAAGAAATCCGAAAATAACCCATGGATTTTGATGTTTCTTGTGGTCAAAATGAAGGAAGAGATGAGAAATAGTGAAACTAACCTTTGGATTTTAACAAAACTTGAAGAAATTAGAAGAGAAATTGAAAGATTGGAATTGTTCTTGGAGGTTTTCGGACTCGGTTGGAGCAAGGGAAGAAAATCGAAGCTTTCAAATGAAGAAAATGAAGTGCTTGGCTTTATAGTGTGCGAAAATGACAAAATTGCCCCTAGCTTAAGTTACACGGCCGTGTTTTAAGCTTTACAAATTACACGGTCGTGTAATGTTGTGTTTTGACCGATTACAATTTTTACCATTTTTCCAAGTTACACGGCCGTGTAACTTCAAGTGTAAAAGTTACACGGTCGTGTACCTTACTGTTCCGATTTTCCGTTTTTCGTATCTTGAGCCTCGGTAGTCCGTTTTCAGTTCCGATCGTTTCCACACGTAGGTAATTGAAAATTATACACAGAAAAATTATAAAAACACAAAAATTCACACTTTTAAAAATTGACTAAAATACCCCCAGGTTGCCTCCCGGTTAGCGCGCTTGTTTAACGTCGTTGGCTCGACGCATGGCTCCCAAAATTTTATTATTGGGAGCGGGCCGGCTCGTCTAATTTTTCGTCCTCAACGTTTTGCTCGACGAAATTTTCGTAGAAAGGTTTTAGGCGGTGTCCATTTACCTTGAAAACTTTTCCAGTTGTGTTGCTTCTTATTTCTACTACACCATAAGTAGAAATATTAGTTACAATAAATGGCCCCGCCCATCGGGACTGAAGTTTTCCTGGAAAAAGTTTTAGACGGGATTGAAAAAGTAACACTTTTTGGCCTATTTCAAAGCTCTTTCGTGTGTTGACCTTGTCATGAAAGACTTTGGTCTTTTCTTTGTATATTTTTGAATTTTCATAGGATTCGTTTCGTATTTCTTCCAATTCTTGGAATTGAAGTTTCCTATGAATTCCATTTTCTACAAAGCTTTGGTTTAAGCGTTTGATGGCCCAATATGCTTTGTGTTCAATTTCTACCGGTAAATGGCAAGCTTTTCCAAATACAAGACGGTAAGGAGACATACATATTGGTGTTTTATATGCGGTGCGGTATGCCCAAAGAGCATCGTCTAAACGGATACTCCAATCCTTACGACTTGTACTTACCGTCTTTTCCAAAATGGACTTGATTTCTTAATTGGAGATCTCGGCTTGTCCATTTGTTTGCGGATGGTAAGCTGTGGAAACTCGATGTAGGACCCCGTATTTCTTGAAGAGCGCCTCTATCGTTCGGTTGCAGAAATGTGATCCTCGATCACTTATAAAAGCCCTCGGCATTCCAAATCGACTGAAAATGTTAGCTTTTATAAAATCTGCAACCACTTTGGAATCGTTAGTCCGTGTGGCTTTTGCCTTTACCCATTTAGAGACATAATCCACTGCTAGAATTATGTACATATTTCCAAAGGATGACGGAAACGCGCCCATGAAATCTATTCCCCATACATCAAATATTTCGCAGAAAATTATGGATGTTAATGGCATTTGGTCCTTTGGCCTTAAGTTTCCCACTTTTTGACATTGCTTGCAAGATTTGCAAAACTTGTAAGCATCGGCAAAAATGGTGGGCCAATAAAATCCAGATTCTAGGACTTTATGGGCTGTTCTTTTAGGACCAAAATGTCCTCCACAGGCTTCGGCATGGCAGAAGTTTAAAATAGAGTGTACCTCGCGGAGGTCTACGCACCTCCTTATGATCTGGTCTGGACAAAATTTCCACAAGTAAGGCTCATCCCACACATACTGTTTTGAATCTTTCTTCAGTTTGTCTTTTTGAGCTCGAGTGTAGTCTGATGGGAAATCTTTCGTGACCAAATAGTTCACCATGTCAGCATACCATGGTGTGATTGTCTGGTTGGTAAGCAATTGTTCATCTAGGAATGAATCATTTAGCGGGGTTGGATCTTCATTGTTGATGATCCTACTTAGATGGTCTGCAACTAAGTTTTGTTTTCCGCTTTTATCTCGGATCTTCAAATCGAACTCTTGAAGCAGTAGGACCCAACGAATGAGCCTAGGCTTTGCATCTTTCTTTGACATAAAATACTTTAACACTGCATGGTCGGAAAAAACAATGACTTTGGTTCCCAACAAATATTGTCGGAATTTTTCCAAAGCAAATACAATGGCAAGAAGCTCTTTCTCCGTCGTTGAATAGTTGCTTTAGGCGGGGTCCAATGTTTTCGAAGCGTAGTATATGACATGGGGGACTTTGTCCTTCTTTTGACCCAACACCGCCCCTACCGCGTGATTACTTGCATCGCACATAATCTCGAACAGTAGACTCCAATCTGGCGGTTGAATGATGGGTGTGCTTATCAACAGGTTCTTCAAAGTTTCAAAGGATTGTTTGCATGCGTCAGAAAATTCAAACTCTACGTCTTTTTGTAGAAGTTCGCACATCGGTCTTGAGATCTTTGAAAAATATTTGATGAACCACCTATAAAAACCTGCATGACCAAGAAAAGAACGGACCTCTCGGACACATTTTGGGTATGGTAGAGTTTTAATAACATCAATTTTTGCTTTGTCAACCTCTAAACCCTTTGCTGAAACAACGTGTCCTAGTATGAGTCCTTGGTCAACCATAAAATGACATTTTTCGTAATTTAAAACCAAATTGGTTAATTTCAATACATCTTTTCAAAATTTTTGTCAAATTATTTAAGCACTCTTTGAATGAATTTCCATACACAGTAAAATCATCCATAAACACCTCTATAATCTCTTCAACATACTCGGAGAAGATACTCATCATGCACCTTAGGAATGTGGCGGGGGCATTGCAAAGCCCAAAAGGCATCCGCCGATACGCAAACGTGCCAAAGGGGCACGTGAACGTTGTTTTCTCTTGATCTTCCGGTGCAATGGGTATTTGGTGAAAACCTGAATACCCACCTAGACAACAATAATGAGTCTTTCCCGCTAACCTTTCCAACATTTGGTCGATAAAGGGTAGTGGGAAATGATCTTTATGAGTAGAGGTGTTTAACTTTCGGTAATCAATACAAACACGCCACCCCTTTTGCACACGGGTGGGTACCAACTCACCTTGCTTGTTTTCCATCACCGTGATTCCCGTCTTCTTTGGGACAACCAGGATTGGACTTACCCACTTGCTGTCTGATATTAGGTAAATCATTCCTGCATCTAATAGCTTAAGAATCTCTTTTTTCACCACCTTCATCATGGGTGGATTGAGTCTTCTCTGGGCTTCTCTTGACGGTTTGTACTCATCTTCCATGAAAATATTATGCATGCACATCGATGGGCTAAGTCCTTTGATGTCGGCTATTGTCCAGCCGAAGGCTTCTTTATAGTTCTTTAGCAAACCCATCAATTCTTTTTCTTCTTCTTCAGACAGTTTGTTGGAAATGATGATTGGTAAGGTATCCTTCTCTCCCAAGTACATGTACTTTAAATGGTTGGGGAGATCTTTTAATTCCAACTTTGGTGCCTGTGAAATGGAAGGAAGAAGTTTTTCGTTAGAAATTTGCAATGGCACTTTTGGCAAATCATACCTTGCTTTCTTTTGGTGGTCTAGGTATGATGCGATTTCCAAGATTTCTTGACTTAGATCGAACTTCTCGATAAGCTCCTTTGTCTTCTCCTTGTCTAAATTTCTGTTTAAGACTAGAGCTAATACATCACTGTTAGACAATTCAAAACATTCTTCAACTAATGGGTTGATTACATCAAGAAAATTTAAAGACGAAACAGTTTGTGGATAACGCATAGCATCAAAAATATTGAAATTTATGATTTCTCCATCAAATTCCATGGAAAGCGTTTGAAAACATCAATTTTTGTTCTTGTTGTGCTCATGAAAGGTCTTCCCAAGAGTATAGAACAAGAATTTGGTGTTTCGTCTCCACCCATATCTAAAACGTAAAAATCAGCGGGAAATACCAGTTCATTAACTTGCACCAAAACGTCATCTAATACACCTTTTGGGTGTACTATAGAGCGATCGGCTAGTTGAATTATCACCCCGGTGCTTATTAATGGTCCTATTTTTAATGATTTAAAAATGGAGTAAGGTAGGACATTAATTGAAGCGCCGAGATCTAGCATGGCTTTTGGAATGTAAAGATTTCCCATCTTACATGGAACAGTGAAAACACCCGGATCTTTACATTTTTTCGGTAGTCGTTTTTGCAAAACGGCCGAGATGTTTTCACCGACTTTAACAGTTCCACTTTCTTTTAGTTTCTTTTTGGAGGTACAAAGTTCTTTGAGAAATTTGGCATATCTAGGAATTTGTTTGATTGCATCAAGTAAAGGAATATTTACCTCAACTTTCCGAAAAATGTCCATAATTTCTTGATCTTCCTTTTCCTTCTTTGTGTTTTTAAGTCTAGATGGAAAAGGAGGAGGGGTGATTTTTACCTCAACTTTGGATGGTTCCTTGGGAGCTTCACTTCTTGTATCGGTATCGTCTTCGATCTCTATTTCTCTTTGTCTCTCTTTTGATAAGCTTGGTCCTTTATAGCTTTTCCCACTTCTTAAAGTAACAGCATTTACATTATGTTTGGGATTTTCTTGAGATAGAGAAGGTAACTTACCTTGAGATTCCATCTTGTTGACAGAAGTGGCTAGCTGAGCCATTTGTTGCTCCAGGTTCTTGATGCTATCTCTTGTTTCCTGTTGAAATGATTGAGTGCTTGTTGCCAAACTTTTCACAATATCCTCCAAGGACATGCTTGTGCTTGCAGATTTTTGAGGTGGAGGATTTTGGTAGTATTGTTGGGATCTTTCTTGGTTGTATTGTTTTGGCCTTTCTTGATATTGGTTGCGATTTTGTTGTGGGTAGTTTTGATTTGACGAGTAGTTCCAATTTTGGTTATTTCGGTTTGGGTCTAAAGGTCTTTGATTTTGTCCGGTAAATCCTCCCATGGCTTTTGCTTGTTCTTGCTCTTCTTGCAATTCGGGACACATATCAGTCGGGTGTCCATATTGTAAGCAAATGCCACAAGCTCTAACAGCCGGTTTGATTCCTTTGTCTTTGGTAAGTTGCATCACGGCTTTAGTTAGTTGAGAAATCTGACTTTCAAGATAGGGAGTACTTACCTCTTTTACGCTTCTTGATGGGTCCGCATACCACTCGTCTTCTCCTTGGGTATGCTTGGATTCTTCCGCCATTTTCTCGATCAAGGCTCGTATCTGGGTCGGCGTTTGGTCGATCAACGAGCCTCCACTTGAAGCATTTATTAGTCGTCTTTCCATTGGCGTTAAACCTTCACAAAAATATCAAAATAATTGGTAATCAGAAATACCGTGTTGTGGGCATCGGGCACATAATTTTTTAAATCTTTCCCAATATGTATGTAAGGCTTCTTTCTTTCCCTGCTTGATTCCAATGATTTCCCTTCTTAGACTTGAAGCTTTTATCTCTAGAAAATACTTGTCAAGGAATAACCGTGCAAGACCATTCCATGTTGTGACCGACCCCGGTGGTAGGTCATATAACCATTCTTTAGCTGAGTCTAGCAACGAAAAGGGAAGTGCCATTAACTTAATTTGGTCTTCCGAGACATCGTGTTGTTTCATTCCCACACACACGACGTGGAATTCTTTTAAAAATTTATGTGGGTCTTCATTTTCTACGCCCCGAAATTGAGGTAGTAAATGAATAAGCCCGGATTTTAATTCAAAGTTTGTCATGTGTGGATAGGTTATGCAGAGGGGTTGTTGGGTAACATCTTGGGTTGCCCATTGGCGAAGTGTTTGCTCAAGAGGTGGATTTTCGGCCATTGGAGTGTGGTTTATTTGAGAGGGGGGTGTATGTGGGGTGTTGTTATCGGATTCGTATTCTGTTTCTGTTTCTGACAAGGAAAGGTCTTGCCAAATGTCTATGATAGGAGGGTTTGATGAAGAAGCGGTTTGGGAAGCTTGCTGCTTCTTGCGAAGTTTAGCTTGTTTCCTTAGCCTTTTTGCGGTTTTCTCAATCTCCGAATCAAGTTCAAGAGGCGTACCTGTCCGTGAAGATCTTGGCATAAAATATTAGTAATACCGTGATCCCCGGCAACAGCGCCAATTTGTTGAGTGTCGTGAGACCAACGAAATAATAGAGTTGAAATATGGTTTTTAAAATGATTTGTTAATTACCAATATTTCGTGATTGCACTACTTGTTATAAATATTAACTATGTAGTATAAATGGCAAGCAGGGTCGATCCACAGGGAGCGATGGTCTAATGGATTATACCTTGATTTCACGAGTTTTAAACTTGTAAAGATAGTAACAAAAGGGGGGGGGTTTCATGTTTAGTTGAAATGTGATTGTATATTTGACTTGGGACAAAATATAGAAAAATTGCTTTTGTATTTTATAATTTGGGGACAAATTCTGGTTTTGTATTTTTAGTCATATGATTGGAAATAACAATAAGAATGATGTTTATAACTTTAATCTTTCTAAGTTGGTACTTTGTGTATGCCGAAAGCTCGCACATACACCATTCACCTAATGTACCTTAGTCAAGAGAAGCTCGTTAACTAAGACTAATCTTACTAATCAAATCTAGATAAGATCATAGAATTTGAATGAAAGATTGCATTATGTTTTATGTGAATGTTCCCAACAATGTTCAATACTCCTAAACAAGCGTTGAAGCGTCAAAACATGAGATATGATTTTCACCAATTAAAGATGATTGTCACAAATAATATTTTATGAAACAATTACGGATTTCATAATTTGTATGACTAGATTGACTTATATTTGAGATCAAATGGCCAATATGAAATAAATAAAAACCAAACGCTTGTTAAGTCTCAAAATCATATCACTAGACAGATATAAAATCAAACATCAAACTTTATATTAAATCACAATCATAATCCTTAATACAAAACCAGAAAATAAGGTTACTAGCCACTCATGACTAGTAAAAGAGAAAAACTTACAAAATGAAGATAATCCACACTTGAAGTTGCACAAATAACACAAACATAATGTATCTAGAGAGTGTTCAGAAGATAATGGAATAAGGGATGGTGCTAAGGCTAACCAAACACATCTATTTATACTAACACACCAAGAGTAAAATGGTAATTTGAACAATGGCAAACATCATCATTCCAAGACCCACTTCCTTCATCACATGGCCTCAAAATCAGGTTGGATCTGCATCTGGTCGTGTAACATGAGGATGAGAGCACAAGAAGGAGTAAACAACTCATAGTGGGCCAAAAAGCAGATCTAGACACCAGATAAAGTTACACGGCCGTGTAACTTCTTGGGCCAAGATTACACGGTCGTGTAATCCTGCATTTCTCCTGGACTTGCCCTGAGCTGACATGGCATCCTACATGGCATAACCAGGTTACACGGCCGTGTAACTTCAAGGCATAAAGTTACACGGTCGTGTACCTTACTGTTTGGTCTTGGGACGATTTTTTGTAACTTCCTCGTTTGGGCTCCGTTTCTTCTGAAATTTTCCGTGTAGCCTCCCATTGTCTTCTAACATATGATTCATCCTTCAAAAGCACCTGAAAACAACCACAAAGTGTGAAAGTAGATTGCTATTCTTGAAATCCCGAAAAACATGAAAATATGCATAAATGAGAATCAAATGCGAGATAAAAGAAGGATTAAAATGTATGAAAACATGCCTAAAAATACACTTAACACTTCGGAATGTCTTAATACATCCTAAATGATCCTTAGAGCCTAACAAAACACTAAGAATCAGTTTTTAGTCTCAAAACCCATTTCTAGGGTTCTTGAGCTCAAAAACCAATTCCATTGATTCAACCCTAATTTATGGTTAGAAACCCATTTCTTGTGTTGAATTAAGCTAGATAGAACATATGAACTCGTTGTGGTAACTTCTCAACAGATTTCAGTTTAGAAACTAACCACCACAACTTGAATATATGAGTTCATATCACAAAAACTTACCTCAATTGGCTTTGGAACTCTTCAATCCTCAACTAATGCTTCGATTCCCGCTTCCTTACTTCACGAATTTTCCAGAAATCATGTTCTTCCCGTTCTCCCTGGCTCTCCCTCTCGATTCTTATATTATCTTCTGGAGATAGAAGATATTTCTTATTTATAATTTCATATTTCCACTTTAACACCTCCAGTTTCCATTCTTCCATTTTGGCACCCAAAACAACTTTTTATTACATAAGGTTTCATTATTTTACATAATTATCCCATCACACAATTATTTTTACACCAAGGTCCAAGACATGGCAAAAAGACCAATTTGCCCTTTTCCAAAATTTTTACTAATACATACAATTATTTTACATTTTATTTTAAAATTTGCGGGTTCTTACAATCTCTCCCCCTTAAGAGGATTCCGTCCTCGGAATCTCTTCATAATTCGTGAAATTCGGGTATCTTTTCTTCATGTCTTCCAAAGTTTCCCAAGTCAGATCTGAACCCGATGTGTGCTTCCATTTGACCAAGACTAAGTCAATTTCCTTGTTTCTCAACTTCTTGGTTCTCACTTCCAGCATTGCTTCTGGTTCTTCTGTCAGCTTATTCGGGGCCTCCACTGTTAAGTCTTCCAATGGGATAACAAGTTCACTCTTTCCAAAGTACTTTTTCAAATAACACACATGGAACGTATCATGTATACCACTCAGTTCCCGTGGTAACTCTAACTTGAAAGCTTGTACACCGATTCTTTTCAAGATCTTGAAAGGTCCAATATATATTGGACTCAGTTTACCCCTCTTCCCAAATCTTACCACACCCTTCCACGGGGATACTTTGAGCATCACCAGATCATCTTCTTTTAAATCGTAAGGTCTCTTCTTCAAATCTGCATAACTCTTCTGCCTATCCTGAGCAGCTTTCATATTAGCTTGGATTATTTTGATCTTTTCGTTTGTTATCCTTATGATTTCTGGTCCAGTTATTTTGGTCTCCCCCGCCTCTAACCAACACAAAGGGGTTCTACACTTTCTGCCATATAGAGCTTCGAATGGTGGCATTCCAATACTGGAATGATAATTGTTGTTATAAGAAAACTCTACCAATGGCAAGTGTTCATCCCAATTTCCACCAAAATCCAGAACACACGATCGTAGCATATCTTCTATGGTCTGGATGGTTCGTTCACTTTGCCCGTCTGTCTGGGGATGATAAGCTGTACTCATTTTAATTTTTTTCCCCATTCGTTCCTGTAGTGCTTCCCACAATTTTGAGGTAAATCGTGGGTCTCTATCAGACACGATTGACAAGGGAGCTCCATGAAGTCTTATAACTTCATCCATGTATATCTGTGCTAATGTTTCCAACTGGGTAGTTTCTTTAATTGCCAAAAACATTACACTCTTGGTCAAGCGGTCAACAATGACCCATATACAATTATGACCTCTTCTAGTTCTTGGCAACCCAACTATGAAATCCATGGTTATGTCTTCCCATTTCCCCGCTGGAATTTGCAGTTGTTGAGTATTTCCATACGAGGCTTGGTGTTCCGCCTTCACCTGTGCACAAGTTGCACATTTGGAAATATACTTGACTATTCTTTTCTTCATTCCCGGCCACCAATACTGTTCTTTGAGATCCCGATAAGTTTTCGTACTTCCTGGATGAATGGAATACTTTGACTTATGGGATTCTTCTAGAATCAACTTTCTGTTTTTACCAGCTTTTGGTACCCATACGCGGTTTCTGACTGTCTTCAATCCTTGTGCATTTTCTCCAAACACCAAATCCTTCCCCAGCTTTTCTTTCTTTAAGTCACCTCTTTCCAATACTTGCTTTTGCGCGTCCTTGATTCTTTCTATTAAACTTGATTTCAATTCCATCAACATCAATCTTTCTTGACTTTTTCTTTTCGTGAAACTTTCTGCTTAAAGCGTCTGCTACTACATTTGCTTTCCCAGGGTGGTAGGCGATTTCACAATCATAGTCATTTATCAGTTCTAGCCACCTACTTTGCCTCATATTAAGTTCCTTCTGTGATAATACATACTGCACACTTTTGTGATTCGTGTACAAGGTGCACTTTGTTCCGTATAGGTAATGCCTCCATATTTTTAATGCAAACACCATTGCTGCCAGTTCCAAATCGTGCGTTGCATATCTTGTTTCTGGTTCTTTTAATTGGCGAGAAGCATACGCTATCACTTTCCCCCGCTGCATTAGTACGCAACCCAATCCTCTGTTCGAGGCATCACTATACACCACGAAGTCTTCAGTTCCCTCTGGCAGGGTAAGAACCGGCGCATTACATAACTTCTCTTTCAGTGTCTCAAATGCTTTCTCTTGTTCTACTCCCCACTCAAATTTTATCCCTTTTCTCGTTAGTTTCGTAAGAGGTACTGCAATTCGTGAAAAATCTTGGATGAATCGTCGGTATTACCTGGCGAGTCCAAGAAAACTTCTCACTTCTGTCGGGGTTTTTGGAATCTCCCATTTCATCACTGCTTCCACTTTTGCTGGGTCAACTTTAATGCCTTGGATTGAGACGACGTGTCCAAGGAATTGCACTCCCCTCAGCCAAAATTCGCACTTCGAAAATTTCGCGTATAACTTCTCTTTCTTTAAAACTTCCAACACCGTCCTCAGATGATCCTTGTGTTCTTCTGCATTCTTCTAGTAGATAAGAATGGCATCAATGAAGACGATAACAAACTTATCAAGGAACGGTTTGCACATCCTATTCATCAAATCCATGAAAATTGCTGGGGCATTCGTCAAACCAAAAGGCATGACTAGGAATTCATAATGCCCGTATCGAGTGCGGAAAGCAGTCTTCTCAATATCTTCGTTCCTTATATGCACCTGATGATATCCAGACCGAAGATCAATCTTTGAGAAATAGTCAGCGCCTTGCAATTGGTCAAACAGGTCGTCTATGCGTGGTAACGAGTAACGATTTTTAATGGTAATTTTGTTGAGCTCGCGATAGTCAATCCACATTCGCATCGAACCATCCTTCTTTTTAACAAATAGCACCGGCACACCCCAGGGTGACGAACTGGGGCGTATGAAACCTTTATAAAGCAATTCCTGTAATTGGGACATCAACTCCCGCATTTCGGTTGGGGCTAAACGGTATGGAGCACGGGCGATAGGAGAAACTCCGGGTACAAGATCAATTCGGAATTTTACTTGTCTCTCTGGTGGCAAACCGGGTAGATCGTCTGGAAATACCTTAGGGTATTCTCTTACCACATCGATGTCATGTACTGTTTTCTTTGCTTTATCTTCCACTATTACGTACGCTAGAAAGGATGAGCATCCTTTCACCAAACATCTTCTAACTTTCGCTGCACTAATCAAATTTGACATCCTCTTGGGTTTTTCACCATATACATACACTTTACTACCATCTGCAATTTTCACCGACACTATCTTTTTTCCACATGCAATTTTTGCATCATTGGCCCCAAGCCAATCCATACCAATGACAACATCAAAAGTCTTCACTCCAATTGGAAGAAGGTTCAACGAGAATTTCTGGTCATCTATGCTGAGCTCGCAACTACGGTACACATGTTTTATCTCCACCTTCTTACCACTTGCCAATTCGACCTCACATACACAATCTAATGGTTCTAACGGTACGTTGAATTTTAGACCAAACTCATGAGACACGAACGAACACGTAGCACCAGAATCAAATAATACGTAAGCAGACATCTGGTTAATTAATAGGGTACCTGAGACCACGTCTTGTGTCTCCTTTGCTTCTTCCCGGGTGAGCTGGAAGGCGCGAGTCTTCACCTTTTGAGGCTTTGTCTTTTTCTGCGCAGTTGATACTATTGTCTCGCCACCCTTCTTCGGACAGTTGAAACTATAGTGCCCCTTTTCGTGACATGAGAAACACTCGACTTCGTTGAGCTTCGGATAGGTACATTCCCTAGCCTTGTGACCCGTTCTTCCACAGTTAAAGCAGGCTGTGCTTCCCGTCTTGCATTCGCCCGTATGGTCTTTCCCACACTTGTCACACGTCTTCCGACTGCCCTGTTTGCTCGACATCACCACCGACTTCCCCTTCTTATTCCAACTACTACTCCCGCCACTGAATTTACGTTTATCCCCAGAAGCTTGCCTCTCCATTGTTCTCCTCTTCCACACATCCTCCACATTCCTTGCCGCTACAAATGCTTCATCCATTGCTGCCGCCCGTTTCACTTCTAATTCATACTCCCAAGGTAGACCTTTCACGTAACGGTTGATTCGGGCCTGCTCCGTAGAGTAAATGTTGCCCACAAATTGTAGCATATCGCTGAACTTTTTAGTGTACTCGGCAATGGTCAAACTACCCTTCTTTAGTGTAAGAAACTCATCTTCAAGTTTTTCTATGTCCCGAAGGGGACAATATTTGTTCTTCAGGCGAGTAGTGAATTCGGTCCACGAACATTTATAAATTACATCCTTTCCAAGCAGCTCGTATAAGGTATTCCACCAGACCAGCGCATCGTCTTTCAGCATTCGTGAGGCATAGTAAACTTTATCCTTCTCATGACATTTACTGACCTCCAGTACTTGCTCCGTCTCCCGTATCCATCGCATCGTAACTTTGGGCTCAAAGCTACCATAATATTCTGTTGGTTTGCATGCCAGAAAAGTTTTGAAAGAACATCTCTTCTTGTTTTCTGTCCCCACACTATCTTCTTCCGTAAGGGAATCTCTATTGGTAGGTCTCCAAGAGGCATCATCAGTAGAAGGATTAGGACGTGGGTCCCCCAACCGTGTATTCAGCATTTGGCGCATATCTTCCCTCATTTCTGTTTTTAAATTGCTAATAAGGTTTTGTATAGCCTCCAAAGTCACAGGTGGAGGTTGCGGTATTGGGTTTGGCATATCGCCCATATTGTCCGCATCGTTGGCGGGAATACTCCCACGAGATGGAGTATGACTGGCTGCCCGTCCCTCACTTGAAAGGTTCTGATCACCGCTCTCCATTTACTATATAAAATGAAATAAATTTACGTTTATTATTCCACATAGATATATTTATCAATATATCCGAAAGCGGTAGCATGTGATCTTCCTATGGAGCTTGTGTTCCTAAGTATCTCTCTACTAATTTCCACAACCAAATTCCTCAGGTTCCCTCGTGACTTCACCATTTCCAAAGCATATCCTGTGGTTACAATAATACGGGCCCAATATTATTTTAACAACCTATATACTTTGGCTCTAGTGTCATCACAAGACCCCCTGATTCATCGGTTTCTGTGGATTCCAACGTTGTAAGTTCCCGACTCTACCCCGTTAGTTAGTACCTAGTACTACTACTTCAATTACTATTAATCCAATAGTTTAATCCTAGGATGGTTACCCAACCTAATTCGCTTAAACCATGGCTCTGATACCAAATTGTAACACCCCAACTTTTACACAAAATTTTTTTATCCAAACTTATATTACAAATATTTAGTCATACAAACCATTTAAGTTTTTTACAAACGGGGCATCACAAGTTCGCATCATAACCATAGTTCAAACCTGTTTATTTTACATTTTGTACAACAGAAGCTACGGTCCCACACTCGACTCTTTTACCGCCCTTCCTGCTTACCTGAGTACATAGGATTTTAAAAAAAAATACGTGAGACATAATGTCTCGTGAGCATTATGGGTTTAGACCCAAAACAGTTTTCCAATAATAACATTATTCTTTAAATTTCCAATATTTTACTTCCTATGAGCGCACCCATAGGTATTCCTGATTTTTATGATGGTACATTCCTACGAGCACACTCGTAGGTTTTATACGAGACGCACCTGTATACCTACTTCCTCGATAGCATGAAACGGATTCATCTACCAAGGTAAGACAACTACTTCGCGACGGGAAGTACCATCCCAGTAGTGTCTTTGACCACCCCTACCGCAGCAGGCCGTGATCTTTATCCGGATACTAAACAACTTTTCATCATGGGCCAATCACATTATTAGTTCACTGTATTTCTGATTCTCTTTCTTTAGACATCATAAGCATATTTTTCATAAAATACTTTTAAAGTCATAAAACCACTTTGACTCCAAAACATTTTGAATAAAATTCATTTTGCCATGTACTCCAAAAATCCACATAATACTCACCTTACATCACCTAGGAGTTACTTAGCTTCGTGGACTCCTTTATCTTTCACTTGATCGATTCTATTAGAACCACCACCTATTATATACAAAATATACATTTATACTCAATTCATATATATAATAACCAACTTTACAGCACCAGAGTGCTATACTATGCAATTACAGGTTATCATTAGACTACAACTCTTGTTATACTAGCTTCCTTTAGTTTGTAAATTTTCTCAAAATACACGTATTTTACTACAGTACCCTCGGGAGGTCGTATTTCGGTTCCAACAATTTTCTACAAAGTTTTGAACCATAAGGGACTTATGTTTAAAATTTGAGGTCAAACGGACACGTCTAACCCCAACTTCCAAAATTGAAGTTGGCTTGGCAGAATGCTCAATGCATTTCTGCATTTTGGTCCAAGCACGACGTCGGGTCGCGATCCATAGAGATCGGGTCGCGATCTCTGAGTGTGTTGCCATTTTTGACGATTTTTCAGCTATAACTTCCACTATTTCCCTGCATTAAGTCCTTAATATTTAAGTAAATCATTTTAGGATCATTCCGGGGCAATAACCTTCAGTTTTCATCAAGTTTTAACTTGTGAAAATCATAATTTTTCAACAATTCATAACAAACCCGTTTTTAGCATTTTTCACCAAAAATACAAATTTTTGAAATTAATCACTTAGGAATGTCTTAATACATCCTAAATGATCCTTAGAGCCTAACAAAACACTAAGAATCAGTTTTTAGTCTCAAAACCCATTTCTAGGGTTCTTGAGCTCAAAACCCAATTCCATTGATTCAACCCTAATTTATGGTTAGAAACCCATTTCTTGTGTTGAATTAAGCTAAATAGAACATATGAACTCGTTGTGGTAACTTCTCAACAGATTTCAGTTTAGAAACTAACCACCACAACTTGAATATATGAGTTCATATCACAAAAACTTACCTCAATTGGCTTTGGAACTCTTCAATCCTCGACTAATGCTTCGATTCCCGCTTCCTTACTTCACGAATTTTCCAGAAATCATGTTCTTCCCGTTCTCCCTGGCTCTCCCTCTCGATTCTTATATTATCTTCTGGAGATAGAAGATATTTCTTATTTATAATTTCATATTTCCACTTTAACCCCTCCAGTTTCCATTCTTCCATTTTGGCACCCAAAACAACTTTTTATTACATAAGGTTCCATTATTTTACATAATTATCCCATCACACAATTATTTTTACACCAAGGTCCAAGACATGGCAAAAAGACCAATTTGCCCTTTTCCAAAATTTTTACTAATACATACAATTATTTTACATTTTATTTTAAAATTTGCGGGTTCTTACACGGGTCGAAAGACAGTCTGGTGCAAGTGGATCTTCAAGAAGAAGAACGACATGGATGGAAAGGTACACACTTTCAAGGCAAGACTGGTTGCGAAGGGCTTTACTCAAACCTAGAGGTGGCAAAACCTGACACGACACGACAACCCGACACGAACTCGACACGAAATAAACGGGTTTGGGTAAGAGATTTCAACCCGTTTAATTAAACGGGTTGACACGACATGATACGATAATTAAACGGGTAAGGTCAGGGTTGAAACTTTCAACTCGAATATGACTCGAAAATGACCCGTTTATTTATATTCAAGTTTTTCTAATTCTTATGTAAATTGGACAAGTCAAAACACCAATACCATATTTAAAAGAAAAACTTCTGATTGATGTGTTTTATAATGTGGAAGTCTTTTAGCCACCTAGGTCATGAATTCATTTGACTCGGCCTCTCTCTCCTCCTTGCAACATCGTCATTCATCTCCCCGACTCCTAATCTTTTAACGTTGCTCTATAAACTCAGTGTGAATGTTTCTATTACTAGTTTTTAATGTTTTTCCTTTTCGCCTCAAACTCCTATTCTTTCAACATACTTAGTGTTTCAACTCAAAAAGTGACATGATATATTTACAAGGTCTTAACCCCAAACCTGAAACTCGACACGAACTCGACATGAAAATAAACGGGTTGACATTACATGACACGATTATTAAACGGGTTGGGTTAGGGTCGAGCACTTTCAACCCGTTTAATGTTTTGACACGACACGAAACCGACACGACACGACACGTTTGCCAGGTCTACTCAAACCCCAGGGATTGACTATGATGAGACCTTCTCACCAGTGGCCAAGATAAATTCTATTAGGATTATGCTAGCCATAGCTGCATTTCATGATTATGAAATTTGGCAGATGAACGTCAAAACCGCTTTCCTTAATGGGAAGTTGACTGAGGATGATTACATGAATCAGCCAGAGGATTTTGTCGATGCAAAGTATCCTCATAAGGTGTGTAAGCTTGAGAAATCAATCTACGGATTGAAACAAGCTTCTCGCAGCTGGAATCTTTGTTTCCATGAGAAAGTTAAAGAGTTTGGTTTCTCTAGGAGCGAGGATGAGTCCTGCGTATATGTCAAGGCTAGTGGGAGTATAGTCACCTTCCTAGTGATGTATGTTGATGACATACTGCTCATGGGAAACGACATTCCAACCTTGCAAGATGTCAAGTCTTGGCTTGGGAAGTGTTTCGCCATGAAAGATCTAGGAGAGGCTGCCTATATTCTCGGGATAAGAATACTGAGAGATAGGAAGAAGAAACTAATTGGACTTAGTCAGAGTACATACTTGGAAAAGATACTAAAAAGGTTTAGTATAGAGAATTCCAAGAAGGGAGAGCTACCTATCCAAAGTAATGTAAAATTGAGTAAGACTCAGCGTCCGAGTACAGACGAAGAGATAGCTGACATGAGTCGGGTACCTTACGCTTCGGCTGTGGGGTCGATCATGTACGATATGACATGTACTCGACCTGACGTGGCCTTTGCCTTGAGCATGGTCAGTCTATACCAGGGAAACCCTGGAAGGGCACATTGGACAGTTGTCAAGAACATACTCAAGTATCTGCGAATGACTAAGAACTTTGTTTTAATCCTTGGTGGCAGTGATACCTTGAGAGTTGACGGGTATACAGATGCCAGCTTTCAGACAAATAGAGACAATGGTCGGTCTCAGTCGGGCTGGGTTTTTCTTTTGAATGGGGGAGCAGTGACTTGGAAAAGTTCCAAGCAAGAGACAGTGGCTGATTCTACTTGCGAATCAGAGTACACAGCAGCGAGTGAAGCGGCAAAGGAAGCGGCTTGGCTAAAGAACTTTATCGGTGACCTTGGAGTAGTCCTGAGTATTCAGGAGTCCATGGAACTATTCTGCGATAACGAAGGAGCAGTTGCTTTGACGAAGGAACCGAGAGATCATGGAAAGTCTAGACAAATCGACATAAAGTACCATTACATAAGACATAGAGTAGAAGAAGGACACCTCCTAGTGAAGAGGGTATCATCAGAAGATAATCCTGCAGATCCCTTGACAAAGGCTCTGAGTAGGATTAAGCACAATCAGCATGCGCGGCGCATAGGATTAAGAGATGACATTAGTTTTTGTAATTAGATAGGATATGAAACTTATTGCAATGTAAATGTAATTGACTTTTGTGATTTAATAATATAGTTTTGTTTATGAGTATTTGATACTGCATTTTGTCAATTGTTTATTGTTGTGTTTCATTTTGCATGTTTACTTCCTGAGTAATTTAATTATTCAAAATGCCCACAGTCGCTCATGCTTTTAGGGAGTAAGTATGAATAAAGGCTGTCATGAATTGTTTTGTAGATTGTCTAAGGAGTTAGACATAGCAATATGATTGCTACAACATTCATGAGTACTTAGAAATAGGGATTTAAGTATTGGATAAACCCACGCTCAACAGATTGCTTCATGGATTACATCACGAGCAGTGTGGAGACGATAATATCTTTTGATCTTTAAGTAGAGACATATAAGTTATGTTTTACCAAGCGGTTGTTCATTGACAATGCGAAAACGCATCAGTAACGCGATGTTATAAAATGTGTTGTTGTGAATGATTTGACTAGTAAAAGACATATGTATATGAGTCAAAGCTTATTCGTCCCTTGACCCTATCGGGAAAACAGATATATGTAGGCCTCTCGATGATTTTGAAGTTGACTGAAAGGGTTGGCCAACCAGGACTAAATTGATATGCTCAATTAGTAGTCTTAAAGTCATATGCAAATCAGAAATCGGAAAACAGAGAATCAGACCAGGATCGATTTTAATCCATGTCTTGAGTATGAAAATATCTAGTTGGACGGAGGATCATCTGATCACTTATCTATGGACAGAACTGACTAGGTCAGAGTTCGGCAGCGGTTTCTAGGAAGCTACAGTTGCTAATTAATTAGAGGCCAAATTGGTAATTATAGTCATAGACTTATCCAAGTGGGAGACTGTTGGATTAGGTATCTAAGCCATGACTAATAATTAGTATTTACCTAATTAATAGTAGCATAGTCCATTTGGGTTGCTCTCATAGCAGGAGGTTTGGTATAAAGTTCGGTAGAGAGAAAGATTGATTTATTATTTGATTAATAAATCAATAGAAATAAATATATGGTTTATTAATATATTAAAGTGATAATATATTAATTAGAAACTATATTAATTAATTAGAAATTAATATGAAATTAATTGGAATTAATTTGGCGATTAAATTAATTAATTAAAGGTGCAGGGACTAAAATTGTAATTATTCAATAGTTGAGTAAGTGACAGTCTGAGTGAGTGAAGTGGCCAGCGAAATATATATATGGAAATATATATTTTCGATTTTAATATATAGGAGATAATAAGGTTTGAATTATTAAGATAAAGGCTTATCTTAATTTGAATTCAAAAATGCTTATCTCTTAAGGTTTATCTGGTCATCTGCTGGAGGCAATACATAGGGAGCCTCATACCCTCATAACCTGCGATTTTATACCCAATCTCTCTCTGGAATTCGATCAAGCTTCTGCTCCCTGGGTGTGACTACATTTGAGGCAAGATCCATTTGTTGCTTTGCTTCCAAGAAACACTAAAAGGTTAGTTTTTCTAATTCTCTTCTTTTTAGTTTATTTTTCTGGGCCTTTAGGATATTGTTATATGTTTAATTAGAAGAAAACATAGATCCTCGTAGGTTGCATGTGAACTTAGGATTTAGTTCATTGATTTGAATAAAACCCTTCAATAGGGTGGTGCAAGACAATCTCCTATAGGGGCAGAGAGGAGGCCAGTGGTCATCCCCTAATTGAAAACCAACACTTCTTATGGGGAAAGGGGGAGTGGGGTTAGAACTCAGGACCTCCCTATGGGGGAAGAGAGGGAGTCCTAAGACTTATCTAGTAGGCCATCAGGGTGATGGTTGATATTACATATTTTACACGTTATTGGATAGGGTTTTAGTTTTTTTATTGTTATAAAAGGACTAATGTTACTCAATTTTAGTGCATAGTGTCTTGTGTGGATTTTTATGCAAAATGCAGGGTTTTAAATGTAAAATGGATAAAGATAGAGATGGAAAAACAAGGATAAAGATCAAGTGAAGCTTGCGACACGGAGCTATGCACTTCGAGGTGCTGAAAATGGGATAAAATGTAACCTGACTTTGACTTTGAAATTCAAACAGCAAAGAATCGGGATAAGGCACGACTCGCGACGCGAATATCATCGGTTGGCGGCGCGAGCCTCTAGATTCCACAACTATAAATAGAGGCATCTATGACTCAATTTCGTATTTCTTTAGTTTTACAAGTAGTTGGTTAGTTTACGTTTATTTCAACATTCTTAGTTTTGTAACGTATTTTCTGCTATGACTATTCCACATTCAGAAAATTCTTCAACCACGGAGACTTGGTTTTCTATTTAGGAGTAATCAGTTGGCTCCTATTTCAGTTTTTTTCGAGAACGATTGTTCGTTTTGCTTTATTTTATAAAAGATTTGGTTTTTGGTATCGATAATGTTAGATCTGGTGTTTACGCATAGATCTAGTTTTGGTTTATGGTTTATGATTGTTTTGAGTTTGTTTTGGGATCCAAAGTGTAGTAATATACACCGACTATAGAGTGACACTATAGTACGGTTTTGTTATCGATACGATAGTGCCAACCACGAACTCCTTGATTCGAACCTTGCTTACACTAACTATTGGATAGTAAGGTTTTATCTTTGACTTTTGACCACATCAACGACTACGACGTGTCAAATTTTGATGTCGTTACCGGGGATTCGTGTGTTTGACACTCTGTATCAGTCAAAATTTTAGTTTTTCTGTTTTATTGTTTACTTCATCGCACGCACTCTGTGCATGCGTACACATGGAGGTGAGAAATCATCATATCTGTTTTTTGATCTTGAAATCGGAAGGACTATGAAAACGAATCGAGTTGCTCGATGTCTTTTCAATATGCAGCCTGATGATGTTTTTGTTGAGGATGTTACCGATGACCTTCAAAGTGAGGTAATGGGAGACAGCCTGTTGTTCCCCAAGTTCCAGTCAACACGAATGGAATCTCGGTTAGTACTAGCGGTGGAAATACAGGGCCACCCCCCGTACAAGTTCCACCACCTTTGCAACCAGTAGTACAACCACCACCCAATCCCCGTGGACCCAATGGAGGGAACGGAACAAATTGGGGGTGCAGAACAACAATGGCGTGTCGCGTAAACGGCAACCGCAGCACCTTCAGCAGCAACCGCCATAGCTACAAGTACAACAACAACAGAACCAAGCTCAACTTGGAGACTACCATCAAGTCATCTAGTGGAATCAGCTACAAGTACAGCAACAACAGCAACAACTAGGTGATGATGGTTGGATGCCAAACTACCATCAAAGGTAACCAGTGGAATCAGGGTGGATGACCCCGACCAAACCAGAATCAGAACTAGCAGGGACAACGGTATTACAATAACGGGTTACATGACGGTAGTTTCGTTCCGCCCTTATATTTTCAATAACCGATTGGGCAATCGGTTGCATCGTATTTCCAACCTCGGGAATACGATGATGCATCACCCATATTCTTCCCTGAGGGGAATGAACATCGGGTCAAGATTCAACCTTAGTTACTAGGCCTTCTGCCCAAGTTTAGGGGTTATAAGCAAGATGACCCCTTTAACCATTTGTATGAGTTTTTGGCAATTGCTAATGCGAACATCCCATTGGTGTTAATCGCGACTCATTTAGACTGCGTTTATTTATGTTCACCTTAAAAGATAAATCGAAGTACTGGTTCACGTCTCTACCTCTCAATAGTATTACCACTTGGGAGAAGCTCAAAACAAAGTTTTTGCAATAATTTTATCCGGCCAATAAGACCTCGGAAGTACGCAAAGCCATTCAAGATTTTCCGCAAAACTCGGGAGAAGAATTTGATGACGCCATCGAACGTCTGAAGGAGTTACTTCGTTCATGCCTACATCACGAGTTTCCTCGATGGCAATTAGTCAAATTGTTCTTTGATGGGGTGGACAACACGAGCCAGAAGATGGTCAATTCCTCATCTGGAGGCACAATCACGATGCAAGACAGTGACACGGCCTGGAGATTCTTGGAGCAGCTAAGAAATGGGTCCAAGACCAACTATTCTGCAAAGAAAAAAGGACACCACTACATCCGCAGCAGTGGTAGGGATTTACATCGCTTGGAAAATGGAGGTTAAGGATGAGATCGGGGCCTTAAGTAGGAAATCTGACATGTTGTTGGCTACTGTTAACAAGGGTCTAGGCAACCATCAGCAACACGGTCAACAAGGTCATCGGCAGCAAGAAGTAAATCAAGTGTATGGCCAGGGTCAGTACAACAACAACAATATACAGCAATACAAACCGAACAATCAAGGAGGACTGAATCACAACGGTAATTACAACAACAACAATTATAACAACCATCAAGGTAATTACCAAGGCCAGAACCAGAACCAACGACAGTATCAACCTGTTAGCAACAACAACAACCAAAACAATGGCAACAACGGTCCTCCAGTGCAATAAACGCGAGCTAGGAAGCTGGACCGAGTATTGGCTTTTGCGACAAATGCACATCAGCAGACTCAAGCCAACGCAAAGTCCATAATCAATATGGAGAGGCAGATAGCCCAACTAGCTGAAGAAGTGGGGAAAGTAGACAACGACAAGTAGACAAGTTCCCAACTAATCGCACACAACGACCTGGGAAGGAACATGTCAATGTTGTAGACAAAGACAAGGAAGCCTCGACAAGTGAATCAGCCACTGAAATGATCAATACCGAGTTGGGGGGTCAGAGATTACATAGAAATTGTGACAGCCACCCATTACAGCCATCAAGAGACAAGCTGCAAGGTCGAAAAAGATATGAGCAAAATTGAGGGAGGACACAATCAATCAGCCACATTTAGACCAACTAGAACAAGCACGTCTAAGATTCTCAAAGAAATATGTGCTGAGAAGGAAAAGACACAAGTTTTTAAATAAGTTTAAGATAGACAAAAAAAACCATCTTCCTTTTGTAGGAATCGTGTGCCAACATGGCTTATTTAGCATGGTCCATGTCCCAAATAATGTCATAAAGTGCTTTTTAATAAATAATTGTTGTTTTTGACATTACTCTTCAAATATGTTTGTTTAGCATCTTAACGAACATAATCAAACAAACATTAACAACGTAAACTATTTTAAAACGAACAAACACAAACAAAAAAACATATTTGTTTATGTGTCTATGTCAAACGAACGGTTAAACTTAAACGAACGAACACGAGCAAGTCATTGTTTGTTTTCGTTCGATCCATTTACAACCATAAATATAATGGATAAAAAATATCGGTTAGCTTGTGTATATTTCACACATTACATTAAATGGTAACAAGAATATAAGCTTTTATGGTAAATCGATAAATTAATCAATTTTCACCCAAATAAAAGTATGTTACATTGATTGATAAAAAAACCACTATTTAGCTCACGTAAAGTTCACACACTACATAAAATGGTAAATGAAAAATAACCTTAATGGTAAATGAAAGAAAAATATTCAATTTTCATCAAGTATGTTGCGTTGATTGGTAAAATATGTTAGTATTTTTGGAAGGTTCCCTTCATAAACAATAAGCATGAATATGTCTAGAAAAATATATAAACATAAAATGATTTAGATGTTTGTATGTATTTGAATACATTTTAGATGACTTTCGATCTATGGAATCAAAGGTCATCTCTGATCCAGCATATTTGATACAGTCTTTGAACAACCTCTAAACGAATCAAAAACCTTTGAACGGTAAATGAACTCTCTCTCTCTCTCTCATTAAAATATTCAAATCATCTGGTATTAAATTATTTGGTTTTATCAAACAGCCCCTAACTTGCCTTTATTTTTACCCATTTGACCTGATAGAAATAAATTTAAAATAAAAGCAACATCAAATTGGCTGATGTTAGATATATGAATAGAAATCGCCGCATTGAGTAGACTTGCAAACTAAATTGATAGTCAATATAGGATAATTAGTTTGGACATTGTGTTGATAAATATTCTAGGGTAATTTTCGACGAAAAAGATGAATACATTCACATTTTTTTTGTTTTTTGTTTGTTTTTCCACCTTTGTGGGTGCAATAATTTGATACATGCATTTAATATGTAAATCAAGTAAAAGTTATCCACTATTCTTTGGGTTATTGTTTGAAAAGACCTCAAACTTTGATCTCATTTTCGATAAAGTCATCGTTCTATTTTTTAAACAGAAAAGGACCAAATTTGTTAGAAAATGTTCAGAAATTGGATTTGGACGTGTAATAGGCGGCGAAATACATTCATCTTGCAATGGCATTTTTTTTTAAAACAAAATATGAGGGCTTTTGCAATAAAAAAGTATCAAATTTTAAGGATTTTTCTAAAACAGACTACTATTATATTCTTATGATAATCTTATTTTATTATCTGACTCGATTTAATAAGGTTAATATCGTAATACGAAAACAAATAATACATAATTTTCTTTTTGATCATTTATATTTTTATTATATTCAATATATGTAACACCCGACTTTTAAAACAAAAACACTTCTGAAAATTTTTCATTTAAAACAAGGTTTCAATACATAAAACCATAACAAAATGGGTATATTTTATCAAAAACGGATACAAGTGTATCAAGGAGTGTATAAAATATCATAACCTCCTTTTTAAAGTCGGGCTGCTACTGACAGCATCTATAAGTCCCACTTTTTTAGTCACGGACTGTAACTTTTCCCCTATCAGGATCATGCTAACCTGCAGGGACATTTAACAGATAACGTGAGCTATAAAGCTCAGTGAGTAATCATATAAATAATCTCACAGAATAAGAGAATAAAATGTTTAAATTCTCATAACAGTTTCTGTCTCATATTTCATAGTCATAAATGACCGCACCATATATCGTAGCCATATAAGCCGCACCAAAACATTTTAAATATTCAAGTCATAGCCCTAAGGCCGCACCAAACAGTTTCATCATTGATTTCATAGCCCAAAGGCCGCACCAACTTGGGTTCAATAACCCGGTATCATGGTCATAAGACCGCACCAGTTGGATTTAAAGTCCAATATCATAGCCATAAGGCCGCACCATTTGGATTTAATCATCCAATATCATAGCCATAAGGCCGCACCAATTGGATTCAATCATCCAATATTAAATATGTTATTTGGGTCATTAAATCAAATAAAACCTGCTATTTAAACATCAAATCAAATTATATCTGTTAGCCACAAAAGCTATATCAAATATATCATATCATATCTCATAGCCACGGAGGTCGTAAAATCCTATAAGTATCATCACAAAATGCTCATGAACTTGTCCCGCTTTTGCCTAGACTCACGGCTCCGTTCTTGTCATTTCAATGACTCACGACTTATCCAGTATTGTCTTTTTATTGACTCACAGCTCCGTTCTTGTCTTTCTCAGACTCACGGCTTATCTGGTATTGTCTTTTCAATATATCTTTAAAAATATCATTTTCGTCCCCCAAAGCTGTTTCCAATCTGTAACAGTCCAATCAACACATATCATATACGATATAAGTGAGATTACTCACCTGGATACTTGCTAAGGATGTATCTAGTTACTCCTTGCACGTGCTTCGAAATCCACTTGACTAATACCTATATATACACATATATGTCATGGTAATAAGTCAAAGATACTACAAGTGACTCTACTATACTAGAGTTCAATATAATACCACCACGGTTTGTAACTAGATAAGAATCCTTGTTATAAACAACTTTCTATTCATTTTTATACTTCTCCAGTATACACGTATTTTGCTTCTACTGTTTGTAACTAGATAACTAGATAAAGTTTGAAGTCAATTGGACATGCCTAGCATCAATTTCCAACTTCAAAACCCCCTGTTTAAGTGCACGACTCGTGCATATTTTGCTACATAAAGGGCACGACTCGTGCATGCACTTTTAGCACTCTACTTTTACTCTGCAGGGGGAGCACGACCCGTGCTCTTGCTGCAGACCCCCAATTCAGTCCGATTTTTGCACTGTAGACCTCTACTTTCTCATATTAAGTCCTTAATTCACTTCTTAATCATTTTAGGTTCATTCCATTACTAAAACCATCAATTAACATCTGGTTTTAACCCATGGAAACCATAAATATCAAACATTTCCAACAATTCCAGTTTTTCACATTTTTCACCAAAAATGCAAATCTTTGAAAACAATCACTTAGGAATGTCTTAATACATCTTAAGTGATCTTTAGGACTTAACAAAACCATTAAAATCAAACTTGATCATACAAATCATGATTTAGGGTTTTTGAACCCAAAAATCCTAAATTCATCAAAATCACCAAAAGCATTTGTTTCAAATGCATGTTCTTATCATATCAACATGTTTTAAACTTAGAAATCATATAAACATCATGGATCATAACTGGAATTGCAGTTTCTAGTTCATCCATGAAAACACACCAAGAACACTTAGGTTAGAACTCAAATTACTAACCTTAATTGCTTCAAAATCTTTAATTCCAAGCTATGATTTCGATTTCTTGCTTCAACTCTTGTGAATTTCCAGAAATTGTATATCAAAATTTCTTCCCGATCCTTCTCAAACGTTCAACCACAAATGCAGAGTCAAACCTCCTATTTATACTTCCAGATTTTACAATTTTAGTCCCTAAGTTCCATTCTTTGAACTTTTGGCACTTTTCTCCCATTTTATCACAATAAACTTTCTTTTCTTATACTTTTGCCACGAGCAAACAATATTTTTACATATTAGATCCTTCCCATGGTCAAAAGACCAAATTACCCTTTTATGGTAAAATGACCAAATTACCCTTTTATTATATTTAACCTATAATAAACGTACAAGGTAATATGGTGTTACAATATATTACTAAAATTTTTTGGGGGATTCTCATTATAGCATTACAGTTCGTTTCAATGAGTTAATTATGTAATATTGGATGCTATTATCAGCGTCAGACAGACCTAAATAAACAAATTCTGACATATTGAATGTCGCATAGACTACATGTAGAATCCAATATCAGTTTACCCGGTTGAAATTTACCCTAACGGTGTAATGAGAACCTAAAAACAATTTAGTGACTTATTAAATATACTTGAAAAATAAATGATCTAAAGAACAAAACTACTAATTAGTGGTTGTCATTTTATGACATCAAATCCTATTTAATATTAGAACAAATTACTGAAATCGTCCCTGTGGTTTGGTAAAAATTGCGCATTTCGTCCCTAACTTTTATTTTGCACTCGGACCGTCCTTGTAGTTTGGTTTTGTTGCGTTTTTCGTCCCTCGTTAACATAAAAAGACTATAATACCCTTTATATTTCCTTTTTAGTTTTTAGTTATTTATTTTACCATTTATCAATTCTTAAAAACAAATTAATGCATATTTAATAGAACATGTGGGTCCCACCACCCCACACCATTCTCCCCCATTGATAATCTCAGTCGTAAAAAACCACCCACCACCGCCACCATTACTGCCATCAAACATCACCGCCGCCATCGTTGCAATCAAACACCACCACCATCGTTGCAATCAGTTGCAGAAAACACACCCCAACCCCTTTTGCTCACCGGAAAACTCCATCTTCCCAAATACCCCGATCCCACCCCCAACGTATCATCTCACTCCGAAAATCAAACCCAACCACAAATCTCATACAAAAATCCTAAACATAAACCTAATGCACAAATCTGAAAATCAAACCCAAACACAAATCTGAAAATCAAACCCAAACACAAATCTCATAGTCAATCTGGAAAACTAATCTCATACACCTAGCTTTGATGATGGTCAGATTATTCAAAGCTAGGTTCGATTCAAACTACCAGAACCACCATTAACGATGGCAAAATGGTCCGATTCAGACTACCAGAACCACCATTAACGGTGGCAACAAGGTCCGAACTTTCCCTGTTATCTTCCATACAGCAATTTGATTCGAGAAATTAGGGTTTTCATGGAATCCGCTCACAAGTTCAACCAAACACCAAGGAAATAGGGTTTAACGTTAGACAGCTTTCATCTTCATCGTCACTTTCTGCGTAATCTTCCCACTGAGCAATTTCCGACGAGTTTACCAGGGTTGTAGGCGGTGGTGGAATCACAGAAGGGGAGAGATTTCTTAGCGAATGTCTCAAATTGGATTCACAAAAGGGGAGAGACCACCGCCACCATCTGTGATATGAATCGTAGCCAACGCCACCATGGGTAATCGGTTGGGGGCTGGAGAAATTTGCCAAAGGTTTCCAAAAGAGGGTGAGGGGTTCCACCGGTGCAGATCCGGTGGTGGACTGTGGCCGTGAGGTTTCCAGCGAAGCGAGCAGATCCGGTGGTGGGCTGGAGCTTTTTGACAGTGAAGAGAGAACAGAGGGTGAGAGAGGATGAAGCTTATATGGTCGCCGGCGGAGGTTTTTGCTAATGGTTCTTTGAAGTTGAGCGGCTTGTTGCAGGTGCAACCGTGAAAGTGAACGTGGGGGGGAGAGAGAGAGAGAGAGAGAGAGAGAGAGAGAGAGAGAGAGAGAGAGAAGAGAGAGAGAGAGAGAGAGAGAGAGAGAGAGAGAGAATAAAAAAGAGAGAGGTATGTATTGTTTAGAATAGGTAGGAGGGTTATTTTTTCCATTTTTATGAATTAAAAATAATAAATAAATAACAGAAAATAGAAAATGAATTATTAAGGGTAATATAGTCTTTTCATGTCTAGAAAGGACCAAGCACGCAACAAAAACAAACAGTAGGGACAGTCTGAATGCAATATAAAAGTTAGGGACCAAACGCGCAATTTGATCAAACCACAGGGACGATTTCAGTAATTTGTTCTTAATATTATCATAATCTTATTGTATTACCTTTGGCCAATCCTTATAATATATCATAATCTTATTGTATTCCTTTTGGCCAATCCTGATAATATATTGTAGTGTAATCGTATTGAATCTTATTGTATGCTTTCTTGGCAAAATAATTTTATTGTATTTTCTTAGTCTAACTCAGATAATCCGGGATTATCTAGATTATCTTATTGTATTCTCTTTCCAAGCAAAACTCATTTATAAACCACCGAAAACTCATTTTATTTCTAAAAAAACCACTAAAAATCTTTTTTTCTTCAAAACCACTACAATCCGAAGATTTTTTTTACCGGCTAAAATCTCAAATGTTAAAAGATTACTCGGTTTTTTTTATCCAATTCTGTTTAAAAAACAAAAGAGGGGCGGCTTTATAAAAAATAAGGTCAAAGTTTGACGACTTTTCCAATAATAAGCATTATTCTTTTCCTTCTACTTGCAAGTGTGATGTCATTGTTTCAAACATTTTTTAAACATCATTTATCTAGATAATACTTAATGAAATCTATCTACTATAATAAAGCAATCCTAAATCTGCCACATGTCGTTTTTTGATTCTCTTATTTGACCCGTGGCATGTTAATAACAATTCTCACAAAAATTTCCCGCCTAAACTTTTGATCAAAACAATTTATTTTTCCTATTTATTAGATTTAAATATTAGATAGAATTTATATTAGGATAGATTATAACTAGGGTTTATTTCATAAAAAGCCTTATATTTTCAATTTTTTTCTGTTTAAACCTAAAACTTTATTTTTTTTCAAAAAAGACCTAAATTTTGGAGAAACTTTTTAATTTAGACCATTTACCCAGTTTTACAGGTTATACATATTTTTTTTCAGAAAAAACCTTAATTTCTTTTATTTTTTTCGAAAAAAACCCTCAATTTTAGTAATTTTTTCATAAAGAAAATTTTTTCTTCGTTTTTGTAATTGACATAACTTTCATATACGATGACCAAATTCTATGAACTTTATATTCGTGGAAAGGTAGTAAGTAATACTACAACTTTGATTTACTGACTTTTGTTTGAATATGTTCGGATATTTCGCTACACTGACTTGTTTTCTTATAATACCTGTATTTTTTGCATACGAGCTCCATTTTCGACGTTCTATAAGTCAACGGATTCGTAAACACGAATACATCGTGTAATGAATATTATTTAAACCAAAATATTATTTTTATGTTTATCAAATTCTACGCTACTGTAGTCTATTATTCGAAATTATATCGTTTACTCGAGTTTATCCGCAAGTTAAACGATTTTTCAGGGACTTTTTCACAAAGAAAATTATTTTTCTTCGTTTTTGTAGTTGGCATATCTTTCATATAAGATATCCAAATTCTACCAAATTTATATCTATTGAAATGTCGTAAGTAATGCTACAACTTTGTTTTACTGACTTTTGTTTGAATATGTTCAGATCTTTCGCTACAGTCTCTTAAATATGAGCATAAATATAACTAAATATAACTAAATTTGAAAAATTAATTACATTAAGTATAATTAAATTAAAATAAAACATTTCATTAATTAAGAAAATAAAATTAAAAACATAAACTAAAACGAAACATTACAAATTAAAAAACACGACAAACCACAAACGTAAAAAAACGAAACCACGACCAATATTTTTTATCATATCAGCTTTGTATTTTAAAACCATCTCGAGTGCTTCCCCCTCGAGACCCTCCTCCGAATTCGACGACAAAAACTTTATGTATTTTAGTCGTTGTTTTTATTTACGGGCTCGTTGTCGATCTGGCGGGCTCAATTTTTTGTCTTCGTAAGCTTTTTCTTTTCAAATTTCATCCGCTCGTGAAGGTTTAAATTGTATCGTTCAAACTCCAACCACATAAGTGTCACGTCGTCGCTTTTTTGCGACCCCATCTGTGATATCCGTCAAATTTGGTCAACAAAAGTCAACAAATGTCAACCAGAACGCAAATTATGATAATGCGTTGAAATGTAATTTTCATAACTTTCTTAATGTATTATTGGAAATTATAATACTACAATACGCTATTTCGAATTAATTATCGAGTAAACGATATAAATTCGAATAATAGACGACAGTAGCGTAAAATTTGATAAATCATACAAATAATATTTTAGTTTAAATAATATTCTTTACACGATGTATTCGTGTTTACGAATCCGTTGACTTATAGAACGTCTAAAACGGAGCTCGTATGCAAAAGATACAGCTATTATAAGAAAACAAGACAGTGTAGCGAAATATCTGAACATATTCAAACAAAAGTCAGTAAAGCAAAGTTGTAGTATTACTTACGACCTTTCCAGGGATATAACGTTCGTAAAATTTGGACATCGTATATGAAAGTTATGTCAATTACAAAAACGAAGAAAAAATTTTCTTTATGAAAAAATCACTAAAATTGAGGGTTTTTTTCGAAAAAAAGAAAAGAAATTAGGGTTTTTTCTGGAAAAAAAAATATGTATAACCTTTATCGCAGATCATACGCCTGATTCTGAAATCAGCGTGAAACTCATCCCCTTTATCGCAGACCATAACCGCCTGATGCTCTGTTATTCAAGCCACCGTAGGTTTCCCACCCTCCACCACTCCACCTTGATTTGCTCTAATGATATCGACCACTTAGATCCGCCATGTATCTCTTTGATGAAAACCCAAGGTAAAAGAAATATTTTGCTCGACCTAAATGAATCCGATGATGTACGCAATCTTCTGAGTTTTGAAATAATCTAATCAACCCTTATTAAAATGATATCAGACACACAAATTTAGATTTGAAAAGTGATAAACCTACGCTCTAAAAACCCTTCCTGCAACCCACCACCTCTTCTCTTCTCCTCTCACAGCCGCCACTCGCCGAATCAATGGCGGAACACTCTATCCGGTCTTATAGTCACCGACGCCATCATTTACTGGACGCTCAAATTTCTTCGATTTGCGGTCCATATTCGCGAGGTCTATATGCTAACTGCTCCATTTTTCGCTTCCAATACTATGATTGTGGCGTATTTCTTCGGGAAAGAGCTGTGGAACTCAGGTGCTGGTCTTGTCACGGCCGCCTTGACTGCTATTTGTTCTGAATATATCTCAAGGTCGGTGGCAGTACTGATGCGTTTTTTCTCAATGTCTACTACAAAGCCCACCTGAACCTCGAAGAAGACAAGGTATCTTCTTCATTTTTCATCAAATCGTTCGCCAAAACAGGCGATTGTTATCAGCATTTATATGTTTCTTACTTTCTTTATAAACGTAAGTTTGTAACTCCTATTTTTTATGGTTGTTTGTTTACTATTAGTGTTTTAAGTTGTTTAATTGAGTTTTTCCTGTATACACCTAAGTTTGGGTTTTCTTAATTCTTTGCAGATATGGCTTTTTAGGAACGAAATTGTTCATATCCGGTATTTTATTTGGTTTGTTTTTCTGATTTACTCTGTTTTTGACATCTGTTTTGTTTCAGGAAATTAACTATGTTAATATCTCTATTGTTTATGAGGTTTACCATGTTCATTTTTATACAGGGTTTGACGAGAAGTGATCTATTCGTAAAATGGTGACCAAAAATGATCTTGAACATGTGATACAAGGCGCGTATTTTAGGTGTATGAGTGTATCTTTATACTTCCGGTTTACACACGCCACGTGTTTGATGTAATGTCTAAGTGACGGTTTTAACTTCTTTATGAAAATATAACAGCATACAAATGTCAGCTATGTCACGGTGTTCTTTGTGGTAAGTCTATCATATTTTAACAGTTTACACATCTGCATTCCTTTACCTTTTAATTATTTATCATTATCTTGCTTTGAAACATACACATGTCACAAATGAAGCACTATATCATGACTATTTTGCAGAATAATAGAAAGTTTTGATTTAGGGATTGGTAAAAATGAAGAAAAATAGTTGCAAAAAAGCCAGCAAAGAATGTTAATTGCCTAATCTGCAAAAGTAATATTTATACTTCAAGTAGACTGCTATTTCTTGCATTTACAATTTTTATTTTCGGCCAAATGCATAGGAATCACGCTTCACATCATTTATAATATTTATGGAATTATTTTGGTTCCATATAACATCCTCATCTCAGGTTTTTTTTTTTTTTTTGTAGTTGTTGGTGGAGGATTAGATAACTAAGAACTCTTATGATGAAACTTGCCAACATAGTTATTTTTCCAGGTTATGAAACTTCTCCATTTCCACCGGTGTTAAGCATATATGCTTGAACACCCACATAAATGATGATTTTTTTTACCAAACTATGATTTGAATGTTCGAGATAATTATTCTGGTCCCAACACATATAGTCTGATTATGAAATAAGTATCTCTCTTTCATTTCCTCTTTGATTCTCTATTCATTTGATGATAAGGGAAATTGAAAATTTATTAGAAACTAACCATTTTGTTTTCACTCGGTTATTGGGTTATTTTTCTAATTGTTTAAAGTTATGTAACATGTGCAAATCATATGTATTCTTTGAATGCTTATCAGAACCACTAGATCTTTCTATGCATACTTGATTTCATTGTTTTGAGCCTAAATCTATATTTTTAAATTTTTCCAGTTTTGATTTTCTATTTTGATTTTTTAATTATGTAAATGTTTGTTTGTATGATCTATTGTTTGAGTTAACTATGTGTGTGTGTTGTGTTTAACTATCTTATCAGTGAATGCAAGCTAATCAATAATCTGATGAATGTGTTGTTATATTAAATGGATAATCCGGGGTTCAGATTTTTCTAATTAAAAAACTCTTTCTTGCAGGTGGGTGTCATTTGATATTTCAAAGATGCTACTTTTACCATGATTTTTCCCAAAATTTCTTGAAATCAAAGATGTTTATGGTTTATTCTATCTATTGTTTTGTTTTTAATATATAAACGCCAATTGTTATATTACTTCATGTATTTATAGGGTTGCTATAAAACTTTTCATGTAGGTGTTGATCAAGACACGATTGCTTTTGGTGTACTAACCTATGATTATGTGTACAAATTTGTATGTATTTTGATGAAACTTACTAGAATAAATGAGATATTCTAACATAATATTTCCTTTTGTTTTTCTCTTTTATAGGAGAAAAAGGCCAAAAAAGAAGGAAATATGAAGCACAAGGAGAAGTAATTGTGGAATGGGGAAGGTAACTACCAGCATTACATCATAAGCATGTCATGTATTTAGTCTTTTTTTTTTTATCATAAGCATGTCATGTATTTAGTCTTTTTTTTTTTTTTGTTCAGTGCCCAAACTGATATCATTATTTAATTTTGTAGGTTGGAAACATATTATACTTCAACATATGAATGTTAAAGATGACACTATGAATCACAGACATGTTTTGGTTCAAATAATGTTGAGCTTGTGCATGACATGAATGGAATATGGCATGGTGTTGTTAAAAAACCTGCAGCTTGAAAACTAAAAATGTTGATTTATAGAGAACATATATAAATGGAAATGGTGTAATACTTGCTTTATGTTTAGTCAAGTGTGTGAAGAATTGTTTTGTCGTGTTTCCTATCTCTTCTACCTATTTTTTACTTTATAGAATGGAAACTAAAAAAGTTGAGTTAGCAAGTAATATATGAAAGATACAGTACCAGTAGCTCAATGTTCTGAAAACATCTTATAATGGTGCAAATATATGTCAATAAAATACACAAATTAATGTTTACATGTATGTTATTTGTTGTTTGGAGCCAAATTTCTTATTAATATCACGTGTTAGGCTAGGAAAAATAAAGCCTTTAAAGTTATAAATTTTATTTACCACATTAATGATTTAAGTAAACATTTTACTGTAAGAGAATTAATAATTTAACCTTTTATCTGTGACATAATAATTTGACGTAATTAAGGTCTTAAGATCATTGATATATGGAGTAATTTACTAATTTGTAAGCATGTGTACATTGGCTTTTGGTATATCACATGTCTTAATAATTTAAGTTTTCCCCTCATTTATTTTGAAAGGACGCGTGTAACCGATCATATAAAATGGTAGTGTATAATAAAAATTTATAATTTTCTCATAGCTAATACTTAAAATAATATTCTATTTGTTTTTAAATGAAATAGTTAATTTTTAATAAATGTTTGAACATACATATTTTATTATAGTTAGCTTTTGAATATTTCACTATTTTAACACATTTTCATATAAATAAATTGAAATAATATTATTTAAACAAAAATATGTGGTGAGAAATAGAGATATAAACCCATTTAGACCAAGATTTAAGGGATTGCTAGAAAGAAATATGAATAAAAGACGTTTGGGGTCTCAACAATGCAACAATATTGTAGTCAAAATAAGTTAACAATATTTATTACTCATATACCCCGTAAAAGATCTTTAAAAATTATGATTTCCTGATATTTCCTTACATCGATAAAGATAAATAAAAAATATCATTTGATTGATGCAATTTCTATTTGGTTAAAACATAAATTATGGATTACATTTTTTTAACAAGAAGCTACATGCATTTTTTATTTTCGGTGTCTAACATTTTTATGTTCTCATGTCTTACAATTTCTATGTCATTTAAACATAACTCATGATAATATGTTCACTTAGATTGTTCATTCCACATATAAAACAAACAACATATTTTCAAACGCAAAAGATGATTTAATATAGTAAGACAACACAAAAGATGAGTTAATGTAGTAAGACTCATATAACAGCATACAGCCATACATGCCACTGATTAAAACTCATCCCCTTTGGTAATCCTTACAACTCCCACCCCTCCATTTCCATTGTTTTACTATTTATCTATTTGCTTTATGCATTAGCTATTAACTACAAAAGTTTATCTTCTTATTTTTGAAGACCAAAAAAGTATAAATAAAGCATTTTGCATTTTAGCCATATTTAATGTAAATGGCTTCAATTAAAAAAGTTTATCTTCTAAAAACTTTTTAAAATGTAGATGTCATTATTAGAAAATTTTCATGTATAGCGTTTTTTTATATTGTTTCGGTACATTTTACATTACCAAATATGGAATTGATTATTGTGTATTCTTTGGAATGTAACATGTTGTCGAAAGAAAACTATTTGCCAAAACTAACTATTCACATTAAACACTATTGGCTGCCCATTAAAAGATAACTAAATAGCAACACTTTTGTTTCTAGGTATAAATTTTCAGATTATTTGTTTATTTTTTAAAAGGAGAAATTTTTTAAAAATAAAAAGAAATGAAAGTAGCATCACAAGTGTATAACTAAATCAAGTATAATTAGATGTTTAATAACGCAAAAAAGATAGATTATTATTAAATCAAGTATGCATGGTTTCTATTGATGGAACGTCGTTTCACTTCCTTAATTTTCATTACTATCTACTAAATATTTTCTTTTCCTTAATTTTCATTTTTAAACGCAAACATCCTAAAAAATACGACCTTTTGATTGTTTGGTTCCTGACCATGGAGTCGTTCTTTTTAATGCTCATGATGCTATAAAAACAAAAAAAAAATCAACGTAAAATTTTCTTTTACACAAAAGGTTTTAAGTTATTAACCCGTGTTTAACACGGGCTTATAACCTAGTAAATAAATAAATAAAACATGGTAATGGAAAATGTGTTTATACATACACACAAAGAAAAATGGCTAATATCATAATTTTTTTCAGATATATGGTCGTTTAATTATATATAGTTATTATTGATGTAATGACAAACTCATGTACTTGGTGTATTAAAACAATACACCATAAGGTACTTGATATATTTCCACAAGTTCTTAACAAAAGAACTATACACATAACGTGATTTAGATTACAAGATTATGTTGAATCAAGTGTAATAATGTAGGATTGAAGCTTAATTCTTTCAAAATTCAATCAAGATACAGATCAATTTTTGTCTAACCACCGAAAAATTGAACTACCTACCTGAAACCTCGGCTTCTCGTTTGGGCCTGTTGCGAGTACGTGGACGTGGAGGTTCTTCATCGGTTGGAGTCGCAACATTTTCATCTTCATCCTCACCTTGTAATATCGATTGATTCACTGCTAGCTGTTTCAATTCAGAACAAAATCAATGCGATAACATATGGAATTGGAAAATTAGCAACAAATTTAGGGGTTTGGTGGATTTGAAATTAACAGTTTCACATGAAATTGGAAGATTAGAACTGAGATAGTAGACTTATTTGACAAGAAACTCATCATGGAACTTTCGTCGAACAATTTGTGTGCATTCTATGAAGGTCTAGTCCCATAATTTCACGAAATGAAGTAAAAATTAGGAGAAGTTTGGGGGGGTTTACATCTTCGTAGTAGTCTCTGTCGAGTTTATCGGAGATGTTGATGGCAGTGAAGATTGTAACAGCGAGAAGAGAGAGTGGGAAGACGAATGCGAAGATGTAAGTGCTGGTTCCTGGAGGTCCGCCTCGTGTCACTACCAATGAACCTCTGTTTCTGCGGCAACTACCGCCGCCGGTTAATTGGTGTTGATAACTAGGCAAAAGAGGGGAAATTGGAGACGGTGATGAAGACTGAAGGCGGAGGACGGAGGAGGAGATTGAGTTGGGGGTAACGATGAAACTCGCCATGACCATTATCCAACCCCCGATAGCTGAATCTGGATGGCTGGTTTATCGTTACGAGAATTTTCGGTTAAATACGTATTATACCTTCAAAATTAGAGAAATTTACAATAAAATTTTAATATTTTAGCTTAATTTATAAAAAAATCTTAAATTAATTTTTATTTACCAAAAGAGATAGAAAACCAACTAATGTTTTCAAATTAGTCTTTTTTAACATTTTCAGCAGGTAAACTACATGTTTTATTTTCAATAAAATCATAATATTTTTGCCCAGTTTACGGAAATGTCACAACATGTTTTATCTTCAATAAATTTCTAATATTTTGGCTTAGTTTACGGAAAAATCCAAACATTTTGACTTAGTTTACTTGGAAAAATTACATATTTTTACATTTATTTATGTCCGTAATAGCGTATTTATACGTTTGAAAACGTATTTTTATTTATATGCTTGAAAAAGTATATTTACATATTTATACATGTATTTATTTAAAAATAGGGTAATACCCTCGTAGCGTTGTTGCGGACAATGTATGTATGTTTAACATGGACCAAAACTGTAATTATCTTAATTTAAAATTACACAAACTAAAATATCTAGTTATAGCAATTTAAAGTTAAGGAGACGAAAACTATAATTAAAAATAATTAAAAAAATACTGGGACCGAAACTGTAATTATCCTAAAGTAAAAAGTGTAGGGACCAAAACTATAATTAATGCAAATTAAAAATAATAGAGACCAAAATTGTTATTATTGCAAATTAAAAAGTATGGGGACTGAAAGTGTAATTAATCTAAAATTTTGATAATTAAAAGTTCGAGAACCGAAATTGTAATAAATAAAAGTACAAGGACTAAATATGCAAATAACCTTTAATCTACAAAGATTGATGATTAAAAGTTCAAGGACCGAAATTGTAATTATATAAAAATAGAAGGACTAAATATGTAAATAACCTAAAGTTTTGATGTGACTTCATAGTATCACATCTTGTAAATTGTTTATATATAAAATACGTAAAAATAAACACTTAATAACTTCATTACCTAACAAAATCTAAACAAAATTTATAGCAACTAATATTGAATATCACTCTTGAAATCATGAAATCATTGTTATCAGTACCTAAATTAAACAATAAATATTGATAATCATTTAGTTTCGTGCAATTCAATTCGGTCACTTTCTAGTCTTTCTAATCCCTATAAACAAACTTACTAAAATCCAAATCTCCGTTTAGATGAGCTTATAAAACTGCTTATTAGCTTATTGGTTTTTTTGGAAAAGCCATAAGCCATAAGTAAGGGCCTCCTTACTTATTAAAAACTGCTTATAAGCCATAGGGAATGGGAAATAAGCAGTTTTTAATAAGTAAGGAGACCCTTACTGTAACACCCGTTTCTCATACAAAGTACACCCAAAAATTTTCAAACAATAACACATTAAAAATGGGCATACTTGTACTCAACCATGGAAACAAGATGTTATCATGTACTAATTACAACAAAAGTTCCTCACGTTACATATCAGGCATTACAAATAAATCTAATTCAACTAAAGGACAAGCTCTAAACTTCTATGTCTTTCTTTATCACATGTCTTCCCTTATCACTGCTACAGATACCTGCAAAACAATAAACAACTCAAGTGTAAGCTTATAAAGCTTAATGAGTAAATCTTGATCACTCTCTATAATTCTCTCTCAATAAACATCCTCCTCATTCTCTTTTTGCCAATCTCATTATCGACATCCATCTTCTATTTACTCGGAAAAACCTGCAAACATATTAGCTTTACGAACACCAGCTAATTATTAGTACCATCCACTCATTAATAAACACCACACTTGGTACTACTTATATACTCAATCATAATTACTCATTTAACAATAAACTATATTCTAGCTCATTAGCCCTCATGGCTATACAATCCCATACAAAACTCTATAACACAACCATTCCAACTTCTACTCTGATTATACAATCAATATGTACATTTAACTCGGCTATTGTTACTTACATATAGCAATTTACTCAATCATATGTTACAACAATAACCATAACATAGCACAATGACAACGCTATCGTCACACGCATCAAAAACAATTTATAACCCACTTTTACTACGTAGATAGGGCAAGCGGGGTCGAGTCCAAGGATTTAGTGGTTAACTTTTAACGAGTTGTAAAGTAAATATTGATTGTGATGGTAAAAATATTGAAATTGTAACTTGAGAATAGAGAAAGAATTACTTCCGGTTTAGTTATCAACAATTAGTTTCACATGTTTTACTATAATGATTCCGATATAATTACTTTGACATAATTATAGTTTACTAACAATTACTATTACATGGGTAAATACATAACATGTTGAATCAATTATTTGTCTTTGTCTAACAATTAAGTAGATTAGGCACAAACAATGGTTTGGCAATATTATGTTTTATCTAGATGATAGTAACGTTACAACTTATTAACATATTACTTGGGTACAAAATATATTAACCGATTATCCGTCTTAGCTCGTTATTTAGGTGAGATAGGCACGAATAGTATGTTGGTAATACTATGTCTTGAGAATATGATAGCAAGTAGAAGTAGACACAAATGATTCACTAGCTGTATTCAAAGATATGAGAGTTTAATAGTTACAATAGTAAAACATTTGTTCGGAATCAAAGTAAAAACATGTTACACTAAAGGTATGATAACATTACCGGAAGTAATCTGAAGAGATTAGCCTTCCATTCGAGTGATGATCGTGGAGACGGTCTTGGTGTTCCTCGGCATGTAACTTAGAGCGTTTATCCTTCGAATTATCTTGAATTACTACTAGAATTACCACCGAAAGGGATAATCTATTGGTTCTAAACAACTAACTAAGAGATATTTCGAAATATTACAACTGATAGAGAATGTTGGAGTAACTAGATGTCTAAAAAATGTAAATTGGTGTCTTGAATTGGTGAATGGGTGTCTAAAACCGTGCATAGAAGGCTTCTATTTATACTTGCTGAACACAGCGATCGCGTCGCGACCAGGGGGTCCGTCGCGTCGCGAGGGTGCGTCGAGTGCTGCTTTTGGTCGGCCACTGGTCTGGCTAGTGCGTTGTGTTGGTAGTCTCGCGATCAAGAAGTTGGTATTGTCGCATCCTAGTGCTTCGCGTCGCGACCATGTCTTCCGTCGCGTCGCGATTGTTGTAGGTCTGGATCTTTATTTCTTGCTTCTCTTCACGTCGCGACACATGGTCTGTCAAGTCGCGATTGTTGTATCTTTTATGAGTTTTTCGCCTTTTTACTCTTCGATTTTGAGCATCACTTCCTCGGGTTTGATTGTTTTATTAGAGTTTTTTGGGTCTTGTTCCTGAAAATAAGCAATAAAATTTAACACACAAATCCCTCGTGTTTTCCTCACACCAGCAGCTCCGGAGAACTCTGTTCAAGTTAAACATGAATCGTAATTCATATTTAGCCACCTGTTAATATAAGCCTGTTTTGATGTTGAGCTTATCAGGATTTCCTATGGTAATTACCATAGTTCTGGCAGATTTGCATCTGCAACACAGCAGTGGGCCGTGATGTGCAGTGTATGAACAAATGAGATATTCTCTCGTTAGCTTGCAATTTTAGTGAAGATGTTTGGGGACGAAAGACAAATTAATCATAATTCTTTTGAGAGAAATAATGATATTATAATAGGCTTTCCCCGTGATTTATGAGATGTTTTCTATGCGAAAACAAATGGCTAGCTTGGGCTAATGTTGACCCGACAGTAGATCTATTATCACCGCCAGACTTTTGGGAGTCTGTGGTGTGCATCAGGAGCTGCCGTTGGAATGTGAGCTTTTGCCTGGATATTAGGAAAACATGCATTTATATGAAATATAATCTATTTGGTTAACAGACGAAGTAGGCTAGACGGGTCTGTCTGAACCATATCTGTTATACAGAGCATTTTGCATGTTTTAAGGCGGTTTTTGAGATCCTTCATGTTGCACAAAAATACAGTTTTTCGTGTGCCTCTGAGTGTCTTAATGCGATAAAACGGTCTTTTAATGATAGTGTTTTATTGTAAAAATAAAACACTATCACACAACCATATATATATATATATATATATATATATATATATATATATATATATATATATATATATATATATATATATATATATATATATATATATTACGTGTATCTCAACAATCATTAAGACATATCTCTACTTAACTGCAAAGGAATACTCACATTTTATCGACTTAGTATGTGAAATTCCCAAATACTTCGTGTATCGGGCTCCTGTCCGCTAGACTTGATTGTATCACCACAATCTATATCAACTCTCTAACATCCACAATCATCTCAACAACATCTAACTCAAAAGATGTAGAAATTAAAAGAGGAAAAATGAGTATAAACGGTAAATATCAACTCTATATTTACTAAAACCCCAAATCCACGGTTCCACTCATTCAACCGTAGAAACTTGACAATAATCACACCAATTACTCTAAAGACATCCACTAACAATCTACTAGGGGTGAGCAACGGGTGGTTTTGCGGTTTCGCGGGTATATTTGCTTTGAAATCGAATTGGGGTCTCTTTTTCCCGAAATGAGGTTTTCTGCACATTTAAAGGGTCTGCACGCGTAACACGGCCCGTGTAACTTACGAGATGCCTTTAAAATTTTGGTCTGTAGGAAACACGACCCGTGTTAATAAAACACGACCCGTGTTAATAAAACACGACCCGTGTAACCCTTGGATTTCCCAAAATGGCTGTAATACTCCTTTACACGACTCGTGTAACTTGGACACGACCTGTGTACTCTATTTTTGATACTTTTAATGTTCAAACTCTTCCCAAATGGACTTCTAATCATTCTAACTCATATAACAACCTTACAAATCTTACTCACACCAAGATTAACTCAAAATCTCTCTAATTTAACAACACGGTATTACAAGTTCTTACCCCTTCAAAAGATTCCGTCCTCGGAATCTCTTAGATTAGGCACGGTTTATACAACTATCTCATCACCGCAATCACACATCACACACAATAACGATGTTATCATCTCATATGACATGTACATACTGTCACATCTTATTTATTTATAATATAGTGCAACTTATAACGCCTGCCATCATCCTCATAAGATTATCTCTATAGCCATATTGGCTATCATCATTGTCACCTGGGAAAATACTCACTCTTTCAGGGTACACACTTTGCTATAGCATCGTTGACACACTCCCCAAGTGATACTCCAATCACCAACTTGTCCCATATAGCCATCTGGAACTCAACTTTCGTTTCAATTTCCTTGAAACTGTTTATTCTAACTCATTAGGGAAAACAGTCTTACCGATTCCATGCGCACATTCTCTTTCAATTTATTCCTCCAATCACAACACGCATGTTATTGATTCCTCCTACTAACATATTCTCATCGATCAGGGTAGGAGAAATACTCCTATGACATATATAAAACACATATATCAAAATGTTTCACCCACATCACACAACTTAGTATTACTGGAATAAATCCAGAATACAATAAAATACTAGAAACTATGTCAAGATTCACTAGCGCCTCCTCTAAATGGTATTTAACCATCGACACTTTGGTCACATAAGACCTCTTTCAGTTGTTTTATCTCCACAACCGATTACAACTTCTCCAAAAACTCATTTATTTCTGCTCCCACCTCAGCATACATATTAGGTTTTCACCCAATATACAACTAACAACCCTCCATCAAGAATAGCTCCTCTTTATCTCAGTTCAACAACATACATCATGTTGTTTCTCTTGATATACTCACTCGGTACATCATATTCTCACTCAATTATTAGTCTTAAAAGACTTAACAATTTCACCATCAAATAAAACTCTGAACACATCTTTCTCTCTTCGAAAAATTAAACTCGCTCTTCTCAAAACTCAATCCCCACAATGGCACCAAAGATAGAGGAAAGTCTATGGAGAAAATGCCAGCTAAGAAGGGCTAAGAAGAAACTTCCCAAGAAAGCACCGGTGCCACCGATTAGAGGAAGAAGAGAAACGGGATCTCAAGCGAGACCATGGAGATCATGAACTCATTCATGGCATCCATTGAAATTTTATCCTCTATATTTTTTTTATTCCCACTCTGCCCTTCAATCGTCCGAACGACACAAAATAAATCATACATACATATGGCTCAACATAATCTCTACACACCACTCACATAGGAAATAATAATATCCAACACTGCAATCGGTGAAATCATATCTCACCACCCGACTAACTTGTTAATCTCAAGAAAATAACTCAAGATTATTATAGTAAAATCTATTAGCCATCGTCTCATACGAATAATAGTTTTGTCATCTCGATATTCACAAATTTCTCTCATTGGCAGTAATTGGTTTGACTGCTAAGGAACAAATCATATCAATCACAATCATAATTACTTTCCTCCTCTTTTAACTCATATTTCCTCATCATGTATTTATAAAACTCTATCTCGTTTAACATGCAAGAAATTTCACATATTCTCAACACGACTACATGACAAACACGCTTACTAACAACAACACTTTTCAACAATATTACTTGTTGTATTATCTCACAGTACTCTCGTACTGTTACTCAGCCTTTAATTCGTCCTCTTCTCAACCTGCAAGGTTTCAAGCCACATAAGCTTACCGCTATGTTCATATCTATCCACACGCAAGGATAGTACTACATGCCTGTCTACACACAAGCACAACACTATAGCACCACTCTGCCTCAACTCTTGGTACCCCGTACCATCCTTTGGTCTCATCATTCAACATTATCTCACGGTACCTCGAACCGTCCTCTGATCAGATCATGGTACCTTGTACTATGACAACCTAAATTTTAATATATGAAATAAGGGTTTTAAGCTAACTATATTGATGCTAAGAGGTTTGATGTCCAAACAAGTTTAATGTATGTGGAAGGGCCAAAATGGTCAAAGAGTGTGAAAATATGGAAACTTGGGTTTTAATATCGTTTATTAAGTCATAGTAAAGTATTATTTCATTTGGAAATTTAATTTAAACACCCGATGGCTAAAATGGAAAGTTGGCACTAAAAGTGAAAAGAATAATTGTAAATCTTTAAAACTTAATATCTAAAAGTATATAAGAAATTGGGAAAAAGTCATCAACGAGACTTTTGTAGATTTTGATGCAATAAGACTACAGGAAAAAGATTCGGGTCGTTTGGAGATATAACGAAGAAGTTATGAAGGGTTAAAGATGGTCAAAAAGTGACGAAAATGGCTAAAGGGTCATGTTTAAGGGTCTGTAACAAAAAATATATAGATATTCAGAATTAAGTCAGTAGGAGAAAGTTATTAAGCTCATTCTCACGTTTCCAAAGATATAAAGTTTGTAAAATTTTGGTATCGTATGTGGGAATTATGACTACATAAAGTTTAGGAAAATTTTGATACAAATGCTGAATTTTTCTAAGGCACCTTAAGTGGGGTATTTTGGGAATTTCACATTTATTGATTAAAAATAAGAATCGCCTTTTCCCTTTTATTCATGTGTGCGTAAAACAAAAAAACGGGAAATTGATTTGGGGAGGCAGATTAACGCACACACGCACACATCCAAGTGCGATTTGGGGAAATCGGGAAACAGATTGAGGGAGTAATCAGAGCAAGGTGTGATCGAGAGAGAGAGAGAGAGAGCGATTTCGAGAGATTGAGGGTGAAGTTAGTGATCGATGGAGACAAATGCAGCCTAAGGTCGCTGTCGGACTCGATGGAGGCATTGGTCCGTAGTTTTGTGGTCGCCGGAAACTACAGCGGCGGCGACGGAGGCCGAATGTCGTAGGGAACAGCTGTGGTGGTCCAATTATTGCAGAAACAACCTCCTTCCTTGAATTTGGTTCAGTTATAACATAATTTTTAAGGTAAATTTCTAATTTTTAGAACCCTAACATGTGATTTAGTGAATGGATTGGTGCATGCAAGTATTGTGTCTAATTTTTGGTCAAGTATTATGTTTTAAGTCCCTAATCTCAGAATTTCCATGTATTGACACTTCATAAGAAAAAAAATGAAAAGAATGGGGAGGGTTGTTTGGGAATGTGAAAAACATTTCGAGTCAAAAACGAGAAATAGGTAAATACACGGATTGTGTTTGGTAGTCTTTATATATGTGAATAATCCTTGTTGGACTTGGGAATTCCTTGAACTAGATAAGGAATTTTGTTGCTTATTAGTTCAAAAGAATTTTAGAAATGTAAACTACCTATGGAAAGATTTAAAATGAAGTTTGGACATATTTGACTTTTATATTAGTCAACTGTGAGAATTACATTGAATTGACACATAAAAGAACCATTAGATGTTGGGAACAAAATCATTAGTGATTGATATGTATTCGTGAACCGAATAACACTAGTTTGAAACATTTTGGGTAAATTTTTATAAGAATTGGAAAAGTTTAGGAAATATGGCATTTTGATGAGATTCTTGAAAATAATAGCAAAATGTTGGAATGGAATTGAGCATTCCAACCCCTTTTGGGATAAAATTTTGGTATTTGAACAATATGGCACAAATAGAGCATAGATTTTAATTGAAATGACTTTTATGAAATAGATTGGTAATACATTGGAGTCAAGCTAAGGAGAAAAACATGTTCTACAAGAACTACTATTTATAGAAACTTTATTGGTTTAGAATTGTCAAAATGGCATAAATGAGTAAAGCAATAGATGTTTTGACATTTAAGCAATTAGTTGTGTTTTATAAGTATGTTAGAATTATAAAGTTATTTAAATTACATGTCAAACTCAAGAAATTCATATTTAGTACAAATGGGACGAAAAAAGGGGTAAAAGTGTCCAATATGATTATTATGTCTTATAAATTATACTTAATCTCTGGAATGGAATTAGATTATGTATAAAAAAAGTTCATGTATAGTTTGATAAAGGTTATGTGTTTGGTTGTGTAGTATGTACTAACCTCTTATTAAATCAATAGAGGCTGAAGAATATTTGGAAGCAAATAGAGTCAAGAGCTAGTGGATCTTTGTAGCTAGACATACCTAGCTACTGAGGTGAGTACATGAGGATTTTTACTGGCTACATAGCAATAAATTTTAAATATTGAATGTTTTATGTTATGCTAAATATTTTATGAGTATTGGTTTTTCTAAATGGTTTTCAAAGCTTGAGTTAACAAGTATTTATAAAGTTTTATATGGCTTTTAAATGTGAGTCAATATGCAAGTTTTACCATCCATGCAATGCTTATGAAAGTTTACTGATATGTTTTGAAAGTATTATTTGGCATTAAACCAAATATGTTTTGAAAGTACTATGATTTGATATCAAGCTGAATATGTTTTATAAAAGTAAGTTCTGGAATCTAGCCATATGATATTTATGAAAAGATGTTTTGGCATTACTCTTATGTGTTTACAAATGAATGGTACTTAATTGTACAACAATGTGAACAAGGAACATAGTTCCTTGTGCCCGGGCCATGATGTTCCCATAACGGAACATAGAGGAATCTACTAGGGTGGTACCGACCCCTTCGCGAAATAGATGTCCTAAGCTAATGATGCCAGGATGGAATGATCAAGTTCTCTCCATTTTGGTATAGACTTGGGGTTCACCAAGAGTGATTAATGCCCTAAGTATAAAAATCAAGCATGTTATGATACCAGTCAAAGCATGTGATAAGATGCTAAGATGGTTTGATTATGTTCTTACCATCTCAGTATAGACTTGGGGTATCACCAAGAGTGATTAAGGACCTAAGTATAAAAATCAAATTATGATTGAATATCAGTCAAGTTTAAGTAATGAAAGTTTTATGTTGGTAAGATTGTTATCTAATTTATTATGAAAAGGCTTTACAAGCAAAATGAAAACATGTTTCAATTATAAAGGTTTTGATAACAAGTATTATGATATGATTCGTTTATAAACTATTTAATAGAAAGTGTCAATACATGATTTAATTATAAAGGTTTTGAAAATGTTATATGTTATGTTTACAAATGTTTTGGGTCTAAAACCCATGCATCTCACGAGACATATTTGTCTTACGTATTTTGTTTTAATGTTATGTATCTCACGAACAGGATTATTGGCATTGGATGATAAAAGTCATGGATTTAGAAGAAGCTAAGGCTTTATAGATAGAATTGAAGATTGGAGGGTAGTTTTGTCCTATAGACGGTATAATCATATGAATTGTTCAGAACCAAGTTGTTTATGGTTTAGTATACCCTTATAGTTATATTGTCATGTGTGGCTATGTCTCGTATTATTGTTAGGCTATTCTTTTTATTGTTGTGTCGGGTCAATATGGATTTATCCGTATAGCCCAGAAGTCATGCCGAATTTTCGGTAGAGTTGTTAGTTTAATACGGGACATAGCATTGAGATGTTTTAAGGTTTACTATGGTTGTGTTGATATGAATTCTGTAACCCCCAATGTTGTTTAAATACTTTTAAACTTATTTGTTTTTGTTGGGACCAAAGTTTTAAATGACATGAGAAAAGTTTTTGAAAGAACCAAATTTTTATTTCACAATGTTTTTTATAAACGATTATATTGTTTAAAGCTTATGAAATATGGCGTTTTACACGTACCATTCTCCGATTTAATCAATCTCCTTTTTGACTCTAGCGAGTCACCGCTACGGTCTCGAGCCATATAGACTCACCGCCACTCCTCCTTTTGTCTGAGTCACAACAATATTCATTACTCTAACCACAAGGTACTCATTATGTGGTCTCCATCATGTTTATTCGTTATGCAGTCCCACAATATATGTGGTCTCAACCACCTTTACTCAATATATGACCCCACCGAATATGTGGTCTCAATCACATTTACTCAATATGTGACCCCACCGAATATGTGGTCTCAATCACATTTACTCAATATGTGACCCCACCGAATATGTGGTCTCAATCACATTTACTAGGTAATTAACCCAATCTCTAGGCCAGTTAGGTCGACATCAACCACTCTTGGTTCTTACAATTATAACAACTAGGTACTCTTTATGTGGTTACTCGAATATCCTCTGACGACTCTGTCACACATATCTCATTATGTGACAACTCCAAACCACACAATTCATCTCTCAGCATGTCAACTCATAATCAGTTATAGTGTGCAATCAACTACACACTCAACGTCTTTCTCAACTCATACTCTTTTGGCTATCTCAACCATTCATTATGATCAATTATAAGTACTAGTCATGTGGCCCCACAGATATGTGGTCTCAACCACAAAGGACTCATTCACAGAAATCTCGTCACATCTATGAAACAACAAGCAATATATATACAATATCAAAATTTATATATATTTTTCACCATGTATATACTCTTTATACACAATTCTCTATGGTTGCTAAGTACTCGTCAAGCAACCACTTATAATCTCAGTTATACATAATTACAAAACACTTGTTATGTGATACGTAAACCTTACCTCAAATGGACACGAGATTCTCATCTCGATGCCGATTAATACACTTATAACCAGAATTCTCTAACACATGCAATTTCAATTGATTTTTTATGTGTCCACACGTTTTATACATATTCTATTACATGTATTATCAACAATTAATTATGCACGACATGTTACAACTAACATGTTAAGTAAAATTACTTACATACCTCATAGCAACAAAATCTCGCCTCCTCATTAGCTGAACCTTTCGTACTTCGACTCTCAACTCTTGAGTGTAATCGGCTACACTCATATATCTCAACTCTTAGCTCATGCTCAGCTTATGCTCATACTCTTTCTTCTCATCAGTTGGAATTTTGCCTTAACCGGAATCTCATCTCATCATCTCATTATCATCTGGAAATTCGCCATCAACAGAATTTCATCTCATGTTCAACTAACAGCTCAAAATTAGCTGAATTTCTTGTCTCCTCGTTGATTGATATCTCATATCAGCCAAAATCTCGTCTCATCATCCACTATTGGTTCAACCGGATATTACCAATTCATCAACTCGTCCTCATCTGTCTCCATATTTATTTTCACACACAGAATATAACAACAACAAATATAACATAAGAGTTATACTTAACTCATAAATTAAATTCTACAGCAGTATCTTTTTCCATGCATGTGATAGGTGCCCTCTCTCCTCCTCGATTTAAGTCTAGGACTCTACACTCAAATACCTAGTTCACTTAAACCATGCTCTGATACCAACTTGTAACACCCACCCGTTTCTCATACAAAATACACCCAAAAATTTTCAAACAATAACACATTATAAATGGGTATACTTGTACTCAACCATGGAAACAAGATGTTATCATGCACTAATTACAACAAAAGGTCCTCATGTTACATAGGCATTACAAATAAATCTAATTCAACTAAAGGACAAGCTCTAAACTTGTCTGTCTTTCTTTATCACATGCCTTCCCCTATCACTGCTACAGATACCTGCAAAACAATAAACAACTCAAGGGTAAGCTTATAAAGCTTAGTGAGTAAATCTTAATCACTCTCTATAATTCTCTCTCAATAAACATCATCCTCATTCTCTTTTTGCCAATCTTATTATCAACATCCATCTTCTCTTTACTCGGAAAAACCTGCAAACATATTAGCTTTACGAACACCAGCTAATTATTAGTAACATCCACTCATTAATAAATACCACACTCGGTACTACTTATATACTCAATCATAATTACTCATTTAACAACAAACTATATTCTAGCTCAATAGCCCTCATGGCTATACAATCCCATACAAAACTCTATAACACAACCATTCCAACATCTACTCTGATTATACAATCAATATGTACATTAAACTCGGCTATTGTTACTTGCATATAGCAATTTACTCAATCATAGGTTACAACAATAACCATAACATAGCACAACCATATATATATATATATATATATATATATATATATATATATATATATATATATATATATTACGTGTATCTCAACAATCATTAAGACATATCTCTACTTAAGTGCAAAGGAATACTCACCTTTTATCGACTTAGTATGTGAAATTCTCAAATACTTCGTGTACCGGGCTCCTGTCCGCTAGACTTGATTGTATCACCACAATCTTTATCAACTCTCCAACATCCACAATCATCTCAACAACATCTAACTCAAAAGATGTAGAAATTAAAAGAGGAAAAAGGAGTATAAACGGTAAATATCAACTCTATATTTACCAAAACCCCAAATCCGCGGTTCTACTCATTCAACTGTAGAAACTTGACAATAATCACATCAATTACTATAAAGACATCCACTAACAATCTACTAACAACATATATAACAATATATAGCTAAATCACTGATATCAAAGCTAGGGTTTCAAAACCTAAAAACGAATAAATTACTCACCTCGACTAATTAGGAATCAAGAGCGCGTTTGCAGGGTTAGATTCGAGTCTCTCTACGCTTCTCTACGAATCTCCAGGCTTAATTTGACAGAAAATCGCCTCTATTTGCTCTGAAATCGAATTGGGATCTCTTTTTCCCGAAATGAGGTTTTCTGCATATTTAAAGGGTCTACATGCATAACACGGCCCGTGTAACTTACGGGATGCCTTTAAAATTTTGGTCTGCAGGAAACACAACCCATGTTAATAAAACACGACCCGTGTAACCCTCGGATTTCCCAAAATGGCTCTAATACTCCTTTACACGACCCGTGTAACTTGGACACGACCCATGTACTCTATTTTTTATACTTTTAAGGTTTAACTCTTCCCAAATGGACTTCTAATCATTCTAACTTATATAAAAACCTTATAAATCTTACTCACACCAAGATTAACTCAAAATATCTCTAATTTAACAACACGGTATTACACTTACTTATGGCTTATGACTTTTCCAAAAAACCAATAAGTCAATAAGTAGTTTTATAAGCACATCCAAACAGGCCTCAATTGGAATAAATACATGAATAAAACGTATTTATACGTTTATAAAAGGTATTTATACATGCGCTTTTACGTATTTTTTAAGTATTTCTAAGTTTTTTTTATGTTTTTAAATACACCATTTTTAGGTATTTTTTATAAATACGTAAAAATACATTGTTAAACACATAAATATGTTATTAAAAACGTAAATACATGTAAAAATACATAATGTTTTCCAAGTAAATTGAGCCAAAATGTTGGGACTTTTCCTTAAAGAGGACCAGAATATTAAGACTTTGTTGAAAATAAAACATGTTGATACTTTTTCGTAAACTAGGCAAAATATTGTGTTTTTATTGAAAATAAAACATGTAGATTTTCCACATAGCAATATAACCTACTAAAAATTTAAAAGGGACTAATTTGAATACATTATTCGGTTTTCTGTCTTTTTTGTAAATAAAAATTAATTTTGGACTTTTTCATAAACTCAGTTAAAATATGAGGAATTTATTAGAGATTTCTCAAATTAAAAAATGGAAAGTTCAAAAACCGTAGATATTACATATTATACTGTCTCTATTCATATCAAATTCAATCCAAATATTTATTAAAATTTTAATTTCTGTTTTCCACCTATACAACCCAATTTAAATCAAATTTTCACTCACATTAACAACTTAACTCAATTATTACATAAATTTAATTTATGGTTCTTCTTTTATTCTAATAAAAATCATTAAAATTATTTAAAAAATCGAAACAACTAATTTACTTATTTAAGATATAAAAATATTTAACATTAGTTAAAAATATATACTAAAATATATTACATACATTAACGAAGCACCGATGGTTCCTGACGCTGGCGTCAAAGAAATGCAAAACGAGCTTGTAAAACTTCAAATGCTCGTTCAACATCTTTTCTGACGGCTTCTTGGCGTTCAACAAACAACTTATGTTTTCGGATTTGTGGACCAATTATTGACTTGACAATAGAAACCCATAAAGGATATGTGTCATCATTAAGATAATATGTCATATTACGAAAGATCCATGACAATAAATAGGAAATTGAAAGAGATTAGAAATAGAGAATCAGAATTCAATATGGAAGTATATTAAAAGCATTTTTAAAGTAAATCAAGTCAATGTATCAAATATTCTTAAAACAAAAAAAAAAAACATGCATTAATCGTTATAGAATCCTATCGTTTTGTTAAGTTATTTATTATTAATATGTAATTATTCGTTAGATAATATTCATGACATCCATCATTGCCCACAAACATCTTGATTATTTTGGATTTTGATTTCATTAATAGATCGTCAACACATGAGATAGCTTTCAAATAGAAAATAGGGGATCAATGAACAATAATAATATGAAAAACAAAAACATAACTCCAATAATAAAGACACTCAGAAAAAAATATAAAAGAATGTTAAAATGAAGAAACATATAAAATGAAAAACATAATATTAATAATTTATTTGACGAATATATATATATATATATATATATATATATATATATATATATATATATATATATATATATATATATATATATATATATATATATATATATATATATATATATATATATATATATATATATATATATCAAGCAATTAAGTACCATAAGTTAGAAAAATCTTAGAGATATCATGGTTAATTAGTTTAATGGTAAATAATTGTAGCATTAAAGTAATTTTTAATGTAATTATAAAAAGCCTAATTAGTAGATAAGTTGAAGAGTTGTCAGTTTCAAATCGATATGGTTGAAGTATTGTTGCTTCTATTAGAATAGATACTAGGCGAATCTCGCGCGTTGCGCAGGAAAACATTAGGTAGTCAAAATATTAATAGATATATGTCAAAAATAATTAATTTATTATGATTCAATATGAAATAATTATTCTTATACTAAAATTAAATATTAACGTAAATTGTTGATATTATTCTTAACCATAAGATAGAAAATGAAATTTGTTAGAAAGTTGAAAATAAATAATTTCAAAACAGTTATACTAATAGAATTCAATTAACAAAAGAATATTCAGATTATTATGTTTCAAAATAATAGTTAATATATTTTGCATCAAATTTATGTATCTATCAACAATAACTACAAAAAATATACATATAAACACAAATATAATATATCTTTAGCGAATATCATCTCTAACATTAGTATATAATTTTTATTCTTAAGATTGGCTGTTTCCCTATCGTACACAACTTACACAACTGCACTTGAATAACTCACTCATCTTTCATTGGATTATCTCTTATCTTAGTATATGTCATCATAATGGTGAAATCCCTAGTTGAAATGAAGTATTTTCATGTGTTTTATTAAACCACATGTCTAATGAAAATAAACTAATTCTAGTGAATAAACTTTTAATATCAAAACTCTCTAACTTCTAATTAACTGTATACAATCCAAATGGTATTTTTAACTTAATATGGTTAATTGATATTTATGATATTTAAAACAATGAAAGATAAAAAAATAGCATATATTTTTTCATTTTTTCAACGTCAACTAAATTGTTCATCGCAACATGTTTGATATATAGAAATTGAATTAAAGAAATTGAATTGATTCTATTTGATTACTCTTGAGAATAATAAATGAAAAAAGAATTTTGATCATCTTTCTCAGCTTTTTATTCTTTATTTTTAGTAAAGAAATAGCGATAAATTACTAATATAAAAAACGGAGAATAAAGAAATCTGATTCTCTTTCCCGAAACCACCACCTATCACCACAATATGCCACCACCCACCTCCACCGCCATCATCACCACCACCATCGTCATTGCTATCACCGTCCTCGCCACCATCATTACCCACCACTGTCACCTACCACCACCCACAATCCACCACTACTATCACCACCCACCACCACTTCCACTGCCACCACCATCACCTACCACCACCACCACCTACACCTACCACTCACCGTCGCCGCCGTCACCCACCGCCACTGCCACCACCCACCGCCACCACCACTAACACTACTATAAGAGTATTGATTCGGTGAATTGTCTATGTACCAAACAGTGAAATCAAATTTCTTTTTCCAATTTAATTTTCTTTATTTGTATTTCCATTATCTACTTCAATTTAATTTCTTCATACCAAACGTTAGTATAACATGTGATTTTGACGATTATTTTATTTAGGTTCATGGGGTTTTTTTTTTAAACGGCAAATATCATTAAAAAGCCACGAATAGCAATGAACTATCGTGAACAAATAAGTACAAGAGCAGAACAATAGGAGCAAGCGAAAAAAGAAAAAGCAAAATAAAATTGATTAAGACAAAAGATGTTTAACGGCGAGCAACTCCAAGATGTCGATTCTCCACAACCAAAAGAGCTCCTGTGTTTGCACCACGCGAATGATTGAGCAATGATATTGTCTGCCACCTTTGTTGCTGAAGTATTCGTTTTCTTGAAGACTTTTTCATTTCTGTAAATCCAAACATTCCAGAGAAGGCAGAAGAGGATTGTGTTCCCAATCAGTCTCTTCTTAGGACAATTACCCCATAGATGCGTGCACTCGATGAATTCCTTTAAGCATGAGAATCGTCCTGGTTGAATTCCACACCATCGAAATATCCAGTGCAAAAGTATTGCACTGTATGTGTAAACTCACAATTCATTAGTAGATGATCCACCGTTTCCACCTCTAAGTTGCATAGTGGGCACATTTGAGACATTGAATTCATGCCTCTAACTGCTAAAGTTTCTGTGACCGGGATTTTGCCTAACATTGCTCTCCATACGAGACATCTAACTTTCAAAGGAATTTCCTTGTTCCAACAAATGACGGGACCGGTAGATGTGATAAGTTTGGAATCAATTAGCTTACGCAAACGTTTAACCTCATAACCACCATTCGGTGATAGGATAAATTGGAAGCCATACTTAGAACACACCTCCACGCCCATGTCTCCAATGACCGAGTATAAATGTAACAGTTCATGTAACTCTTCAGTAGTTGTTGGATCTTTTTTCCAATTCCATGCAAAACCCCCTGTGGATAACCGATCTTCAAGACGACAGCATTTGGCAGATTCCAGAAGATATAGGTGGGGAAATTTCTTTTGAAATATCTCAGAGGTACACCATGGATCTTTCCAAAACAGAATTTTGATGTTTTTACCCAGAATAATCTTAGAACAAAACGTTGTGATCAATGTTAATTTCTTGTAGGTATTTGACAGCCTTGTAGATGTTCGTCCATACCCCCACAACCCCACAGAGGATTTTCTTGCAACATACTCCGCTGGCTTATTATAGAGATTGTGAATGCTCGAAATAACAACTTTTCATAAACTGCCCTGTTCATTCATCAGTCTCCACCACCATTTTACAAGAAGAGCTATATTTTGTGCTTTTAGGGTACCAACACCTAGACCCCCATCTGAGAAAGGGGCAAGAATTTTAGACCAATCAACCCAGTGAATTTTATTTTGTAGGTTGCCTCCACCCTTAGGTTCATGGGTTAAGAATTTTAGACCAATCAATGTAAGAGTACCCGTTCCCTTAAAGTTTTCCGGTTTTTTCTATTTATCGTCCCACATAGACCACATAAAGAAAGATATATTTTGAACATTTCTATATAAAAGTATCACATACTTGCTTCTCGAATTTTCAATTATTATCTATAATTTAATATCATAAAAGTAAACGAACTATATCCTGAACCTCATTTTATTTCAAAAAACTTATTTCATGTTCAAGGATATGTTTGGGAAATCGTATAAATATTATAACCATATAGTTCTGTCAACTATCGTATTCAATATTCATTCAAAATAGTGGTAATACAAATTTCTCACTCTCTTTCTTTTCTTTATTTTCAATATACAAAATATTTTATGCTATTAGCTTCTACATCATGATCATACAATGAACACTTCTCCAACTGCGTAATCGTGGCCAACAAGTAACCCAACTACAATGCCTATATCTAATTTTCTTCTACAAATTTCTTTACAGCTTGTGCATTCAGACTTGATTCAGCCCTAAAACCCTGTCGATTTCATTTTTCCCCATCAATTTCGATCTCAAATAGAATCAAGATCGCAAATATGCCTTTTGTGTTAATCGGATGATCGAAGCTTCAAGAATATATGAATACTCTATCAATTTCCGTAAGTAATCATCAATTTCTTGCGGAAGATTCATCCTCGATTGTCTGTGAATACGCATATCAAGTTTTGCGATCTGGGTTTCTAACGGAAATCGGAATTTATGGAGAAAGATAAAACGATTGAGGGGTTTAGGGCTGAATCAAGATTGGATGCAGAAGCTGTAAAGAAATTTGTAGAATAGAATCAGAAATTGGCATTGGAGCTATTGTTCTAACTTGTTGAACCGGCGAACGAAGTGGGAGAAATAGTGGTTATGATCTTGATCTAAAAGATTTGACATGATAATATTATTCATATCATGAAAATAAAGGAAAGATAGAATGAGATATGTGTACGTTATCTTGAGTAAATTACAATACAAAGGAATGTAGTTTATAATCGTATCTTGAGCAAACATATGTTAATATGTGTTAATCAAAGTTATGCTGCTTAATAACACCTTAAATACATTTGTACACATACATATCAAGGCCATATATCTCATTAAAATTCAAACCTAGAAACATGTAAACACAACTTCCTTTCGTAACAAACGCCTATATGCCTGTGGGTAAGATGATGAGATGATCCAGAACAACGTGCAAAGTCAACCCAAAGTCAACTCTACCCACAAATTGTGTTTGTTACACAAGACTAGACAAATTTTTCTAAGGCTATTTCGAAGATAAAGGTCAAGGGCGTCTATGTCTTTTTCAAAACACAATATTGAAAGGATTTCATGTCTATCTTTTTGGATGGGACAAAAATTTTATTTTTTAGGGTTAATGTAATAAAACGATAACCAATAATACACAATTTTCTTTTTAGATAATTTATTTTTTAATTGTATTCAGTATGTCACCAAACTTTTTTCTGGTTTGTCATTACACAATTAGAATGCATTTCAATAGGCTAAATCTGTCATATTGAATGTCACAGGGGACACAATGTCAACACCATATAGAGACCTAAATAAACAAATTCTGATATTCTGGATGCCACGGTGGACGCCTAGTAGGATTCAATACCAGTTTACGCGGTTAAAATCTACTCCAACAATGCAATGAGAGACAAAAATAAAAAGTTTAGTGACATACTCAATACAAGTAAAAGATAAGTGACCTAAATAACAAACTGCATACTATCGTTTGTCATTTTACGACATTAACCCCGTTACTGCATGCCCCATTTCGTTTCACCTTTCCAATTGGTGCTAAAATTTACTATATTTGTTTAATTCATATCAGTCTCAGTCTAACGCATGTCAAACACAGTACAAGACCGTCCTGTTCTATTACACAAACGTGGCCTCGTTAAACACGCACATACACATAACTATCTGGCTTCAACTACAACGTTGTTTTCAGATGTTTCGACGGTAGGGCCGGGCGGAGAAAGTGGCGGCACCGCCAGTTCATGAAATTCCGCGGCTTCCAAAGCTTTTCTGACCGTTGCTTGCGAGTGATGCTCCGTGATTCGTCCAATCTTTCTTGAAGGATGTGAATGGGCCCCACTATCCCTTGATGAGTTACTACTTTCAATTGAAGCTAAGAATTTGTCCCTTGAGAGAGTTGTAGGGGCTTTAGCAATTATAGAAGCAAACACACCCGACTCCTTTAACCCCTCGATGATGACCTGGCACATTGTAACAGTTTTAACAAGTTACTTTAAGTGGGCCCCATTTGTAACAAAACATTTTGGAATTTATTCAGGAAAGTCCTTACATTTTGACTATATATTCGATTAAGTCCTAATTGTTTCTTTATATTCAATTAAGCCCGATATTTTGTTAATGTTTACAATTTTAGTTATATATAAAAAGTAAATATTCATTAAAGTCCTTACATTTTGACACTTTTAACAATTTAGAGTTGAATCTTCAGTTTTTATTCAATTAAGTCCTTACATTTTGACCTTATACAACATCGGTTGTAAAAATATAAAAACGGCATAACCAGCTACTATCCAAAACTGTATAAAAAAACAATTAGGGCTTAATCGAATATAAAAAAAAAAAAAAAAAAACAATTAGGGCTTAATCGAATATAAGGTCAAAATATAAGGATTTTTCTGAATACATCCCAAACATTTTTATATATAGTTTTTTCAAAGTACGATGCATAAATGTATAAAAGAGTCGTCTTACCGATGGGGCATAAATGCGAGTTAAAATGCCTTTCCTTAATAGTTTTAAGTTTATTGTTTTATCGGTCCACACCACATGTTCGCGATACCTGGAAAATAAATGTAAGAAATAGCAACGTACTTTCATTAATTTGTTTAATAAATAATTTGTCAGCTTTTTTTTTATATAGTTTACCAATTGAGCTTTTCTTCTTCTGTTGCGGTTGAAGCAACTATGAATGCCTGAAACAAATTGAAAACCAAGTTATTAGTCAATGCCTCAAAATCCTAATACGAAATGGCAACGTACTTTCACTGATTTGTTTGTTATAGCATCCTACTTTCATTTTCTCCTATTACAGCATTGTACTTTGAAAATTTTAGTCAATTGTAGCAACGTAATAAATACTAAGAAATTTTCACTGCTATAATCGGATGGATTCTTCAAAGTATAATATCCTAATAGGAAAAAAAAATGGAAGTAAAATGTTATATTTGTAGATTTTGCAAAGAACAATGTTATTATAAGAAATTTTGAAAGTACAATGCTGTAATAAATAGATGAACTCACAGCTCTATCGAATTCCAACATAAAGCATCTTTTGACATCATCTTTAGTTGGCTTGCAGCCACATCTATCTCTTCTTGAAGTCAAATCAGAAAATTTGGCATACGTGTAATGTAAAACAGCAGCCTCTTCAAGTTTTATCTCCCTACGAGTCATCACAACAAAAAAGTTCAAAAAAAAAAAAAAAAAAAAAAAAAATCAATATGTAATGCATTTAATCATATTTGAGTATTACACTGAACTGCACGGAATTTCACAAGCTTGCTATAGTTATTTTCGAGAATTTGGAGGGCATTTATGTCTTTTTGCACACAAGAGATCAATCTGTTATGTCAGGTCTTGTTATTTGTCAGGTACAAAGCAAAATAATTAAAAAACAAAGGTCGCGCCAATTCGTACACAAGGACCATTTATGTAATTTTGTCTTAGACTGTTAGACAGGGACGGTTTCTGTAAATTTGTTACACAGGGACCATTTCTTTAACTTTGTTTTACATACATAGAGCATTTCTTTAACTGTCTTAACATGGGGAATTTCTGTAATTGTGTCTTATACAGAGACCATTTCTGTAGCTTTCTCCTAGGCAGGGACCATTTCTGTAACTTTGTTAAGCAATAAGCAGGGACCATTTCTGTAACTTTCTCCTACACAGGGACTATTTCTGTAACTTTCTCCTAGACAGGGACCATTTCGGTAACTTTCTCCTAGACAGGGACCATTTCGGTAACTTTCTCCTACACAGGGACCATTTCTGTAATTTTTCATACCATTTCTGTAATTTTGTCTTAGACGGGGATTGTTTCTGTAAATTTGTTACACATGGACTATTTCTGTAATTTTTTCACACAGGAACTATTTTTATCATTTTATCTATTTAAAAATCACAAGGACCAAAAGTGCAAATCACTCAAAAAAAACTATTGGTTTAATTTAACCTTAGGAATAGTGTTTTACAACTTCATAAATGTTATAATATAATGGGGGATAAAAGGTTATAAAGTAAAAGGAAAGAAATAGCAACGTACTTTGGAGTTTTCATGTAATTATGCCATCTATGAGCACCATTAGGGCGTAAGTGATCTTGAACACGAGCAATTGATTTCCCGTTTCCGTAAGTTAAAAAGTAATTTGGATTCCCGCGTGTGGATTCTTTGTACATCCCAAAATACGTGTCTTTTGGAAGATGGTCATAGTTTCTTTTAAACATTGATACCTGATTTAATTATACAACAAAAATGTTAGACAATGATTCATTAAAGAATAAACAGACGTTTTGTTTATTAAGTGTTGTATGGATAAATAATGTTTAAAAAATAAATCAAGAAAACATAGGTATATATAATTATATTATCTTTATTTCCTTTATTGATTACATGACTGAAAAGAAAATAAAAATACAAAAACGAGAAATGGTAGTTAAGTAAAAAAGGTGAAAATAATAATGGTAAAAGAAATACCTCTGTAAAAGGATCTTTGATGTCATCACGTTCAACACTGCTTTCCTGTAATGAAAGATAAATTTTATAAGTGGTCAAACCGCAAAATTGACCAAAATATAATCATTAATCTGTGATTTTCCCTTCAATAAATAAAATAAGAACGGAATTGAATTCCTTCCACCCTAGGTAAGAATAATGACATCCTTCAAACAAGGAATTTGAAGAATTTCATCTACCCAACAACCAAACAAACTATGGAATGGAATCAGAAATTCCAATTCCATCACGAAACTTACATAATTTGGAAACACAACCATATCCACATCACGTGGAATATCATGAAGCAACTTCCTTAAAGAATATTCCCCACCACCAGCTGGATGTATTAATTCATCAGTGTCAAGATGAAGTATCCAATCCATTCCTGAATTCTACCAATTTTCACAAATAAATGTGTCATTGAATAAAAAAAAAAAATTTAATAACTTGTTATTTAAAAAAAAAAGAATAATACGCACCCTTGCCATGAGAATAGCCATCTCCATGTTGAGTGATTGTTTGACAAAAAGCTCATAATTACATGGTTTATAAAAGAAACTTGACAGCCATGTCTCGTTCCATATCCGACTTTTGAAACAAAAAGAAAATAAAAAAGTTAAATGTTAAATAAACTGATAAAAAGAAGGGATAAAATTTAAATGCAAGATATAGCAACGTACTATCGTTTATTTGTTTATTATATCATTTTTTAATTCTTAAGAGCATTGTACTTTGAAAAATCAACCCAATTATAACATTGTACTTCCATTTTTTTCATTAGGGCATTGTACTTTAAAATTCTACCCAATTATAACATCGTACTTCCAATTTTTGCCTATTAATCGTACTTCGAAAAATCTACCAATTATATTTTTTTTCTTGAAAAATCTGCCCAATTATAACATTGTACTTTGACTTTTCTTTATTATTAGCACATTGCACTTTAAAAAATCTACCAAATTGGTGAAAATTGCTTTGTAATTCAGTTGACATTGCTGTAATCAGGTATTTTTTTCAGGTTACAACGTTGTAATAGATAAAAATGATAGTAGAACACTACAATAAACAAATAAATGAAATTATGTTACTATTTCTTGCATTTAAACTTAAAAACAACTGATAACTCGAATGTTTCAATCAAACTCTTTCAAATCAATCATTAATAATAATAGGCAGAAAACACCAACCTGTTAGCTTGTTTCTCTTCCAACTCTTTTGTTCTGTATATGACTTTCACTCCCTAAACAACACAAAGTTCATTTCAAATTTCACATTAATTTCATAAAACAGTAAGTATAATAGTATATTTTCAATTCAGTAAAATATTTTGCTACAAATAAAAGTCAAGGATTGAAACTTACAGGAATAGATTCAAGGACTTTTGATACACTAGGAGTGGCAGCTTTTCCTTCAACAAACAGAAAAAAGGTTCCAACCCCAATTACTTTATGATAAAACATCCATGGCAAAATCTGCTCTAAGCCAGCAGATGTACTAGTTGTAATACATATCTGTAAACATAGAAAATTTTGTTAGAATAAAATCATAGTATATCAGAAATAAGTGTTTTGTCAAGCAACAAGAAAAACCATGTCAATCACACAAAAGGCCTCCATTAATAAAAGATCGAGCAAGAAGCTACACTTTAATGACTTAGAGGCTTTCATATTGTGAATGTGATCTATTAAATTTCAACATCCACTACTGAAGACCTAGTAAAAACATAATCAACATGAACCCTAATAGTGCAGAGTGCCTAAGATCCCAAATCAACAAGCAATCCTTTTTTCATGCAGCTAAGTTTACATTAGAAATAGCAGTTTGATGGATCTATTTTCAACAAAAACATGAAACGTAATGTAGAAGATCACATATTGAAACAAAATTCATTCGTCATTAACCAAAATTGTATAAATACTGTCATTTATGGGTCTCATCGCCAACCAAATCAAGGATTGAAGGTTCCATACATGTGAAACCTAATTCATCTCAAATTCCAAGTGCATATGGATGGTATTATAAAGTTATCACCACCGATTATCTTACTTGTTCTACTTGTTTCAAGTTTTATCGATTAGCATATTCATCCCCAAAACTATAGTGCCAGATCCATTAAGTTGCGAGGCACTCGCTTTACTTACAATCAACATTCGGAAGCTAAAGTGAGCAGATGAATCCCCTTTCCTACCAAAAAAGCAAAATCCGAGACAAACATAGAAAATAATATACCTTAGGTTTAAGATCGGACGGAAACTGGAACTTCCAATCGTTGTAGTAAGGAAAAGACGGAGAAGATGATTGACCAAGGGAGAGACAATCAGACGAGTGGTGATCGACGACGGTGGCGAGCGGGGACGAGTCCATACCAGGGAATATGTGGGAGTTATGTTGCGGTGACCAGTTAGAGACGGGATCGTCTACGTCTACAACACCTCCGCCGCGCCATTGGAGGACGAAAGCGAAGGCTGCAAGGGTGATAGGGAGGAGTGTGAGGAGGAGAATTAACTTGGAAGCGAAGGAATGCTGGTTGGTGGAGGCAGTTTGCGATGGTTTGGGACCTGCCATTGATGACTTACTCCCTCTGTATGAAAAGAGAGAGTAGATCAGCTGTTGGCAATTTCACAACTACTCTTGTTGAATCGGAAACCGACTAAAGGGACCAATTTTGAAATTTCAAGATTTGTTAGAGAACAATTTGGACCGGGTCTTATTCGGATTTGTATCACGGTCTTTCTCTTTAATCTCAAAAATAGGTCAGACTTAGGTCCGAGTATTAGATAAATACCGATTAGGCCCTTTGCAATAAATAAAAAAAAATAGTTGATCGTATCATGTAACAATCTGTTTTAATGATTATGTGGTTGTCAATTACAGAATATTAACAAAACTTTTGGATAAGTCAATATTTGAATTTTGAACCTCGTGTGTGGATCCTGTACATCAACCAAGTCAAGACTGTAATCGTGGAGACGGTCTTTGGAATTTAAAAACAGTTAATCACAAAAAGAACATATGTAAAAATATTATATTTTAATGTTCGTTATATAACTCATACAATTTCCAAAGTAGAGTGAGTTCCATGCGTTACACATATTATAAGATATGTTTATCATATTCAAACAAATAACTTGCTTTACCTTGGCGGTGGTGCATGCGCTTTTTAACCAAGTCACGGGTTCTATTCTTGCTCAGCCTATTTTCTTGGTTTTTACTTCCTTTGTCTTGTTTATTTTGTTCCTTTTTCCGTTTCTTTTGCTTTACTTGTAGGGTGATTCTATTCTTGCTCAGCCTATTTCCTTGGTTTTTACTTCCTTTGTCCTGTTTATTTTGTTCATTTTTCCCTTTCTTTTGTTTTATTGTTGGCAAATGACACTGTAGCCCAACGATGTTTCAGCTTCGGTTTTAAAGGTTTCTAAATTTTTTTTTCTGCCTCTTTAGGGTATAAAGTATAGAAAATAGGGTTAAAACACCCTTGACCCAAGTGAAGGGGTAAACCAGTAACACTCTAACTCAACTGCCTAATCACCATCTACGTGTCTCCTAGTCAGCATCCATGTCACTCCATGTCACTGGTATGTATCCTAATTAGCTGCCATGTATATCACTTTCCTCCTCGTAGCATCAATTTTTGCCCCAACTTGGTTTGTACAGCACCCAACGAAAATCAGAGAGATAGAGGTCTCTCTCTCGTTTCTGCTTCCAAATCCCGAGCACACCAGCACAAAGATTTTGTTTCTTCTTTTCGATTCTTGCTACTCTTCTTGTATTCATATTCATGGATTCGTGGATAAAAATATATGAATCGGTAACAGATGTGGAGTCTCGTTATGGTGTCTCGTTCTAAAAGGAAGGGGAAAATAGACCATACATAGAAGGTTTGTCCTAGGGGATTAACCCAAAAGCAAACGCCGTTGGAATCGGACTCAAACAGTTGTACAAGAGATCGAATGCAAGCCTTCCGGGCACCCCACTCTGGAACCTATTCCTAGGGTTTTCGTTTGAAGTTTGCAATTGTAAGCGCTTTCAAAAACTCCATTTTCCGTGTTAGGTTTAGAATAAAGGAACTTATGCTATGAATCGAGGAAGATTGCCACACATCAGTAAAACGATAATTGCAGGTTTAATGTGATTTCTGTACAATAATTAGGATCTGTAATAACTCACGTATATCAATAACTTGAAGTAAAATCAACTCACGGGACTCATTCTAATACTCTCTGCAATGCACTTTTTATACCATCTTGATCGATGATCGAGTGAAGTTACTAGTTGTATTTCATGTACTTGTCTTCTGGCTCGAGCAAGGAGCGTGAACTGATTTCCATTAGGCGGTGCCTGTGATAGTGCGAGATCACGAGACGTGAAAATTTGATTACATTGATTTTGATTCTTTATCGATGATAATACGAGTGACTTACATTTGATAGCCAAAGTTGTAGATCTTGTGATATGACGCGTTTCTCGGATCTTTTTAAAGCACCAACATGTTGCTACTCATTGTTCCTCTTTCAATCACACTCTCTAATCTTACAACTTAAAATACATGTGTTTGAGGGATATATTTTTATGTTTTTTTCTCAGAAAAGTCATGTTTTTTTCTCAGAAAAGTCATGTCATCAATAGATATCGGTTACCATCATTAAAGGCTTTTTTTAGCAGGTAACCGGGTAACCATAGAGTTCGTTCCCTTCAAAAGAAAAAAAAAAGTTTAAGGACCTTTTAAAACCGAAGCTGAAACATTGTTGGACTGGAGTGTCATTTTGCCTTTGTTTTATTTGTAGAGGGGATTCTATTTTTGCTCATCCTATTTCTTTGGTTTTTACTTCCTTTGACCTGTTTATTTTGTTCCTTTTTCCCTTTCTTTTGTTTTTTTTGTAGAGGGGAGAGTTCGTTCCCTTCAAAGGAAAAAAAAAAAGTTTAGGGACCTTTTAAAATCGAAGCTGAAACATTGTTTGGCTACAGTGTCATTTTGCCTTTGTTTTATTTATAGAGGGGATTCTATTCTTGCTCATCCTATTTCTTTGGTTTTTACTTCTTTTGTCCTATTTATTTTGATCATTTTCCCTTTCTTTTGTTTTATTTGTAGAGGGAATTCTATTCTTCTCAGCCTATTTCCTTGGTTTTTACTTCCTTTGTCGTGTTTATTTTGTTCCTTTTTCCCTTTCTTTTGTTTTATTTGTAAAGGGGACTTACCGAATCATTGGGCAAATTCTGGGCTAGACATTGCTTTGTTTCCATTGGTCAATTTATTAGATTTTTTATTTTATACCCTTCAACTTTAATGATATCATATGCACCATATAATTGTTTATTTTTCATAATTTTAACCCAACTTTTTTTCATTTCACAAACCAATTTTTTTCTTATAATATTTGTCAAAGTGGTTTTTCTATTACTTCCCTGCGTAATTTTGGTAATAATTTTTTTCTATTACTTCCCTACTTAAATTTACTAATATTTCATTTCATTCGTTCACCCCGTATTTTTTATTTTATAATTTTAGGCTAAATTTTATTATTTTTACAAATCTAATTTTTTTCTTAATATCTACAAAATTACTCATTTTACATATTTCATATTTGTATGCATACATGCTTTTGAAGAAATTTTTGTTTCTACAAACTATTTTTTTAATTATTAATAAAACTTTATTATGTATTTGGTAAATTGTATTTTCCAAACAATAACAGGGTATCCGCTGCAACATGCAGGGTGCACTACCTAGTTATAGAACAATCATTATAGTCGCACCTCATAACTTGTATTAGAACTAAAGTGTGAACCCATTGACATACGTATCATTTTCATTATAATAAAATGTTAACGTGACACAAAAATACAAAGAACCACTACCTTCGTCGTCGCCTCTGCCACCACCACTATTACCACCTCTACCTCTATAACACCCCTTTCTCAAACCATATTTAATACAGTTTATTTTACAAAAGATCTTACAACTCGTGACTATGAAAAAGTCACTTAGTTTTTTTTTTTTACAAACTTTATTCTGAAGGGGTATTACAGACTCAATACAGAAAACCATAATTTAAACTTACTGTATATACACTGGTCACAACTTCAACTTCTGCTCCTTTCACCTAAGTACATAGCATTTAAAAATAATAAACGTGAGACATAAAGCCTCATGAGTAATATGGGTTTAGACCCAAAACTTTTCTGTTCAAAACTTGAAATATTACAAGTAAATTGCTTGAAACTGATTTATGAAATAAATCTCAAAATTTCATTTCTTCTTTACTTTCAAACTCTAAAAATACTTTCTTTCTCAAAACTGCTTTCTTTCTCATTTTCTGGTGACCAACTGAAACTCATGAATTAGTTTAATTTAATTCATTCTACTAGCTCCCCTTGCGGGACAGAACAGATCCACCCGCTAGGTTATGCTCTTTCTGACTCCCCTTTGTGACTTGAAACAGATTCAAGCATAAGGGTATACTAAGCTAGACAACTACTTCGCGACGGGAGGTACCATCCCAGTAGTGTCTTCTGATCTCCCGATTATGTGGGTGATCCTAGTCCGGACAACTAACTCTTACTACTTTCTTTGCTTTGGTTCTTATTTCATTACTTTCTTCATTTCATCTCAAATTGGTCAAATGGGACACAATTTAAAAACAAGCTCAAACTTTAACTCTTTGACTCATACTCTCAAAAATTACTTAAAAACTAACTTTAAAATCTTTAGCTCTCATATGGAGCTTCTTTCAAAACTTTACAAACTATACTTCTTTAAAAACTGAACTTCTTTAAAATCTCTTTTAAACACTTAGCTCTTAGAGCTACTTTCAAAACTGTTTCCAAACTTTATTATCTAAAAATATTTGGAAATCTCCTTTCTGAAAATATCATTTTGCTATGTACTAGAAAAAATCCTCATAAAACTCACCTTGGTGTAACTACGGGTCACTAATCTTCTCGTACTCCTTTCCCCTTTCCGTGCTCAACAATATTCGAAGCACCACCTATACAAGTAGCATATATATTTAATAAATGCATACTACAACTAACTCTATGACTCGACATAACTACAGGCCATACAAAAGTATAACCTTTAATTACTAATTTTACAATTTTTCCTGAGATACGCGTATTTTGCTACAGTACTCTCGGGAGGTCGTATTTCAGTTCCGACACTTTTCCATGAAGTCTTAAGCGATATTAGACTTGTGTTTCAAATTTGGGGTTAATTGGACAAGTCTAGCTCAAATTCCAAAAATCAAGTTTTGATATAAACTTGAAGTTTGGTCACTGCCGCTACAGTGATTTTTCCGCAAGGTCGGATTATGAGTTTAACAATTTTCCATATGTTTTCATACCATTTTAAGGCTATGGTATGAGTTACAGACCAAACGGATACGCCTAGCATCGAGTTCAAATCTCAAAAATTGGACAGACTGCTGCCCAGTAAGAGCACGACTCGTGCTCTTTGTGTGCTATAGAAAGCACGACTCGTGCACTTAGTATATTGCTATTTCTAGGCTTAAATGCTGAGCACGACTCGTGCATTTCATGAGGTAAATAAGCACGACTCGTGCTTGACCTGCAGACTTGGTTTTAAGTCCGATTTTTGAGCTGCAGACCTCTATTTTGACCTATTAAGTGCTTAATACTTAACTTAATCGTTTTACTATCATTCCATGACTAAAACCCTTGTTTTACATCAGGTTTTAAGCCATGGAATCACTGATTCCAATTCCAATTTCACAAAAACCCGTTTTTTATTATTTTCACTAAAAATCCAACTTTTTGAAATTAACCACTTAGGAATGTCTTAATACATCCTAAGTGATCATTTGGACTTAACAAAACCATAAAAACTAGTCTTGATCATGTAGACCCGTGAATTAGGGTTCTTGAGCAAAATCATCATTTCTTGATTTTCAACATATTCCTTGATTAGAACATGCTTATTTGATGATTTTGAGCAAGATGATTTCATTAAGACCATAAATTCTGGAAAATCAGAAGTTGAGAATCAACTCCCGTTCAAGACTTGGAGCTTAGAACAAGAAAATCTTACCCTTCAAGGCTTAGAATCACCAATTCCAAGTGTTCCTTTGATTCCTTTGCAAGTTGTTCCAAGCTTCTTCTTCTCCCGTGCTCTCTCTCGCTCTCTCTAGTTTCTTCTGCAACCTTCTACTGAGTTATGGAGATGAGAGTTAGATACTCTCATATATATATATTTAATTTATATAAAAGATTTACACTTTAGTCCCTTAACTTCCACTTTCTTTACAAAAATGGTCCTAAGACCCATAATCTTGCAAACAAGGCTCCTTTAACTACCAACTTAACTCCTTAATGAAATTTCTTAACATTTTGGTCATTTTCATGTCAAATGACCATTTTGCCCTTTTCGGCCAAATTTCACTATTCACACGATAAAACTTCAAATTTACATAGACTTTTATTTCTTGTAATATTATTCCACAAATTACATATTATTTTACATAATGGTCTTATAATGTGTCAAAAGACCATTTTACCCTTTTTCAATTTCGCGGGTTCTTACAACCTCTACCACCCCACCACCATCCTACAACCACCACTATCACCATCGTCATTGCCACCACCACCGTTACACCATATCTGCCCCCACTGCCAAACCCACCTCTACCACCTCACTTGACACCACCACTACTACCACCACCACCTCCGACACCGGCACCGCCATTATCGTTACTACCTCCTCCGCCACCTCCTTTGCCTCCATTGTAACACCATATTTTCATAAAACGGTTTCATACATATATTTTACATCATAAGGTGGGTTCAACCCAATCATCCAAAATGTGTTTAAATAAAAACCATGGGTGTTACCAACATGGTACCGTAATCCATAGCTAGCAAGATTGAATTACATCATAATATATTAGATCATACTACATCAAAGTTTTTCCTCTACTTCAAGTCTTACACTTTAAACATATATGATTTAGAACTAATACCTGGAATACATATCATAAAAAGAATACATAAGATTATAAAATATTGTGAGATACATGGGTTTAGACATATAACATTCATAACACGTTTTCATCAATTATTTAAAGGCCTTAACATTATGTATATACATTCATCATACTTTCATAATCTTTATCCTTTTAGGTCTCAAAATTGTCATCTTATCATAATTGGCTCTATACTTACATAAGCATATGATAGATTGATCTTATTATTATCATCACATTTCCATTCTTGGGGCTTAACTCACTACACTGTGGTACTCCCCCAAGTCTTGTACCAAAATGAAAAGAACTTGATCGGTCCATCTTAGTACCATGATCTTAATAAATCTATCTCACTATGGGAAATATATACTATCCCAGTATATTCCGTTAAGTATCATTATAGAGACTACATGTGCTCAGAAAAGCTTATTCATTCATACATTCTTTCATTCTTTTCATGCATTCCTTTCATTCGTTCTTTCATTTCTCATACTTTTCATCATATGTCAATCATTTAGACATTCTATGGATAGTAGCCAATACATTCCTTTCCTAAACAAGAAAGGTTCAATTATGACTATGGATAATTCTTATAAGCATATTTATATTTCTACACATGAATATATATGTCAAATCATAAAGCATACAACATTCCATAAGTATTCTATCATATATCCCCAAAATAGGAATAACTGTATTTACTCACCTTAGCTAGTCAGAGAAGTCTATCAATCCTTCACTAAACTCTTGACCTTTTCTTCTTTTGAACCTTACTCCTTCAATACCTATGAAGTTCAATAACATTTATTCATATTAACAACTTGCTAATACTAATAACACATAAAGGTTCCTTGATCTTAGACTTTGATAAGTCATCATAATTTCCATATCTACTAATTTTGTCCCATAATTGGACTTCCTTACTTATGATGGTGTTTTCATGAGAATGTAATAACCGTGTGTCAAACATATAATCAAAACAACATATACCATCATTATCCATCTATTTACATATTGTATTTATCAACTAATGCTTCAATTGATTGAACCAATAGAATTTCGGATTTCATACACATAAATCATCATTTTCATAGCAAAGAGATTAAACAACCTCTAGGAGTAGTTATCTAACCACAAATCATCTTATTAACCTAACATCAAGAACTAGAGTTTATGCAACTTTCTGATATGATGATGATAACTCATCTCAAAGCTAGAAATTGAAAGATTACTTTAAGTTGGCAAGCTTTCCTTGGATTGCCTTTGAAAAACACTTAGATCCTTCAAGAAATCACCACACACACTCTGACACCAAGAACACACACTTGATCTTTAAGAGAGTATTGGAGAGAATTGGAAATGATTTTCATAGAAATAACACTATAACATATATCATATATCCGTTAGGTCAATCGATGACCCAATAGGTCAAACCCATTTAATCGGAGTTAGACATAAAAACTGATCATTTTCCATCTGTCTAGTATTCATGTCGCGAGGATTCTACGTCAAAAATCATACTCGAAACACTATTCATACATCGGTCACAATCCTTCTTCATCACGTCGCAACCAATCATGCCTTTTATAGTTATAACAACATACCTTCAAAAATCATAAGTAACATAGCATGATATATACTTCATGGTCGTGTCGCGAGCGATATCTTACGTGTCGACACATAAATGTCAGGAAATACCAAAACCTCCCGTTGAGACATGCATTACTCAGTTTCCTAAATTTTGCATCTTTGGTCTAAAATTTATTTCAATGCTCAGAAACACTATGTAACAACATATTATAACATTCCAAAACATAAAATTCTTACATCAATGTCAAATTCATTCAAAATTACCAAATTACATTTTTTCACATTAGTACCTCATTATCATACATATTGAAATCCATGTTTCACATAGTTTTGGCTTATAATACACTAAATTTTTTTGTTATCACAACCACCACCACATATGGGTGTTCAGAGGTGGAACATGAGCAATAGAATAAGGTGGCCAAAACCAAAACTTCAAAACATAACCGTATAAACAAGTTTTAGTTTCCAGGTTATGACATCAGAATTTAAACGATAATATTCTTACATCGCCCATTTAAAAAGAACTCGTCGACCTTTTGCATTTTTGTAATTTTGTACAATTGCCTTTAAATTAATTTTTACGACAAGTTCATTTATTAAGTACAAAAGTAACGAGTCATAAAAAAACTCGGTAACAGGATCACTAGATATAGGGGTGTAAGCGAGTTGGTTACTTAGAATCTAATAGTTAAAATCTATACAGTTAATCGCGCCGGTATAGCACCGGTATAGCGCCGGTATCGCGGTTCGCGGTGGTCAGGATAATCGCGGTTCAGTTTAGCGGTGGAAAATAGCGGTACCGATAAAATCGCCGCGATTTACCGCTATTTACCGCGATAATTATCAGCGATTAAATTTGAATTTGAATTTGAATTTGATACTTTGACTCAGATGTCGATGAGAATGTTATGTTATGTGACTTATGTCTTAAATTAAGCCTTACGTGATATTTTTTGAATGACTTTTATGATATTAATTCTACTAATAATAGTCTAATATATAAATTCTACATATTACTAAAAAACCCCTATACCACCGCGAGAACCGCAAAATTAAATATTGGTAGGTTACCGCGATTACGGTTTTGACCGCGATAACTGCATAGGTTAAAATGTTGATTGTGACCAAGTTAAACAAACCCGATCTGAGTTCGAGCCTAGGATTTAATCAATAGGCTCGATTAGGCTCATAAGCCTAAACAATCATCTATATGAACAAAATATAATATTATGTATTATGATTGAATGATGCCGGTTCTTTTTATTGAATTGCATGGGTATATCAATCACATTCAAGTTAAGAGCAAAAGAAAATTTTAAATACCAACGGTTATCTTGGTCAATTAGTATATCACCTCCTTATGTTCCGTAAAATTGTAGAATGTTTTAAAGTTCTCATTGTCTTTGGCTAAAATGGAAATACCGTAAGATTGAAGTTAAAATATCTTGTTGATAGTGGTTGCATAAAGAAATCCTCGTACCAAGTGAAAAAACAAAGAATATCTATGAGAACTTTTTACATGCTTTTAAGAAATATTTTTATCACCGAAGTGTTTTTTATTAGAATATTTGAAACTTTTACCATTTATATTGGCCTGTTTTATATTAATAGAAATGTAAAAAATTTAACCACAATATTTAGTTATGGAAAACAAATGCAAATTAGGATATAACTAGTATTCGAACTGGCTGCGCGATGCTGTGGAAGCTCGGTATATTGAAAAACGCAGCTCGAAAAAGACAAATTACGCAAGGGACGGAAAATGTAACTTTAAAACACAATAAGGGACTGGAATCGTAACTTATGAAATACCAATAATATAACTTTATAATAAATAGGGATTAAAACAATTAATTCGAAATTAGTTGAGGGGAAAAACGTAAATATAAAAGTTTGCTATAAGAAGAATCAAAATTGTTATTTTCAAATAGAAGCTTATTTGCAATTTATATCTTATGTTTTACCAATTATACTATGATATGAATTTAGTAGTTCTGGTTCTAGAAATAGCAAAACCAAATGAATGATACCATTGCCCTCACAAACCAAATTTGGTAATTAATATATATATATATATATATATATATATATATATATATATATATATATATATATATATATATATATATATATATATACTAGGTTATAACCCGTGTAGTACACGGTTGGAAATTAAAAATAAAATAAAATAACAATCATTATAATATGCAGTGGTAAAATGATGTTTTATAAAAAAATCTCAAAGAGATTAATAATTTGAGATCACGTTAAAGGGATAAGAAGGTAAACTTTAAGTAATTTTAGAACGATTTAAAAGTATAATGATGAAAGACAACGAAATGTAAGTAAGATGTAATAACAAACAAATATATGGTAGTTCGTTGCTATTCCTTAGCACATAGCTCAAAAACAAAACCACATAATATATGAAAGAGATGGTGTGACAGACATGTGGTATGATGATAGGTAATGTAATGAATAATTACTATTTGATCTATTAAAATGGTACATAATTTAGTTTTAGAGATTTATGTTAGATGTGATTTTGTTGGATTCACAAAACTTTCTACATATTACATTATCTTCTAACATTACACTTCCTCATAACATACCTAGATATAGTTGGGATACACAAGGGTATAAATCCCTTATAGATATGACATCCTAAATATATTTTATGAATTGCTTATTCTCTTTCACCCACCGATTGCTATTGGAATATTTACATATTTATGAGTACACTTAAGTAAAAATTATGATGGTAGCTCGAATTGTAAATATTCTGGATGAAAGAGAATAAATATGGATGGCTCGGAGGCAACTCTCCTCAAAGAAAATGACGAAGTGGATTCGCATGTTCTAATTGAATTTAGGAATTAGGATGGCTCAAAGGCAACTCTCCTCAAAGAAAATTAATAGTGATTCGTTCCATCCTTTATTCAATTAAAAAAAGGTCTTTTTTACTTTAATCCTCAATAAATCATTAGAAACTTGCACAAATTGTTATACACGTGATTTAATAAAATCAATATCGAGCATGTTTTGGTATTTTCATGGCAATATGATAATGGGTAAAAAAATATAAGTCATAAGGATGGCTAATAAGTATTATGTTTTACCGGTCCCAAATTTAGAATACCAATATATCTTACATTTCCTTCCATTTTCGTACACACACTTTACATTTCTATTATTTATTCACAAGTAAATTTCATGCCAAAAGCTAGAAACACAAAACTATGTCTCAAAACTGAACACTGAAACCAGGAGGAAAATATGACTAATATGACTGATCCTACACAATAGTAACCCATTTGTTGAGTTATCTTCTTTAAATTTCTTCCTAAACTCCTTCCTTCATTACATTAAATGGGAAACACATCAAAATGTTAAAAATAAAACTAAAAATTGAAAGTAATAGATAAACGAACTATAATTACTTACTTCTGTGTGTAAAATATAATCAGAGTTATCTAATAGTGGACAAAATCTACAACACCACGCATTCTGCTTGATATTCATATGATCTAGCAACATGCTTCCACTTAGTTTCAAATATAGCAATATACTTAATGTTAATAATGATAAATTAAAGAAGTAGGAAGAGTAAAGAAGGGAAACGCTCCCCGGTACGGCTACCATGTGATCCCCTCTAATCACCAAATCGATCACTGAAACACGATTTTAACGATCCTAAAACCCACAAATCATGATTTGGGATCACTGATTGCTGATTGTAGTTTCCAAATCGATTGTGTATATCTTCTATATGTATTATTGATTATTTATTAAGTTCATTGAGTTTCTAAAAACATCAACCCATTATATTTTTACTCCTTATCAATATTTTCAAATTCCAGCATATCTACAGTCCTTCAATATACTAAGGTTGCTACAGGGGCAAATATGTCCAAATACAATGCAATGCAACTATAATAACTAATAAGTACTTATAAGCTATATCAAGCTTTTACCCCAGCAACTTTACCGGGGTAAATATGTCCAAATTTAGAAATAAAACTACAAAAAGAAAACTCCAATAAGTACTTATATCCAGCTTTTACCCCCATTAGCTTAACCATTTTAATGATTTGAATGCTACAATCATTAAAAAAAAGAAGAAATGACATAACTCTTGAAAATTTACCATCAGATTCCCTTCTCTTGAGTTGGGACAAACTCCTATCACTTGAACCAATTAATATGGATTGCAATTGTTCTTCTTTCCCGCCATTTGTTGAAGCAATCCCTGGCTGCATTTTTTTTAGGCTTGTGAACTGGTTTTGGAATATCATTGCTTTCTAATTCATATCAGTTCCTTCCTGTTAATAAATTACATTATTATATGGAAGTGAAAGTAAATGTAAAAGTCTCTAATAATGCTCTCTTAGTCTAACAATAACACAAACATCGTACCCAAATCCCATTTTACTCTTTACAAAATGCAAGTAAAAAAAAAGTTAATGTATAAAACCCATGAATATACCTATGTTAGTGAATGGATTCAATCACAATAACCGTTTCACATAGAAATTAAAAGACGATGCAATTTCCTGCATTTATCCCGATAAATAAATTAGCACAAATTAACGGTGGTAAACAGGTCACACCAAAGCCATCATATCCCTTATATTTGAACTTGGATTACATGCTGCATATGCATACCCAATCAAATTAATAAATAACAGATATAGAAAATTCAAGCAATAAGAAATTCAAACAAATAACCAAAAGCAATAAAAAGACAAATAAAAGAAGGCTTATTTCCTCTATATCCAACTCGCATTCATTTGTATGAAGTTTATTATTGACTTAAGTCGGTTAAATTAAATCTATTCCCTACAATTATAGGATTTACTCACTTCAATGATTTTATACACGATTTTTGATGTCTTTAGTTAATTAAGTTTAATGATTTTATAGAATCACTAATCCTATTCACAATAAGCATATTGGAACGGGCTGATATTCCAATAGCAAATTATGTTTTTATCATCATAGAGGCAGAAAATAGTGTTTCTTTCGAATGGAAATCCAGTGACAAAACATAGCCACTGAAACTAAAATGAAAGCAACAGACTTAAACTTTACATTTGGATTAAGAGAAAAACAGAGAAGCAAGTATTGATACCATCGTTCTGTTCAGTACATACATAGTTTGAATTTCTTGTTCTATCGGCTCCCCAAAACACCCATGATCAACATAATTTTGTGCAAAATCCTGTTAGATTCCAAAATCAAAAATAGAAAACAAATTAAGAGAAAACAAATTAAGAGCTCACGTTGGATATAGAAGGTGAATACTAATATAGAGGGGAGAGGGGATGATTCAAACCAGCAAAAGGAGGAAACTTTCTATAGATTTTATACGATGCGTGAATAGAGAGAAAAATTAGGAGCAATGAAGTGTAAAAAAGTCTCAATCAAATCTCCAGACCTTCGGCTAATGATTCCTAATTCTCCAAACCTTCGATTACCTGCTAAAAATCATCAAATAAAAAACCTATTTTTAATCACAAACGGTTAAGTACACGTACAATTATATGAGAATCATAAATATCGAACTCATAAAATTCTTGTGGATTTTTTTCAAAGAGACACTAAAACACGAGATGAATCAGAGAGTGATTGTATATAGCAAGACAACCATCAATAACGAAAAATATCTTACATTTCCTCACCATTGACGATAGAAGCATGTGTGATGAATCAGCCAGCGATTTAAGGAGTGAAGGATCAGTACCGGGTGTTCTTGGAGTTGTAATAACGTCGAGTAAAGGAATTGGAACGTGAAAAGCCGCATCGTTTACCCTGAAACTTGAGAATGAGGGGTCGATTGTTTGTGGATATGAACCCTAGTCTGGAGAACATTTTCAATGACGATAACGTAAAAACTAAAAGCTGGAATAGAGAGTTAAATGGTAAAAGTTGGGTTTGGTGAGATTTAGAGAGCAATTACTAGTATGTTATATCAAATAGCGGGATTTAAGGAATCAGTTTTAATGATTGGGATGTGTGTTTGAGCGGGAAAATAAGAATTAGGGATACATAAGAACGACACGTGGGTTCTAAAAGGCTTCTTTTATTATATAGTATAGATATAGATATAGATATATAATGTCCGACACTGCTGATAGATAAAAGAGAAAGAATAAACTACAGATTTGCGCACTTCTTTGGCTAAGGTGTAAAATCTTTTCGATTTCTATTTATCGTCCCACATGGACCACATAAAGGAAGATATGTTTGAACATATCTATATAAAAGTATCATATACTTGCTGTTCCAATTTCCAATTATCAAACATAATTTTATATTGTTAAAAGTAAACCGATTATATCCTGAAACCCCTTTTATATCAAGAAACTTATTTCATGTTTTAGGATATGTTTGCAAAATCGAATAAATTTTATCACCATAGAATTGTGTCATGTATCGTATTCATTCAAGATAGTGGTAATACAAATTTCACTCTCTCTTTCTTTTCTTTATTTTCAATATACAAAATATTTTATGGGATTAGCTTCTACATCACGATCATACAATGAATACTTTTCTCCAACTGCGTAATCATAGTCAACAAGTAAGCCAACTACAATGCCTATATCTAATTCTCTTCTACAAATTTCTTTACAGCTTGTGCATTCAGTCTTGATTCAGCCCTAAAATCCTGACGGTTTCAGATTTCTTCATCACCTTTTATTTCGATTATAATCGAAATTTATGGAGGAAGATTAAACTATCGAGGGGGATAGGGTTCAATCAAGATTGAATGCACAAGTTGTAAAGAAGTTTGTAGAATAGAATTAGAAATTGGCATGGGAGATATTGTGTTAACTTGTTGACTCGGAGTACAAAGTGGGAGAAATAGTGGTCATGGTATGATCTTGATTAAAAGCTTTGACATCTTAATATTTTTCATGTAACGAAAATAAAGGAAAAATAGATTGAGAAATGTGTACGCTATCTTGTGTGAATTCCAATACAAAGGAATATCTTGAGCACACATTAAAAATAATTTCTTATTTCGTAAAATAATCTTTTATGAATTGTTTTTCTTTTCATGAATAACTAGAAAAACCAATTGTGAAATCATCATATTGCAAAGTGGATTGGATGCATCATATGTGGAATAATGATGTCACTTGCTAAAAAATTTGATTTGGCAACTCGCTTTTTTCTCGGAATGATGATGATCCAAACAGCCTGCAAAGTCTACCCAAAGTCAACTATACCCACAAAATGTGTTTGTTCCACAGGACTAGAAACTTTTTCGGGGGTCAAGGGCCTTTGAGTCTTTTTCGAAAACACAAAATTGAGAGGACTCCACGTATCAATTTTTGGATAAGACAAATTATTTTTCGAGGTTAATGTAATAAAACGATAACTAATAATACACAATTTTCTTTTTAAACTATTTCTTTTAAGCTATTTATTTTTTAATTGTATTCAGTATGTCGTCAAACTTTTGTCTGGGGTTCCCATTACACAATTAGAATGCATTTCCATCGGCTAAATCTGTCATATTGGATGCCGCAGTGGACACAACGCCAACGCCATGTAGACGTAAATGAACGAATTATGTCATACCGGATGCCACACATAGTATTATTCAATACCAGTTTACACGCTTGAATTCTACTCCAATGAAGTAATGAAAAACAAAAATAAAAAGTATAGTGACATACTCAATACAAGTAAAAGATAAGTGACCTAAAAAACGAACAAACTGAATACTATCGTTTGTCATTTTACGCCATCAACCCCATTACTGCGTGCCCCATTTCGTGACCTTTTCAATTGGTGCTAAATTTTACTATTTTTGTTTAATTCATATCAATCTGAGTCTAACGCATGTCAAACACAGTACAAGGCCGTCCTGTTCTATTACGCAAACGTGGCCTCGTTAAACACACATAAACATAACTATCTAGCTTCAACTACAACATTGTTTTCAGATGTTTCGTGTAACATCCCAAAATTTTAGGGTAAAATTAAAAAAAATTAAACGGATACTTCAATATAAGAAAAGCCACTTAATTAATTTTGACAAAATTTCATAACTTATAAGTTTAATGAAAACATCCCAGTATTAACAAAAGTTAATGAAATCACAACATAGCGAAACATCCATTCAAAAACAGTCCTCCAATGAAGCAGCACAGTGTATACATGTCACGCCTTGCCATCCATGGTACCTGATGTACCTGAAACAGTAGTTTATATAGGGAAAGGGTAAGCACGGAGCTTAGTGAGTTCCTCAAAATACCATAAGATCCATCACATAACATACAACACACAATAACCATTCATATGTCTGTGAGACTCACGGGCTATCCCTGTTCCGCCTGAAGACTCACGGGCAGTTCCCGTTCTGTCTTATCGCTCGCAGGCTTTTCCCGTTCCGTCTAATGACTCGCAGGCTATTCCCGTTCCGCCTATTGGCTCGCAGGCTATTCCTGTTCCGCCTATTGGCTCGCGGGCTATCCCGTTCCGTCCACAAACAATCATTATCATAGCAATAATTCATACAATTATCATAACAGGTAAGATCACTTTAGTCTAACATATCTTCCTTCCTACGCATGCAATATCACCTATAGTATAGTGAGAAGACTCACCTGATTATAGTTGACTATATCGTTTATCTTTCTCGGCTTTGTATTTCCTTCAACTTTAACTGTTAACATAATAAGAAATCTATCATTTCTTAATCCTTAACTATATTATAGTCGCATCATTAAACCCTTCAATAATTTCAATATGATACTCCATGATTTATCAAGTAAAAAACGGTCAGGTAGAAGATTAGATGGGGTGACAGGATCCTTTCAGCATTTTAGCCTTTCGGAAAATCCAACAACCAGATCCCAAGTAATCGGCCTAGTCACCGTCCTCGTAAGTAAATCAATCGGTATTATTTTCAGAAATTACGAATTGTTATAATAACGACATTTTAAGGTTTTTGTTTACTATTGTTAGAAATGAGTATAATATAACATATGTTATACTTATTAAATATTCTACTTCTTAACAAAAACTATTTTACAATACCTAATTAAGCTATAGAAAGGTTTGTAGTTACCTTATGACCAGTCGTCGAGATCTATAACTCCTTCGTTAGGCTTTTAAGCTTCCTTCCGCTCACTTGCTTACACTCTAGTGCTTAGAAACCTCTATATATTGGATTGAGATTTAGTTGTGTGGTTTATGAGATGTTTTGAGGGGTATTTATACTTGAATTCTAGAATAAAAAATGGCATGACACTTTTGACAAAAGATTTTAATAATATAACTTTGTTGAAATTAATACCTTCTAGAATCAGTCTGTTCAAGACTGGTTTAGCCGACTTTAAACCCATGAAATTCACGTTTTTATTTGATATTCCAGAAATTTATCTCAATACCTTTCCAGGGATGTATTTTACGTATTTATACGATTTTTCTATGATTTATTATGAATTTTTGAAAACAGACTATCTAATCTGTCAATTCCGAACTAATCAGTAAAGATTGCATTTTTTACCATAGATAATGTCATTTTCAAGCTTACTATTATTTTTGGTAATTGTACTAGACTCAATTTTTAAACTTTGTGCACTGGTTTGAGGTCCAAACGATTTTTCTAGAATTAATTATGATTTTTCTAAAAACGACACAAAATGCTGATTTTCATATGAAATTGTAACTAAAGTTTTTCTTAGCTTTATAACTACCAAAAATCATATAATTCCTAACACTCTTATTTTAAGTATATGTTATAATCAGGATACGGGTCTTACAAGTCTCCCCCACTTATTTGGATTTCGTCCCGAAATCCGCATTCTCGAACGCCTCTATGTTTTTCCCATCGAGTCCTTGTGTCCTTCAAAAATCCTCCTCGTCTTATTGCCGAAACTTTACAAGATTTAATTATCTTTCCCTTTCAACATTCACATACCTCTGTAATAATGCTTAAGGTCCTATTATTCTCATCCACTCCATACTTCTTTTTTTCTAATTACTCTAGATGTACAAAAAACTCTAACTGTTTCTCACAGTCCCACACATCGACTTGACCGGCTACTATCTACAGTACATATTTAGTACTTTCTAATCTACCTATATACATAGTTAACCTAGTTAACTTGCAACACCTAATTTTAACACTATTTCGTATTTATATGAATTCGTCATATTTCAACACACATTTGCCTCAATTCAACATTTCTTTTAAATACTTTTTGGCTAAATAAGTCTATTTTTGTAGAATCTTCAAATTTTTGTGTTTCACCGAAATATAAAATTTACATCATCTTTTGTAAGTTTTTTTTTTTTTGGAGTACTGAACACTCTTTAAACTATTTCCATTATATGGAGACATAAAATTTTGTTTTATTTCAAAAGTCTCTTTATTATCTCATTCTCACCAGAGTCAAGCAGGGAATTCTGAAAAAATGTCACTTGGGGTAGTGAAAAGTCGCATCTACTGTAGTTAGTTTGAATTTCGGTAATTAAAACGTGAGGTGTCCTTTCAGTTCCGTGTGTCCTTTCGGTTCCAGCTGCAAGATACTATATATACAGGTATGTAGTATCATTCATTTTCAGTCTCATCCTCTCTTATCACTAGTTTGTTCGTAAACGAACTCATATTTAAAGTCGAGTCATGGAAAACAGATCTTCAATGGGCGATCTGTCGAACCCTGGACCTGGTTTTCCGCAGGGAGAGGGTACTTCAAACCAAGCATTCTTAATAGAGTTTGGTGACTCTAACATTCTAGACATATATCATCCATACTTCGATTACCTTTCTAATGTTTTGTTTGATTTTGAATTATGGTACAGTCTTCCAGATATACTACCAATAGAGCATCTCCACGATGAGCCGAAAATTTTTCCCGAGTTGAACATTAACTCAGATGATCAGATGCATGCATCTGACTTTGCACTTGATCAGACTCCATGCCTTCTACCAGGTTAAATTCTTTTGAATGATCCATTTATAAGTATTCTATTTTGTTTTATCATTTGACATGTGTTATTTGTAGACCCATTTGTGGATGGTCTAACTGAGTACAATCCATTCATGGACGTGCACCCAACAAGCAGTGAGTTTGTCCCCATGAATCAAGAATTCATGGCTGGTATTCAGGATGAGAATCAATTACAGAGGACTCATAACATAAATATTGAATTGAATCCCGAGTTTGGGGTTGGTTTTCAATATCAATATCATCTTCGGTTGATTCAAAGGAATCTAGAAGGATTTCAAAATCCTGAGATTTTAGTTGAAAACCAACAATTATTACCGATAGAGGCCACTAATTTTGATGAATCAATGTCTCTCTTTGGGTCAAAAAATCAGGATCATGTTCAAATGATCCAGAATGATAACAATACAATTGGATTTGAACCTTCTAGTTCAGAAAACATAGCAGGTGGCAGTGGAAGAGGTTTCAGACATTTATTAAGTAGGGAAATAATAGCTGAACACTTTAACGAACCAATTGAGAAAGCTGCGAAGGAACTCAACATTGGAACGACACAATTAAAAAAATGCTGTAGAGAATTAGGTATCAATCATTGGCCCCAACGACAACTTACGAGTTTGCAAACCCTTATTGATCGTGCTGAGGTAAAGAACTACATTTATTTAATTCCTTTATATCATAAGGTTGAAATTACTAAAGTTATTTGTGCCACAGGAATTTGGTAATGAATTTATTGAGGCAACAGAATTATCGGGAGATTTAATACCCAACCTAAAAAAAGAAAAAGAAGCGATAATTGAAGGGTCACAATCGGGTCTAACAGACGGCACAAAGAAGCTAATACAAGCTGCTCATAAGGTTGTATTTAGGAAAAGAAAATTCAGGAAAAGGGGGAAACTTCATCAAGAACTCATACACAGCAGCAATCTCCGCCATCTAATTCTGGTATGAGTAGTATTAACCCTGGTTTACTCGAGTCTTCGAGTGAGGAGAATTTTGAGGCTTTGTAGGTGACCTAGCCTGGTTTCCTCCTTCTTATAGCTACCCCCAACTAGTTCCGAATTAGAGCTCTTCCTCATCACTGCCCTACTTACACACGCCCCAAATGAGTCAATATTTAGCCCCTAATCATGGGGTTACAGGTTCCAACCCTATCGAGACCCCATACCTTGGAGCTCCTCCTCCAATAACTGAAAGCATACCCCTTCCAAATCCTCAAGAAGGTACAAGTCAACCTAATGATGACAAAGATTGGAGTGTAGAATATCTTTTCTCGCTTCTTTCTGATTCTCCGGTTTAGGTTAGTAGTTCTGTAAACTTTTCTTAATGTATTAATATAAAGTTGTAGTAATGAATTAAATATATTGACGTGTTACTATAATTTTAATAATTTCATCGATTCAATATAATATTCATGTTGTTCCCTTAATTTTGTATTCCTCCCCCACTTGGACTAAAGTCCAAGTCTGTTTATTCGATTTATAATTTTTTTACGAGCTCTTACTCTCGAACAAAAACCAAGCCCACTCTGCTCAGCCAACAACTTGCATCAGGAGCAAACACCATCTCAATAAACATGTTTCGATAATGTAAAGACGTTTACATCAACCACCATATGTTACTCATCCACTTGCGACCCTAGTCAACACCTCTATCGTCAGTTACCTCAATCACGAGCGAGTGATCCAGACTCTCAACCCACACGACCTGATCAATCACTCAAGCAAGATCAATACAAGGGTAGGTAGCCCCACTATTACACAGCACCAGGCATGTACAGAGTCGACTCAAAAATACCCGCTATCATCTCAGGTGCCGCTTGCACCTCTTTGACCGTTAGTTGGAAAACTCACCCTTGCATCCTCTAGTCCCTGTCTGACTTGTGCGCCCATTAGTTGCATGAAAAATAGCTACCACAATAACACTTTGTCATTCTCCCTTTCAACAGTCTTTAAGCTCAGTAATCAACTTAAGCATGATCGGTCCAACCAAACTGGTATGATCACATCTTAATTGTTCCTACTGAACCTCACAATCAACATTCACCAATCGAATAGATAAAGGTTTACCACATTACACTAGCATTTAAGTTAACTATGCTAGACACTCACATACTCAGCTTCTTGGATCCTTCGTGATGAACTCCCGACTCAAACGCAGATCCTGTGCTTTCGATAGTAGGAGCTCTACTACTACCTTCCACACCTATCCATGTTCGTTCCAAGACCCGTCTCGAAATATCCAATTCGCTTCTCACCGATAATTTTAACACATATGCCCTTACAAGGCATATGTCAACCCTTCTAGGAATACTTGGAATCCCACCCCCATCCTGCTATTCTAACTAAGACGGAACTTCCTCCAGTGATGACAAATTGTTTCGCGAACTTAGTTGTATACAATATCAAACTAAACAGTCTTTCAAATAAGAGAATCTTCCCTAAGGCAACAACTAAACAAGGAACATGCAATAAGGTCAACTCACACATTCTATGACTATTCAGTCCATATTGCATACAACTTAGTGGAAATCTCTAAGCAACCTATCAGCACTAGCATACAGTTCTATTAGCAAATAGCAGATAATAATACAACAATGTGTGATCTCTACCAGGCATTTCAGCAAACATATACCATATGTTTTTTTTTAACATCCATAATATTAAATACTTAACCCTTTTCTCATACTGGCGTCGGCTGGCGGTACACACTGTGTCTTCAGTTCACCCTTCATAAAACATATTTCTTTCGTAAAAATGTTTTAATAAAACTCTTAAGCCTCAACTGGAGTCCAGAACTCACTAAGTGAGCCTGATTCTCTCAAGCTGTGCTCTAATACCAACTTGTAACATCCCAAAATTTTAGGGTAAAATTAAAAAAAATTAAACGGATACTTCAATATAAGAAAAGCCACTTAATTAATTTTGACAAAATTTCATAACTTATAAGTTTAATGAAAACATCCCAGGATTAACAAAAGTTAATGAAATCACAACATAGCGGAACATCCATTCAAAAACAGTCCTCCAATGAAGCAGCACAGTGTATACATGTCACGCCTTGCCATCCATGGTACCTGATGTACCTCAAACAGTAGTTTATATAGGGAAAGGGTAAGCACGGAGCTTAGTGAGTTCCTCAAAATACCATAAGATCCATCACATAACATACAACACACAATAACCATTCATATGTGTTGGATTAGGTGTCTCAGCCATGACTAATAATTAGTATTTACCTAATTAATAAAAGCACAGTCCATTTGGGTTGCCTTCATGGCTGGAGGTATGGTAGAAAATTCGGTAGAGAGAAAGATTGATTTATTATGGGATTAATAAATCAACAGGAATTAAATATATGGTTTATTAATATATTAAAGTCATAATATATTAATTAGAAACTATATTAATTAATTAGGAATTAATCCAGAATTAATTGGATTTAATTTGGGGATTAAAATAATTAATTAAAGGTGCAGGGACTAAAACTGTAATTATTCAATAGTTGAGTAAGAGGCAGTGTGACAGTGACCAGTGGAAGTCGAAATCCATATATGGAAATATATAGATTTCGAAAATAATAAATAAGGATAATTAGGGTTTTGAATTGTAAGATAAAAGGTTTATCTTATTTGAATTCAAAAAGGTTTATCCTTAAGGCTTATCAACTGGTTATTCTGTAACTATAAATAGGGAACCCTGGAACCCTATTATCTGCGCCACTTTTGACCTGAAGAACCTCTGGAATTTTCGATCCTCTCTCTTCTAGCTTGGGTGTGACTTTCATTTGAGGCAGGATAATTTTGCTGCTCAGCTTCCAAGAAATAAAGGTTGGTTTTTTGTTTTGAT